>VUYV01000395.1:576276-591086 GCA_008711295.1 Anarhynchus alexandrinus
CAGAAGACTTCTGCTATCAGAGATCACATTGCTCATCTTCATAACAAATCATCCTGGAGTTGGATGCTGGGTTTAAAAAATAAAAGGGGAGGGATGAACTGAGGAACTCTAAGTCTGAAAAGAAACAGCTCCTTCTATTGCTTGAGCAAAAAAAGTTTAATTTGCACAATTTCCAACCCACTAGGAACTGAAACTTCAAGGTGGCTTGTATGGAGAGCACTGCCCCAAATGCTGATGATAGATCGCATTCCCCTCTCCCCTACTTAATTACATAGGGTACATAATGCACAGAACAGAGAAAGGTGTAAGTAGTATATTTCTGGGCATAAATATCAGTCCTCCACCAGGAAACTACAATTTTTGCTTTTACCCTACCAAACGAAAAAATCGCGCAGAAGGAAAGAGAAGTGCATGGAGAGACCGAGTACAGGTAAGGAAAAGCCTTGCATATACAAAAAGGCAGGAAAGCGTTAAGGGACATGCGAGAAATAAGAATGGCAGGATGATTTGGAAGGTAATGAACCTTTTGCTCTTTTCCCTAGTAAGACAGCACAGATCTCCCCACATCAAATGACATCTAACCAAAATCCACCTAAACTGAAATTAAAGGTGCACCAAATGCAACGCTACTTCTAAACAATGGGTCATCAGGCACTGAAAACTGTACCTGCACAGGAACAGAGGCAACACTAACTTCAGAGTCATGAAACAAAGATATTTCTATGGCTCCAGATCACATGGCAAACGCCTCCACGCAGAGGACTTCGAGGAAGACCTCGATGCTTCCTCCCAGCACCAAGCAAGCCACAGCAGAAGGGCTGCCTCCCTTCAAACAGGCATCAGTCCTCCACTGCCTCCGCAGCATTTCTTGCATCTTGTTTTAAAGGTTCAGCCATTGCTGGCACGAGTACACCACTGCCTGTAGAACCCTGACTCAACACAGTCTGGCAATTTCCATCACTAAGAAGTAAATAAAATGCCTCTGCAGCTGAATTAATAAGTAACTCAGTAAATAAGTAAATTAATTTGTAAACACGAAAGATGAACAGGCCTGAAAGGGGACAAGTGTTCATTAAGAACTGGCTCACTGGAAGACAGTACGTAGTTCTGCAGACTTTGAGAGTTTTTAATCGTTTTCTTCTTAAATACGTTACAACACCTCTCTGCTTTATTCTACAGAACACGCTTGCTATCAGAATTGAACTCCTATGAAGACAGGGAAGCCGCCTTTAGCATAGCACAATAACAAGATTTCCCTCCCACAACAAAAAGGTT
This sequence comes from Anarhynchus alexandrinus, assembly GCA_008711295.1. Classification (NCBI taxonomy): domain Eukaryota; kingdom Metazoa; phylum Chordata; class Aves; order Charadriiformes; family Charadriidae; genus Anarhynchus; species Anarhynchus alexandrinus. The sequence continues at coordinate 577,552 of VUYV01000395.1, forward strand.
TTAAGTTTTACTTTCTCGTTAGCAACGTCAGCCAGCTCCACAAAGCTCTTCAGTTTGATTTCAAAGTCACTCATCAGCTTCCATTGATCTCCCTCAATTCCTACGCCAACCTTTTTAATTGTTTCATCTTCGAGCAGTCTTTTGAGTCCCTTGGGAAAACCTAAAATAGAGTAAGCCCAAACATCAGAAACTAAATACTGTAAGATGCCAGAAAGTCTAATGGAAATGACAAAATCCTAGCACAAAGGCCATCTGCAAAAACCTGCGCTTTTAGAGGAAAGGCCCCAAAAGTTGCTCTGCTTATGTGACTGTTTGCACGCTGGAACAACTGGGAACACCAATTCGTTGTAATATATCACCTGCAGACAAGCAGGAATGAAATATTTGAAATACACACTTTCTGCACCTGAAAACAAATCAAGTAAAAAAGTTAAACAACCTTATTCCATTTGTCTTGCAGATTGTTAAACCACATAACAAGGCGGCAACCTCTAACTGGAAGATATTTTAATTCTCAGAATTGGATGCTCATGAAACCAAATGCAATATTATTTTACTATTTTCCACATTATTCCTTCCCAGTTTTTGCTATTTCACATTCCCGGGAAACGGTTTAAACCATAAGCATGGGGAATCACCAGGAAAACAGATTCTGTGGAGGCACACTCAGTGCTAACACTGGGCTGGTCCAACAACAGCATTTGGAAAACACAATTCGCCAACCAGATCCTCCGCCAAGCCCAGAGAAATCAGTCTTGTAAGTAAGAACAAAAATACAACGACATACACAGATGCTAAGTATTATATTTTGATTTGTCTCAAACTGATGGCACAGCAATCCTGGATCAAAGGGTATTTTCAAGTTTACAGAACTGAATAAAAGCATGCAGCTTTCATATCTGTTTTTTTNCTCCATCAAATCTCACTTCCCTGAGGTGACAACTTGAAGACTGTCCAAACAGACAGACACTCCTCGGTCATACCTGTTGGTGCCCGTGTTACTTGGCGCGTTCAGAACACAGCTGAACCTCCAGGAGCTCTGCTTCAAGAACAGGCTTCAATAAAAAGGGAAGTCTTGCAACACCAGGAAACGTTAAGAGGTAAGGACCTCAAGGGAGGCTTAATGTTGATGTGGAAAAGGGTTTCTTTCTCCCTTCCATCTACATTCAGTTTTCTATGCAAAATGTTCACCACAACATCCTCTTCAAGTGATCTCAGCAACGAGACAGGTTACCGAGTCACATACAAGCAGTATCATTCCTCAACAGGGAAGATATTATGAAGCTCTGGATGAACACTGAGGTTTAAAATGTAATACAGAAGGACTGGGACAGCAGCCTGCTTGGTAGCACTTCTACCTTTAAACATCCCATATCCCATAACCTCAGAGCCTTCCTATGTTTGTTATGTTCTGTAGGAGAAAGGTACTAAAACCAGCAGTTAACGGCACATTAGAGAAGGAATTTATTGATACGGGTGGAATAGTGATCTCTTCTTGTACGTACATAGGCATCAGTGGCTGCATACAATTTTTGCTCCTCGTTGAGTGGAAACTCTTCCCAGTTACTACAGCGGACAGACTTATCCTTCAAGAGCTGCTTGCCAAAAAGGTGTTTGACCAGACCATTTAGACTCCATATCTCCTTACACTTCAGCTGGGGAAAGAAAAAAAAACAACAACAGAGGACTTGTTTAAAGGGGAAAGCAATTGGACCTGGCAGAACATATTCCTTGAATCGGCATTAATCCCTCAGTAGAAGCAAAGAGCTCTGGGTTAGTCAGAACAAACTAGTTTCTCAAAGCAGCGATTGTTCTCCAAGCCTAATTTCTGCTCTCATCATATTAAAAGGCAGTTTGGCCATTTGAATCCTGCACTTCCCTGCTCTGAAACTGTATTGTTAGGGGACATACCTACGTTGTCAAGCTGGAAAGATGGCATTAGGGCTAGATGAGTCTGTGCAGTGTGAGGTGGTACCAAAATAGGAAATGTCTGTACAATATAGTCTGCGGGTTGATAAAATAAAAGCCATAGACTTAAACAGCAATCCCTCTCTCCTTCAGGATTTTTCTATTATTTGCCTTTCTAATTAGAGAAACTCAATATCAAACACCAGGCATTTATTTAATATAAACATGGGAATATTGAAGTCTGCCTGTAAGTGTTCTGTCATCTTTTGCAAGTCCTAAACTAAGTGCCAGCAAAAGAGCACAGTTATAAACCACACTAACCACTATTCAGCGTGCTGGGAAGCAGTTCATCAGAAGTCTCTAGAAGTTACCCCACCACACTGCTGTTTTCCATTGCTTTTGTAACCGTACTTGTCAATCACGGTCGCTACATGCTATTGTCTTAATAGCCAGTTTGGGAAACTTTCCTTCAGACCCCAAGGATCCAGGACTCACAGGCACAGCCTTCTGCTATTCCAACTTGCAAAACATGCAGAACTGTCGAGCAAACAGCAGCACTGCAGCATTATCAGCTCATCCCCTTAAATCTGGTGTAAAGAAAAAAGACAAAACCAACTACCAACTGTTCATTTTAGGTTCCCCCAAGCCCTCCCCTTCGGATTGTGCCGTTATCTACAACCCTATTCTTAGTTCTCTCAAGCTTCACTTTCAAGTTTATTTTTGGTTTGTTTTCTCTTTAGCAGAAGACTTTAAGGCTGCTATCAGAGATCACATTGCTCATCTTCATAACAAATCATCCTGGAGTTGGATGCTGGGTTTAAAAAATAAAAGGGGAGGGATGAACTGAGGAACTCTAAGTCTGAAAAGAAACAGCTCCTTCTATTGCTTGAGCAAAAAAAGTTTAATTTGCACAATTTCCAACCCACTAGGAACTGAAACTTCAAGGTGGCTTGTATGGAGAGCACTGCCCCAAATGCTGATGGTAAATCACATTCCCCTCTCCCCTACTTAATTACATAGGGTACATAATGCACAGAACAGAGAAAGGTGTAAGTAGTATATTTCTGGGCATAAATATCAGTCCTCCACCAGGAAACTACAATTTTTGCTTTTACCCTACCAAACGAAAAAATCGCGCAGAAGGAAAGAGAAGTGCATGGAGAGACCGAGTACAGGTAAGGAAAAGCCTTGCATATACAAAAAGGCAGGAAAGCGTTAAGGGACATGCGAGAAATAAGAATGGCAGGATGATTTGGAAGGTAATGAACCTTTTGCTCTTTTCCCTAGTAAGACAGCACAGATCTCCCCACATCAAACGACATCTAGCCAAAATCCACCTAAACTGAAATTAAGGGTGCGCCAAATGTAACACTACTTCAAAACAATGGGTCATCAGGCACTGGAAACTGTACCTGCACGGGAGCAGAGGCAACACTAACTTCAGAGTCATGGAAACAAAGATATTTCTATGGCTCCAGATCACGTGGCAAACGCCTCCACGCGGAGGACTTCGAGGAAGACCTCGATGTTTCCTCCCAGCACCAAGCAAGCCACGGCAGGAGGGCTGCCTCCCTTCAAACAGGCATCAGTNTGACATCTAACCAAAATCCACCTAAACTGAAATTAAAGGTGCACCAAATGCAACGCTACTTCTAAACAATGGGTCATCAGGCACTGAAAACTGTACCTGCACAGGAACAGAGGCAACACTAACTTCAGAGTCATGAAACAAAGATATTTCTATGGCTCCAGATCACATGGCAAACGCCTCCACGCAGAGGACTTCGAGGAAGACCTCGATGCTTCCTCCCAGCACCAAGCAAGCCACAGCAGAAGGGCTGCCTCCCTTCAAACAGGCATCAGTCCTCCACTGCCTCCGCAGCATTTCTTGCATCTTGTTTTAAAGGTTCAGCCATTGCTGGCACGAGTACACCACTGCCTGTAGAACCCTGACTCAACACAGTCTGGCAATTTCCATCACTAAGAAGTAAATAAAATGCCTCTGCAGCTGAATTAATAAGTAACTCAGTAAATAAGTAAATTAATTTGTAAACACGAAAGATGAACAGGCCTGAAAGGGGACAAGTGTTCATTAAGAACTGGCTCACTGGAAGACAGTACGTAGTTCTGCAGACTTTGAGAGTTTTTAATCGTTTTCTTCTTAAATACGTTACAACACCTCTCTGCTTTATTCTACAGAACACGCTTGCTATCAGAATTGAACTCCTATGAAGACAGGGAAGCCGCCTTTAGCATAGCACAATAACAAGATTTCCCTCCCACAACAAAAAGGTTTTAAGTTTTACTTTCTCGTTAGCAACGTCAGCCAGCTCCACAAAGCTCTTCAGTTTGATTTCAAAGTCACTCATCAGCTTCCATTGATCTCCCTCAATTCCTACGCCAACCTTTTTAATTGTTTCATCTTCGAGCAGTCTTTTGAGTCCCTTGGGAAAACCTAAAATAGAGTAAGCCCAAACATCAGAAACTAAATACTGTAAGATGCCAGAAAGTCTAATGGAAATGACAAAATCCTAGCACAAAGGCCATCTGCAAAAACCTGCGCTTTTAGAGGAAAGGCCCCAAAAGTTGCTCTGCTTATGTGACTGTTTGCACGCTGGAACAACTGGGAACACCAATTCGTTGTAATATATCACCTGCAGACAAGCAGGAATGAAATATTTGAAATACACACATTCTGCACCTGAAAACAAATCAAGTAAAAAAGTTAAACAACCTTATTCCATTTGTCTTGCAGATTGTTAAACCACATAACAAGGCGGCAACCTCTAACTGGAAGATATTTTAATTCTCAGAATTGGATGCTCATGAAACCAAATGCAATATTATTTTACTATTTTCCACATTATTCCTTCCCAGTTTTTGCTATTTCACATTCCCGGGAAACGGTTTAAACCATAAGCATGGGGAATCACCAGGAAAACAGATTCTGTGGAGGCACACTCAGTGCTAACACTGGGCTGGTCCAACAACAGCATTTGGAAAACACAATTCGCCAACCAGATCCTCCGCCAAGCCCAGAGAAATCAGTCTTGTAAGTAAGAACAAAAATACAACGACATACACAGATGCTAAGTATTATATTTTGATTTGTCTCAAACTGATGGCACAGCAATCCTGGATCAAAGGGTATTTTCAAGTTTACAGAACTGAATAAAAGCATGCAGCTTTCATATCTGTTTTTTTTTTTTTACAGGAGTAAACAGCCACAGACACTTCATACTTGAATGAAAGCAGCTTCTTCCTCCCCTCTGTGTTTGCTTCCCTTTAAAATTCAGAGCATCTTATTTAAATACATACCTTCAGGAACCCACAGCTAGATACCCTGAATTACTCTCAAGTGTAATTATAGTATCTGCAAACACGCAGTACTGCGCAAGTGCGCAGTACTTGGTATCTGGCTTGGTTCCAATTTCAAGTTTCACCTTTTCACTACTGTAATATATATTTACATACTTCAACAATCACTTTGCATCGCTGATTTTATTTCATACACCAAATCTCCACACTTTCATGGCTACCACTGACACTATACAGACACGTTTGCAACTCTAGCCACAGTCGGCTGCGTTGGGGACTGAAGTTGCAGGTCCAATTCAAAGCATTAGGAAATTACTGTTAAAAAAACCACAGAAAACTGTAGTAGCCTGGTGCTGTAAAATACAGACAGAGTCCAACATTGCCAAAACACCTCAGGCATAACACAATATGGAAATTCCTCTGTAGAGGAGATGAATACAGTTGAACTAAATAAAAGCCTGCAACATATGCAGCTGACTTACTGAACAAGGGATTTTCACTTAAGAAAATCATCATTGAAACCTTCAAGGACAGGAACTTTCCAGTAGAAGACTTGTGCTCCATTTCCACCACTTCATTTTTCTAGAAAAGTGACTGTATGAACTAAAGAGGTCTAAGTTCAAAAATATACAGAGGCTACAATCTGAAAAAACACACATTTTCTTAGAAGTCTAAGAAAAAAACCAAAGAGTAAGAAACAGAAAATTATCAAGAATCTTCCTGACAAATATATGTAATTTTTGTCCTTTAGACATAGTCCAAGAACTGTCCACTCTCTTCCTCCTGCATAAAGCAGTATTATTTTTTTTTTGCAACAAAAAAGGTAAGTCTTATCCAACCGGCTAATCCTGCCAACATCTACATTTCTGTAGATCAAATGTATTCTGCATAATAATCAGAAATTGGCTGCCGTTCCTGCAAAAAGATTGACATCTCACTCAGCTCAAAGTCCATCTCCCATTGACAAGAACAGAAATTTTAGAAAACGATTCACAAGGAAACACCATCTTCTGCTGTAACACACAGTAACCCACATGCAACCGTACTCAGCATCTATACACAAACACCTTCACTCTTAGAATCGAAAGCATTTCAGCTCTTTATGACTCCTCTTCCCTTTGCTTCCTTTCTACAAATCTTTTTCTTTTGTGCACTTGTACCTTTCTGCCTGCCGGATTGAATAGCCTCCGGCAATTAAATTTTCCACCCCATTTGCTATAAATGACAAAGGATTGAACACCAACATTAAAATTATCACTATTATACCTCAGCATGCGCACCCCAGGGAAATCAGCGACATCTCACAGGCATAGTTTCAATCTAACATTCAAACCAAAGGTTATAAAATTGCAGCCTCTTTCCCTCATTCCAATTTTCCCTATTTGGAAGCTTTTATTCACATCCGTAATGAATTCAGACTCTGTTGAGCACACCTCCTTCTCTCCCCACAGCTGCATCACACCAGGTATCCAGTATTCTTTCGGAAAACCAATGTGACAAAACGCAGGTATTAGGAACAAAGAGCACAATGGCCATCATTTTTGAGGGGTTTTGTTATTGAAGCCAAATTAAAGAGAAACACAGCCTGCTAAATTTAGGTTCGTTGTTTATTTTGGTACTAGACAGAAAGCTAGTTATATGAGCAGGGAATTAAATTTTTAAAACTGAGTTAAAATATTCTTTCCCAGACAGAAAAATAATCCTCAAGTAAGATTCTTTTGCCCTGTTCAGAACCTAAAATGCTGTATGCCAGCACATGGGGCAAGACTTGGGCTAAGATCCCCTTGATATACATAGGCAATACTCAGAGAATAAATCCCTTTATTATAGGCAGGAAAGGGGAGCAGGAGGATGCATTTTTTACTATCCAACCCAGCGTGAAATATCAGCTATTGCTCAAGGCTTAAGTTCAAACTTAATCACAAGAAACAGAGGGCAACTCATGCCCCAACTAGTAAGTAGAGAGGAAGTACAGTACCTGCCATCGAAGAGATGTGGAACAAATAACATTTCTCCTCAGTTACACATATCTGGATTACAGCTATTTTTGCCATTTTTCCTTTAGTATATGACGGTGGCCATTCAATATCAAATCCAACAGCAGCCCCATCTGATAAACTCTGCCTGAAAAGAAATGGATATTCTTCACATTTAACTGATCGTCTGCCAGTATGTAAAATATCAGTCATCTTACGTAAAGGTGACTAAGAGAATCACAGCCACTGCATCTTTCCTTTTGGACGTAAAGGACGCAGAAACCATTGTAAAACCAAGACCATAAGGAGGTGGATTTCCCACTGGTCCCAAAAGCTACCAGAAACTCTTCAAACATTAGATCTTACTGCATGCAGACAGTAGTACAGCGAGCCTCAGGAAACGGCCAGATACAAAAGGTGATGGAATAGTTTATATTCCCTTCAGAGCTTGTTCTTTATCTATCCCAATGCACTGCAAGTTTCATGTAGAATTTTCCCCCCCCCGGTAACATAAGTTGTGCTATGCAAAAAGGGCAGGGGGGAAGGAAATAATCTATTTGCATCATGAATTTACTACCTTTTCTTCAAACATACAGACCCCAGTTATGAATTAGAATCATAGAATGGTTTAAAGTTGAAAAGGACCTTGAAGATCATTGAGTTCCAACCCCCCTGCCATAGGCAGGGACACCTCCCACCAGCCCAGGTTGCCCAAGGCCACGTCCAGCCTGGCCTTGAACACCTCCAGGGATGGGGCCTCAACAACCTCTCTGGGCAACCTGTNCCAGCCCTCAGATCGTCCTCATGGCTCTCCTCTGGACACGCTCCAGCAGGTCCATGTCCTTCTGATGTTGGGGACTCCAGAGCTGGATGCAGTACTCCAGGTGGGGTCTCATGAGGGTGGAGTAGAGGGGCAAAATCACCTCCCTCGCCCTGCTGGCCACACTTTTGATGCAGCCCAGGATGCAGTTGGCCTTCTGGTCTGCGATCGCACATTGATGAGAAGCTCAACATGAGCCAGCAATCAGCACACCCAGGTCCTTCTCCTCAGGGATGGTCACCAGCCATTCCCCGACGAGCCTGTATTTGTGCTTGGGATTGCCACGACCCAGATGTAGGACCTTGCACTTGGCCTTGTTGAACTGCATGAGGTTGGCTTGGGCCCACCTCTCCAGCCTGTCCAGGTCCCTCCGGATGGCATCCCTCCCCTCCAGCATGTCTACCTCACCAAACAGCTTGGTATCATTGGCAAACTTGCTGAGGGTGCACTCGACCCCACTGTCCATGTCGCCAACAAAGATGTTGAACAGTACAGGTCCCAGCACCAACCCCTGAGGAACACCACTCGTCACTGGTCTCCACTTGGACATTGATCCGTTGACCGCAACTCTGAGTGTCCAACCAGTCCAAACAGTTCTTTATCCACCGAGTGGTCCATTTGTCGAATCCACGTCTCTTCAATTTAGAGACCAGGATATCATGTAGGACAGAGTCAAACGCTTTGCACAAGTCCAGGTAGATGACATCAGTTGATCTTCCGTTGTCCACCGCTGCTGTGACCCCTTCGTAGAAGGCCACCAAATTTGTCAGGCATGACTTGCCCTTGGTGAAGCCATGCTGGCTGCCACCAATCACCTCCTTGTTTTCTATATGCCTCAGCAGAGTTTCCAGGAGGATCTGCTCCATGATCTTGCCAGGCACAGAATTAACACATACACCCGATTTCTTACAGCTCATACTTCCCCTTGAAGTCACTGAAGTCCATGGAATTATCCATACTGGGAAAGGCAACAGACCTGCATTAGAGCCTTTACCCCTTCTGCTTCAAGGGACTGCGAGGTTCAGCAATGGCATCTCCCATAAAAAGAACTGTAACTGCATAGCACTATGGAGACTTTGAGAAACTGTTTCCTTGTTTAAGTTGCCACATGCTGTAGAGAAACCAGGGATCTCTCTCTCAGAGAGAACTCACCATCATGAGAAACAAGTTCAGTTTGTGCTTGCAACCAGTAAGACACACTTGCCAAGCACAGCAAGACAGCCAATGTGACCAGATGTTTTCTCTGGCTGAACTGTTGACCTCTGGACACATCAAATGCACGATCACCCAGCAGAAGGGGGCAGAGAGAAGAGCCAAGTCCTTCCCAGAAAGGAAAAAGCAAACCAAAGTAAGAGGTATTACCTGATATCTTCTGAGAGAAGGGAACAGTCATTGGCTTCGTAGCTGTAAACAACAGAGCCGCAGAACTCTAGGAATGGCAGCCCGTCTTCCAAAACACTCCTCTGAACAATAGACTTCTGTCGAACAACATTTGGAAGAGGCTCAGTTACCAGCCACGCCGAACCTTGCAACAGATGCATCAGCACTGCAACCACTGCATGCGCCTGTAATGTGTTGCAGCACGGCTGGCACTGGTGGTTACCGAAACCCTGCAGCAGAACTGCGCTCATCACACAGGGCCAGTATCCCTATCAACCAAAAACAGGGCGACATTCCCCATCTATCAAACCATTTCTTTGTTTAACTCCAAGCACTGGGACCAAAATCATGCAGGCTGAGTTTTCACCTCCATTTAGTTTAGTTGGATTCTTCCCACCAAAGAGATTCAGTAGCTTTCCAAGAACAAAGTTAGGGAAAACATCCATTTTTGACAGCGTCAAAACCCCCTCAACACTACTTCAAACACTGTAGCACTTGCACACCTCAAATTTGAGGAACAAAATATTCAAAAAGGAACAATAATTTGTTACGCCATTTTTCAAGCCATTCAAACCTGGTCAGGCTAAAGTCCTTGGAGACATCTCTATTTCGGTACAGCTGCATGCAATACCTGTTTCCCCACTTCCTTGGTCCCACATTTCAGCCAGCCCACTTCACTTAACCCTGCCAGATACAGCACGCGAGGAACTTCACAAAGGCCTAAGTAAAATCCACGGACTTAAAACTACCTGCAATATTTGAAAAGATCAGTATCCACCATCAAGTGATGAATACTGGTTTGCCAATTGAAGCCTTAAGCACACAAGGTAAGGTGAACTGTAACTGTCCAGTTGGCATTTTTTTCACCCACCTTTCAGAAGCGTATTTACTAAAAGTTATTGACTGATAACCTTACTTGAACTGCAAAACTTCTGATAACATTGACCTGCCTGAAAAAACCCACTTTCGGTTCATTAAAATTACATAAGTGAACTACAGGGCCAGTAATCGCAAATATAGTTAAGTATTACACAATAACACTTGAAGAACAAGATAATCTTGCCAAAAGAGGCCACAAAACAGGTTTTAATACCGTTTCAGAAACAATAAGTTGCCTGCAAGAGGCAGATTCTGAAACAAACAAAGATACTGCCGATTTTATGCTTGCACAACAAAACATTTTTTCCCGTTAATGAAGGGTGAAAGTTTAATCAAAACCCTTCCTCAAAGAGCTTGTTGAGGCAGGCTGCCGCCGTACACAGGCTGTACCACAGCAAATTAAAGTCATGTTGGCTTTAACTGACATTTTTTAATATCCATGCTACTAATTTTTTACTCCCATTTTATAGAAGGAAAACTGCTGAACCGAGTCTTCTGCTTTTCTCCCATTAATTAGTTTTCTAATTGTTAAAGCAGTTTCAGATGTTACAGAAGGGACCCTTCTAGTGGGAAATTTTAAACTGAAACTGCTCATATAGGCGGAAAAAAATAATCCAAGGACACATTAACATTCTTGGAACACCAGAAACTTTGACATAATCTTGATGATCAATTAATTCTTCTGAAAACTCTGAGCTGCAAAACCTCTGAAATACAGAACGTGCAAACGCAGAAAGGCAGAGGCCCCTACCAGAACAAACTCCCCCATCAGGCTACAACTTGAGCTCTCAAATTACATAGACAAAAAATCCCCAGTCCTTGCTGGTATACAGCCCCGAACTGGGTGGTCAATGCACCAAAAGCTGCCTTATACTCTGGTAGTTTTGCCACCAAAATTCAGATTGTCAGGAAGAAATTTCAACAGAAGTAATACCAAGAGCTTTTGGTCTATACATGACATTTTAATTTAAAAAAAAAAGAGAGACTTTAACAAGCTAATTCAACCAGCAAGAACACCAGAGTACCTAAATTTAATTACAGTTTATAGGGCAAACCAGTTGTAAACATTCACAAATATCAGAGCCACAGGTCTAACTAAAAGCATATGGTCCAACATTGTTCTATTAAGCAGCCTGCAACCAATTAAGTTTCTCCCATGTGACGACATACCTTTTTATCACCCAAAACTCCCTCTTGGTTTTGTTTGAGCATCCACTGCGGATATTTATTCTGCAGACTAGTAGTTAGCAAATCCATTTCATTCATTTTGTCCACATTTCTGTTACTTTTACATTAAAAGAAAAGAAAAAACCACAGAATAGTCAATAGTTTGTACAGAGACAAGCTGTTACTATCATCAGGCCAGAACAGGGTTATGAAGGATCGCTACCATGAACTTCTAATGCTTTGTGCATGAGAACGGACAGTTACAGAGCTGCCCGCATTAAAAAGCGGAAGAGCTTTAGGCCTTATATTCTTGTTCACATATGATTAAGAAAAACAAGAAAAAAAAACAACGTGAAAACCTCTTAAAGTCCTTCTGGGAAAGTTCAGTCTAGTTTTATGGAGACCCGTGACTTGGAACAGAATATTTCACCTACTGCCATCTCTAGTCAACACAGCCCTCATTAATTAGACAAATTCATCTGGTGTTTTAGATAACAGCAAAGGAACCAGCCACCTAGCTTAAAAACAGTCAGCTGCATTTGCTGACAAATGAAGTTGGCAAACTCAAACTCAAAACAAGATCAGAATCACACAAACGGTCCCTGCACAGGACCTCAGGGCTGTGAGCCCACAGCCAAGAAAAATCATGCAGAATTTCCAGGGCAAACTACAGCCAAAGAAGGCACAGGCTGGTAAGCTCTCTGGTGCAGACTGGATGATGGCTGAGGTTACTTCTGAATGTGCCAGCGCTGGATTCAAACAAAGTGAGCTCACCAAGCAGAGGCAGCCTATTCCCAGGGCATCAGGAATCAGGGTGGATCCCCTGGAACGGGAAGGCACTCCACAGAGAACAAATTTAAATTAGGAAGACACGCCGTCCAAAACAGCAGGAGATTTTCAGCTCTGACGACTGGGGTTTTCTTTCGAGGAAATGGAGCAGGTTTTCCAAGTTGTAAGCAACTGATGACTAGATCAGAGCTGTTCCAGCTTCTCCCTGGACTGCTTCTAGTACGAGTTAGAAATCCTCCTGGAGATGGAGCAAAACAGTTCACACATTTCTCATCCTGCTTCTTCCTGCTTGCCCCCAGGTGCTCAATACACTTTTTACAATAAAAGTAGGACAGTACTGCTTTAGTAAGACCATACTTTTCAGCTGCACTTCCTCACCAACAAGAAAGCACAAACCCTAGGTAAATAGTGCTGTTTCAGTTCTTCAATACTCAAAAACGCCTTTTAATTTTTTTTAATTGATTACCTAGGCTAGGCAGAATTTTTCCCTTGCTTACTTGTCCAGTTCTGCAGTGGCATAACCAACTACCACCTCAAAGACAACTTCAAAAAGTATTTTAATGCTAAAACAGTTGCAGAATTGCCACTAGCAAGATGCCTCAATTAGAGCCAATCTATTCCTGGGAGCTGCAATCGCTAGAAACAAGAGAAAGCAGCAGAAAGTCTAGAAAAAAAGAAAGGATGCCCTTCAGGACCTGCATCACCAGCTGCCACACCACAAACCTCACAACACATTTTCCAAAAACCATCTGAAAGTTCAACAGCACCTTTGGTAACCACCACACGAGCATAAACTGCTTACCACAGCATCACCACCTTCGATTCACACACTAGGGTTGGTTGGAAGAGACTGTTAAAGCCCATCTAGCCCAACCCCCCTGCCATGGGCAGGGACACCTCCCACCAGCCCAGGCTGCTCCAAGCCCCGTCCAATGGCCTTGAACACCTCCAGGGATGGGGCAGCCACAGCTTCTCTGGGCAACCTGGGCCAGGAGCTCACCATCTTCACAGGAGATAATGTCTTCCTAATATCTTATCTCCTCTTTCAGTTTAAAACCGTTCCCCCTCATCCTATGGCTCCTCTACCTGATCCAGAGTCCTTCCCCAGCTCTCCTGTAGCCCCTTTAGGCACTGGAAGGGGCTCTAAGGTCTCCCCGGAGCCTTCTCTTCTCCAGGCTGGACAACCCCAACTCTCTCAGCCTCTCCTCACAGCAGAGAGGCTCCAGCCCTCGGACCATTTCGTGGTCCCCCCACCTTCCCTCCCCCTTCCCACCCCGGTACAGACCGGTCGGGGTCCC
>VUYV01000395.1:596757-622622 GCA_008711295.1 Anarhynchus alexandrinus
TTTTTTTTTTTTTAATTAATTGTCCTTCCGATGGCATTAGTTTGTTGTAAATATCACCCAGCGATTCAGCGTCTGCTGGCTACCAGGTCGCGCTCGGTTCTGGCATGCCGGTATCCCGTAGGATCCGCTAATTCATTTACTCCCCCGGCACGGGATGCACCTTAGTATCCGAAACTGGATCGGGATCTTCACATTCGTAGCCGATCACCCGTGGGTAAACCACTAGCCATGGGTTTCCACCGCGATGGAAAGCACCGATGTTGTCAGATGTTGTCATTGGAAGGTAATATGGACTCACTGGAAATGTAGCAATGCAAGACTTGAACGGTGAGATTTGGAAACGGGTTCCTTGGTTCGTTTCGGCAGCGCGTCTCCAGCTTCCGAGGGCGGCGCTAACGCGGGCTGCCGGCGTGCAGAAGGGCCCGGCGAGATGCTCGGGAACGCCGAATCCCTAATGCGTTTTTAAAATGTTCGTTCCCGATGCCCTGAAACTGCCATGTCCCTTAAACTTGAGAAAACACAAGCTTATTTGCACTAGAAAGAACGGCCAAAAACAATCCTTAGGAGGACAGGGTGAAGAGCACCAGTCTGAACCTCTTTTTTTTCTCATGAGAGAATTTCCTATTCGAGCCCTCACCTCTGTTTCGAAATTGTATGGTCCCGGCAGAAAGTCTGTCAGTTCAATAATGAAATCGTAATGCACTTTATATTGTGTAAATAATACTAGGAGCACATTTCTGCTCCCGCTCTGGTAAGGGGATGCTTCGGTAACGTGGTCTGATGCTGAAAGAAGCCGTCTCCTGCCTGCACGTGTCTGTTAGAGACCTGTCGTACTTGCTTGGTCCAGCGTATGTTAGAGGAGGACAGGCGCTATATTGAGGATCCTCTCAAACCACCAAGAGTGGGATGATTTTGGGTTGGGTTTTTTTTTGTTTTGTTTTGTTTCGTTTTGTTTTTTTAAAGTTGCGATTTGCAGAGCTGCTGAGCATCCTCAGCTCCGCCGTCGCCCCTTCTGCAAATCCAGCCCCCGACATTGCTGCCGAGGCTTAAACCCAAAGCTTTTCACCTACAGACTCGACAAAGCCGAGTCCAGCAGCTCCCTCATACTTGGCTTTCCCCGCTGTGGGCACAGAAGCTGGGGTAGGGGGTCCCTAAAAACCTTATCCCAGGTGGAAGGGGCTGCGGGGGCTTCCCCTGCCTTGCAGCCGCGGGGGATTTGCGTTGAGTTCAGCTCATCGAGACTGCTTCCTCGGTAAAGTTTGGAGGCAGGGGTGCGCTAACGAAGGGTCGGGAAGCGTTTTGCACTGGTGCAGCGAAGGTGACCCGCCGGGGCGCTCCGGAGGGGATGGCAAAACCCGCCGGGGTGGGTTCGTCGCGTCGAGTCTGAATGACGGACTTTACCCAGCAAGAAGCTGCGGCGGTTATTGGTAATCTACTCGTCGTCGTAAGTGTTTCTTATCTGTATCCGATATATACAAATTCATATCACGTATAGGCATTAATATATTTATGTGAGTATATTGTAGCCTGTAGTAGCTCGTAGCGAAATAATCTTATTTATCTGAAGTACGCAATCTAAAGAGGGGGAAATTTTCTCCTTCTACCGGTCTGGATAAACACGTTATTTCACCGAGAGCTGGTTGCGTGCTGTTCGTCGCGCCCCTTGTAAGATTTCTGCTTTTAAGCACTCTCATCCCTTAGGTTTTCGGCAGGGCTGCAAGGGAAAATGTAGTCAAAAGAAGGCAAAACTCTTCCTTGGAGGCGTCATTTAGGCGAGGTGAGGCGAGAGCTGTAAGGAAGAGGCAGCTGCAGGTACTGCCGTGTTTCCGTGCCGTTTTACAACGCTCTGCAAATCTGTACTACCGCATTCATAAAATCCCTAGTAGAAGTATTAAAAACCTATCCTTTATTAAAAAAAAAAAAAAAAAGCAAACAATTACCAAAATCAATGTCGGCGCACTTTTTTTTCTGCGAAAGATGTTGTAGTCTAATGATTGCATCTTTTTTTTTTTTCCCTATGGCCTATTGACGTGACCTAAACTCACAGGGAAGGGAGTCGGTAGCGGTTAGGAAGCCTACTGCTCGCTTGACTTGCAGCCCTTTTATCCAAGCGTAGAGATTTCTATAGCAGAAAAAGGTTTGTTATTGTGTGTTTTTATTGGGCAGATTTTGCACCATGTCGAAAATTAATTAATAAGCGGTTTTAGTTCCATGGCATTCCTACTTTTGCTGTACGTACAGTATATATATACCATTTATAAAATAATTCTTAAAGAGAAGTATACCTTCCGTTTCATTTTCTATGCTGCTTCCTCCAAAATTAAAATGCCCTTTATTTTTAATTACTTATCACGTTGTGACGTCTAAAATTCACCTTTCCTACCCCTCCGTTCCTTTCAAGTAGAGGTTGTCTTCGAAATAAAGAGTTTATCCAAGTAAGAGTGGAAATAAAGGCTACACTTGACATATCATAAGCTACTTGCGTTCACCCCAGCGAGGCTGTCACCCCACAGCCTTTGCCGAAACAAGTCGTCCCCCCAGCGTTGATCCCGCCGGCGTGAGCGCTGGCATCGGGGAGCAAAGCTTGTCCAGCGTCTCCGAGATTTCCTGGGAGAGCGTGATACGTCCACGTAGGCGCCCACGTAGGCAGGATGGGACCACGGACCTCGTCCCCTTGGATGGGCATGTTGGCGGTGGCTTGAGGTGGCAGCAGGTTTAAGCCATCCTCTTCATACCTGCCTTGTTGTTTCCCGGCTGTGGGGCACGCTCTCCGTTGGGCAGCGGGTATATCGTCTTTACACTATTGATGCTAGCGTGGTGATGTCTTCTCTTGACCCCGCTGTCTTTTCACTTTCATCTGGAGTCATTAAAATTTCATTGCGTAGGGGCAAAACCAAGCAAATTTGAGCATCTGGAGAAACAAGATTCACCCGTTAGGCTTTTTTCTTCTGGGTAGAAGTGAAACCTGCGCAGGACTGTGGTTTGTGTGAAGGGTCTTGGTTGCCCTCCGTGTCCTACACGCTTGCAGTTCNCACTGTCCTTTCACTTTCATCTGGAGTCGTTAAAATTTCATTGCGTAGAGGCAAAACCAAGCAAATTTGAGCATCTGGAGAAACAAGATTCACCCGTTAGGCTTTTTTCTTCTGGGTAGAAGTGAAACCTGCGCAGGACTGTGGTTTGTGTGAAGGGTCTTGGTTGCCCTCCGTGTCCTACACGCTTGCAGTTCGTTATCGCTTAACCCGTCAGTGCTGCGAAATTACGGCTGTGGACCTTTTGGGGGTGATGTGGTCTTGCCTAAAAATGGCTGAATTCTGTCATGACCACAGGAAAAAGACCCCAGGCAGGGGACAAGGTGCTTCTGGACTCAGGCGCTTTGGAAAAAGCTAAAGCCAGATCTTTCGCCGCTCTGTTTCTCCAAAATCTGCAGAAGCTTTCATGGGCTGACGCTGATTTTCTTACGCCCGTGTTCAGTTCCCCACCTGTACCTCCGTAAAAGCAACTATATTTTAAAGCATTGAGGTGAAATAAAATATCAGGAACTCCTGATAGATGACATGGATTAAAAATAGGTTTTCCAGAAATGTCAAAGCGTAAATTGAGGTTTTAGAAGGCGGACATCGTTTTGGCGTTTCTGTGATGGATGTAATTAGATCGTTCCTTCCACACGCCGAGGCATCATGCGAAACGTGAACCTGCAGCCTCGGGGCTCTCTTATGTACGTTAACTTCTAGAAAGGTGTACTCTGGATGTACCTTCTGGCCTTTTCATGCTTGTTGGACACGTTTTGTGTTTGTACGGTATCCAGAGGTACTGGCCTAGCCTCGAGGTGCCTGGCTGCCACCCCAGTAAAACCACCATTAACGGTTTGCTAATTCATCTTCCTAATTGATGGGCTACCTCGAAACGCTTGGAGTGGCACATGGAAATTGCTAGCTCTGTGCAGAGTAGCCGCCGTAACTAAAAAAAAAAAAGACATACTCTGTCTTTTAGGTGTTTCAGACCCCATCCTATGTACTGGTATTCCACAGGGAAGGATAACGGCTCCTGCCTTGGAGTTGGTGGCTGGAAACACAGCCGGTCAGATAGGTTTCTTAACCGCAGGGGGGGAAGTCCACCTGGCAGGCAGAAGTGTGCGTCTAGCTGTTTCTTCATCTCGATCATTTGCCACGCAGAGATTAATTGGAGGAAAAGATCGCCCTTTGCGTCGGTTGCTGGAAGACAGCGAAAGCTGTCCAAGCACAGTGCTGATATATCTGTGAATTTGTATGTGTGGCCCACAAATTAATACAGAGAGAAGAGAGAGAGGAATATTTTATATATATATATATGCATACACATATTAAAAATAGTCATTTTTTTCCTGTTTCCTATAGGCCCTTCCCTTTTGACACGTTAAAATGTTAGCTGCCGTCTTTTTCTGTTTCCCGTATCAGAGATGTTCAACGTGCAATACGAGCAGGGAGATAAGATTTCACAAGCAATATCAACGTGCCGTACTATTAACGCTAAATCTTTACACTACAAATCGCCCGCAATAGAATCTGCACTTCAAAACAGCAGAGAGTACGTGGGATAAAAGACACGGGTTAACTCCGGGCTCTTACAAGTATTCCCATCTGGTCGTTGTTCTGAGCACATGTTGTTGGCACGACGCAGAGGGAGAAGGGGGAGTAAGAGCCGAGAGAAGCTCTTCCCACCGAGGCAGGGGAACGGCAAGGCAGGAGGGGGCGGGAGAGAAGCGAGGACAAGATTCGTCCTCCCGGGGGAACCGCAGAGCGTGACGATGGTTTTATCTGCCGTAGGAGGAATAGGTGGCACCGTCAGCGCTGGACCCCCGCGGAGCCGGGGAAGGAGGCAGAGCCTGCATCCTAACGCTCCTCTCGGGGATCTCCTTGGCTGGGTCTCCTTCTCCTTTGGGGCACACCGGTCCGGTGTTAAATTGAGTCTTGCTGACAAACCCACTGGGGCCAAGCGGGTCCGACGGATGGAGTTATTACTTTTGCAGCTTGCTTTTTAAGGCTCAAGTGGCTTAGTTCTTCCCAGGAATGCCTGCAGAAGCTTAGGGGAGCATACAAGTGTTGGTGGCCTGTCAGGTTTGCCGATGACATCCCAATTTATGCATGCTCGCGTGTGCTTTCCGCAGGATGCTCTGACTGCCTCCTGCTCCCGGAACCAGCCAGGGCTGTGTGCCGGAGGGTTACCTTATCGATGGGGCAGCTGCTTTTTTTCCGTTGCAGAAAAAGGGTGTTGGTGAAGGCTGGAGGGGATCCGAGGGAAAGAAAGCGGCTTTCAAGAAACAAACTCCGTGCCTGTACCTTTTGCAAAGGGGTTTGCGTCATTTTTAATGAGATTCTTTGCAGATGATCACCGCTTGCATCGCCTTCGTTTTCCTGGGCACCCGGCGTCGGTACTCTGAGGTCTGATGTACAGAAGCGGTCGGTGTTACCAGCTGTAGAAAGCTGTGCTTTGGGCGAGTGAAGTGCTGTCGTAATTGCGAGGACTCTGGAAAAGCTGTTGGTATCTCAGATTGGGCCTCCTGATAACGGAGACTGGATCACGTCGGCTTTATTCTGCCCGTGCCTATGTTCCCCACCCGTGAAACGGGGTGAATGATACCTCCCTACCTCAAAGGGGTGTGACAAAGACGAGTTCGTTTGGCGTTAGAGTTTTTGCGATGATCTGATGCTGATCAATACCGATGATCGCCAAAAGCAAACCGAGAAGGAATTTGGTGTGAAACATACTGAGTAGATGCGTGTGCAGTGTTTGGAAGGTACGCGTAGGTAAGGCGTGGATTGCATACAGAACGATGAATGGAAAAGAAACCTATATCCTAGAGGAGGAGGGAAAGTTGTAAGAGATTGAGTGATTAAACTCTCTATGCATATGTCCAAAGCAGTTGGAATTAAGGTTACTCAGATAATCCTTAGTTCTGGCACTTCCTGACCTTCGATCGCTCGGTTTTCCAACTTGTTTTCTTCTCCACTGTTTCCTGTGAAGCTATATCGGCGTACTGTTCAATAACACCAGGTTGTTTCAGGGTCCACATCATCTCTATTTTTCCCAAGTTGAAGAACCTGGAAAAAAATCTGCTCTTTTAAATCTCCAGTGATGGATGTTCCCAGCTTCCCTCCCCAAGCTGTTCCAGTGCTTCACCCTGCTTACTCTCACTTTTCCAGCCCGTGTGTCCCTTCCTTCCATCTAATCCTATCGCTTTTTGCCTTACAGGCCACCCTCTCGAGAGGAGTTAGGGAAACAGTTTGTTCCTTTCTTGCTGCAGCTCTTTTACATAATTAAAGACTGTTGTCAGGTGTCTTCTGCATCCTTTTTCTAAGCAAATACAAAGCCTTCCAAGTACGGGTAATTTTTAGCCCTCGTCACGTTCTTGTTGCTTTCCGATGAGTCCGTCTTCTTCTTGAATCCAGAATTACAGAATCCAAAATCGGGAGAGGTGTTTTCGCTGCAATCTTACCATCTTCGAGTGGAAGGATTGCAAACCATACAAGGTTTTGTACACCCGGTACACTGTGTTTTTGCAACAGCGTACTCGCTGCCTCCGGACCAGTTTGTAACTCCGCGTCCTCCCAGGTCCTCTTTGGTAGAGCCACTACCAAGGCTGTCATTTCTCACTCTCTGTCTCTACTGTAGTTCTTGCCCTTCATTAACAGTTCTAGAAAATCCAGACTATTAAAATACCAGAGCACGCGTTTTTCCGCAAAGCTTTGCAACAGGAATCTCTTCTGCGCGTGGCGGGGTGGCAGAACACCATCTATCGCTCATGCCTCTGCTTATTTCTGAAGAGGACATAGAAACAAATACCCCATCAACCAGCATTCTCCTGAATGTTGAATATCCTCCTAAATGCTAAATATCATGACACTCTGCCCATCTTCACGATAGAAGCAGTAACTCTGGGACTAATGGGATACCTTTTTAACACGGATGTAAAGAATGTGTCTAGAGACAATATAAGCTCCCTGTGCCAATTTGTTTGGAAATACAGGCTTTCCCTTGTGTTCCCAAATCTCCATGGATTATTACAGGAAAGTGTATTTTCATCACGCAACAATGTGAATAGTCACCAAAATATTTACATGAACTTTAACTAAGTTTTTGTCTGAATTTGCCCTCCCCTCTGCTGATTCTGCCTCTCCTGGTTCCTCTCCTGCCATCATCATCCGTGCTCGTGCTCCATCTTTCCCTCCTCTAACATTTATGGGCTGTCTGATTTTCTGCAGCGTTAGTTTGGCATTGCCATTACTCCTCTCTTACAAATTGGGATCTCAAAGCAAAACTGGCCAGCAGTTGAATTTCAGTTTTCCGTGATCTTTCCAGCAGTAAAATGCTCCATAGAGGAAGAGCTCATTCTGCTTCAACCAGAGTCAGAGCTTCAGGTCATTACTGGGAAATAAAAATAAAAATCCTCAAGTCAGCAAGACATTCAGCATTGGCATTCAGTCCCAGGTGGCTCTGTCTTCCACGGGGACGTCCCTCCTTCTTCCAGGTAAGTTTTAAGCCCCTCTATTAATTTTGGGGGGGGGGAAAGCTACAGGTTACGCCACTCAGAAAGCCTTTCAGCTGCCTTGTCCTAACATGGTTGTGTCGCCGTCTCCTTCCCGGCTGTGCTGCAAGCAGTGCCCACCCAGCCAGGCCAGATAACTGCCTGAAAAACCCTGGTTTTGGGGTTTGGTTTTTTTTTTTCCAACTCCCAGAAGCTTCGGCCGCGCTGAAAGTTAATTGGATATTTTCCCCCGTAACATTTTTATTGCGAGGAGATCTGACAGTTTTGTGTGGGTATAACTAGAGAGAAGTTCCTCCTGTTCCATGCAGGTTCTCACGCTGCGCCATAATCACTCGACACGTATACCCCACCGCCTTCCAGAAGTGCATTTAAGCATACGACTAACATCTGTCAAGCAGCAGTTGCTCTTTCTTCCCTCCTCTTCCTAGGGGAAAGGCTGAATGTGCCAATGCAGCCCTGGTATTTTTAACGTAAATTAATTAGCCCCGCTGTTCCGCGTTAACGCTCTAAAGGGTGAGCTGAAGCACGCCGCGCACTGGCAGCAGCAGAGCCCGAGGGCTTCGCAAGCACGGGGGCAAAGTGGAGGGCTCGCGGTGGTGGGGGGAGGCAAAGCCTGGCGTTCGCATCACTCCCACCGGCTTCCCTCGCTAGCTGGTGTTCAACAGGAGCTGCTTTGTCTCTGGAATCGCCCCTTCGACCGTTGCTGCTGTGGAAATTGTCGTTTTCGCTTTGAGGCTGGCACGGAGGAGCGTGCTGTGCTGCTGCGTGGTTGGGACCGGTTGAAAAGACCGTCTCTCCTCGGGGATGCTCGCAGGGAGCATCCGAGGGCAGGGGCGGCAGGTAGGTTCAGGCAGAGGAGAGGTGACAGAGCAGTAGTCCGGATTAAATGAAACTCGGCGTGCAGTCAACAGATGGATTTCTATTTGGGATGCATCCCCAATCGCCCCTTTTTCTTCTCTTCCAGGTTTTTCAACCCTCCCGAGATCTTTATAGCGCTGGTCAGGAACAGATATTTGCAAGGGAACGAGCTGCCTCCGAGGACAGTCTCTTTGCTGAGACGTCAATAAAATCTGAAAAGATTTTGAAAACTGTAGCGTCATGCTAGTTCCATTTTTAAAAGAGTTTTTCCCAGCGAGGTGTTGCAGCTGGGATGAGCAGAGGCCGTTGACAGCCAAGAACAGAGGGCAAGGCTTTGAGTCAGTTCTTTGCAGTAGTACTTATTCTAGATCCTATAACTCAGTTGATGCATGCGTATTTAATGCATAAATAAGCAAACGCTTTTCTTCTCTCTTCGCCTTCCGTGGCGGGTGCAGGATTATGCTACTGTGCCTGTGTCTAGTAGTTAGTCCTCCAACCCAGGAGGGATTTTGGGGCAGACTGCTGTGTTTCTCTGAGCTCCCGTGCTTTTGCAAATTCACAATGGTAAATACCAGGGGAAGAGCTAAACCCAAGGGCCAGCCCTAAAACTTTGTTTGACTAAACCATTTATGTGTTTCTAGCTTCTAAAAGCTCTCTGGCAAGGGGATTTTGTCAGCTGGTGTTGATTTAGCACGTCCATCTCCCCTTCCACCCCTAATCATCAAAAATTATTTCACTTTCTAGTCCTTTAAAGCTGTAGTGTGTCTCCTGTTGCTGTGATTGCTTTCCTTTCTCTCTGAGATATAAAAGGTTTTGTTGGACCCTTCCCAAAGGTTGTGTGCACATCCCTGTAGTTAGTAGTGAAGTTTTTTAATTTAAGCATTTTGAATTATTCCACCACCCCCCTCCCCATCCTGGTAAAATTAGGGAAAGAGTTTTTTGGCTCAAACGCTTATTTATAAAGCTGAATATAGGCACTGTGTTTCACAAGGTGAACCAAACCTCGTGCCTCTTATCTCACAGCGTATCCTTTAAACTGGCATTTTATTTCTTGCTCCTTCTGGTTGCAAAACATCAAGGTCACTAAGGTAGCAACCCCTGTAGATGTTTATATGGCTCAATGTATAGGGACATTTTCTTCTCACTTTGCTCGCAGGGCCCGGTCTTGGTTGTGCTGTTCCTTTTCCCAGTTTGACCACTAAGAGTATTTATCAGTCTGGTTCATGTCTTGTGGGCAACTTGGCCTGAGAACCCTAAATCGGGTTTTTCCTTAGAAGTTCACCACCTTTTTTTAAGCCCTTGCTTATGAACCTCTCTGGAAATGTTATTCAAAGCCCCAGTGTGCCTCAGTTCCCTCCATCCCCGGGCGTTTGCCACTGCTGCAGACGATGTAGGACAAAAAGACACGTAGCTGGTTGTATTTTTCTCAGGTAGTTGCTTTCCTCTGTGTCTATTTTGATATGCTTTGACCTCAACCATCCCAGGGACTGAAGGCATCCTGTTCTGCAGCTCTCATCTGCTCCTGCAGCCGTGGCACGGACGGTGGGGCTTTGGGAGATGTTAACTCTAGGTTGAAGCAGGTTCTTGTGGGGCTCAGGGTGATGCTGCAGCAAAGGAGTAGTTATCAGGGAGGTGATTCTTCCCCTCTGCTCTGGTGAGACCCCACCTGGAGTACTGTGTCCAGCTCTGGAGCCCCCAACATAGGAAGGACATGGACCTGTTGGAGCAGGTCCAGAGGAGGCCACAAAGATGCTCGGAGGGATGGAGCCCCTTTGCTGTGAGGACAGGCTGAGAGAGTTGGGATTGTTCAGCCTGGAGAAGAGAAGGCTCCGGGGGACCTTAGAGCATCCTTCAAGTACCTAAAGGGAGCCTACAGGAGAACTGTGGAGGGACTTTTTACAAGGGTGTGTAGTGATAGAACGAGGGGGAATGGCTTCAAACTGGAAGAGGGGAGATTTAGATTAGATATTAGGACGAAATTTTTCACTGTGAGGGTGGTGAGGCACTGGCCCAAGTTGCCCAGAGAAGCTGTGGTGCCCCATCCCTGGAGGTGTTCAAGGCCAAGTTGGACGGGACTTGGAGCAACCTGGTCTGGCGGGAGGTGTCCCTGCCCATGGCAGGGGGGTGGAACTAGATGGTCTTTAAGGTCCCTTCCAACCTAAACCATTCTATGATTTAACCCTACAGCCATTCATTCCCTCTGTGATCGTTCTCACGTCGAGTAGGGTTGCGTGAACCAGTTACCTGGGGCAGATTTGATCATGCGCTTATCGTAGGCTAGCTCCTTCCTCCGAACAGCTAACGCACAATGTCTCGCTTGTAGACAACATATGACAGCTTCCCCAGGGATGAGCTTTACTGTGTCTGCTACAAGTATTGCTCTGAGCTTAGACTCATTCTATGCGTAACCTTAATTTTGTTTCTTTGAACGAAGAAGTAGGCTGCAGTCTGGAAGCATGTGTCTTGAGCTAAAGTTGCCAGGATTTCATCCTCCCTGGGATACTTAAATTGGTTGCAGAATAATTACCGTCACTTTTTTTCTGCGTGCGTAACAGCGAGGCGCTTCCACATTAGTTTGGGAATCGACCCAAGGTTTGATGTGGATTAGTAAATTCAGCGACGTGGGATGAGTGTACCCACAGCACAGTAGGTATGAAGATGTTGAGATAAGAGCTGTGCCTCTGCCAAGTCTCCCATCTTCTCTTTTACAGTCCTGCACTGGCTCTGGTTGCTGCAGTGGGTGACGATGCTGGGAGCCGCCAGGACCAGGGACCATCGGAGCCTGCACGTGGGACCTGGGTCAAAGCGGCAACAGAGACCTGAGCTAGGCAAGGGACCACCACCCACGTGTATTGTATATCACAGTATAACTGCAAAAGGAAGGTGTAAACAGCTTTATCCTGGATAGCGCAGGAGACCAACTATTTTAGCCTTCCTTTTCTGCCTTGTGGGACTTTTAACTCTTGCCTGGTGCTCAAGTAAGGGAGCTGCTGTGGAGACCGTATGGACATTTCTGTCCTGGGATCGGCATGTGCCAGCGTGCAGTCTGCACGTAAGCTTGCTGCAGCCCGG
Source organism: Anarhynchus alexandrinus (assembly GCA_008711295.1). Taxonomy (NCBI): domain Eukaryota; kingdom Metazoa; phylum Chordata; class Aves; order Charadriiformes; family Charadriidae; genus Anarhynchus; species Anarhynchus alexandrinus. The sequence goes on from VUYV01000395.1 coordinate 608,210, forward strand.
CCCCTGCGCTCCGTAACAGCATTTTCTGCTTACGCCAGCACAGTCATCCCTCAGCGCTGTCGGGGGTGACCCTTTGAGTTAACAAGTGATAAGTTCCTTCTAGTTATCTTATTAAAAGAAAAGAAGAAGAAGAAAAAAAAAAAGCAGTGGGAAGTGCTGGAGTCACCTGATGGACAGTTTCAGGGATGCTGCCAGCTTTTAACTGTGGGTTATCTTGGTGAAGGCATATTACAGAGACTTTTCCTTTAAAAACAGCTTAAAACTGTCGGTTTATTTGGCAGTGCATGTTTTGTGCTGATGTGTGTGCACCCCCAAGAAAACCCGCAATCCAGAGCGTAAGGCAGAGGTGGTGCCCACTTACTCCTCCCTGCAGCAGCAAGCTGCAGTTTAACCTGTTTCTTTTCTCACCTCTTTTCTGCTCTTAGGAGATACCCTCTAAAGTAGGGACAACCTCTTTAAATGGGCTTATCCCTTTTTAGACAACCCACAGCCTCACAAGGTTTCAGGAGCAGCCCGTGGTTTCTGAAAGCTTCTTGCCATTTTCCAAGATGATCCAAGAACGGGAAGGGACTGCATCTCCAAACCTGGCAAAGACAAAGGCACTTTTGCTGGCTAACCTATAAAGGAGAAGATGTCCCCCCGCAAAGTATTTCTGCAAGCCCCCCAAAAGAGGAACAGAAAGTTAGAGAAGCAAGCTCTTGAGACGTGAGCCAAGAGGTAAGAGTGAAGACTGAGCCCTGGCTTGAGCTTTGCAGGCTGTTTTGGAGAGCACAGTGGCTCTCTGGGGTGGACTGGTCTACCACCCCAATTGTTTGTCTCCGGACCTCCTCCTGAGATGGGCTCTGAAGAGAGCTCATCTCTTCTCTTCTCTGAAGAGAACTCCTGCAGAGAGATGCAGCCTTCTCAGCCCCTCTGTGCCACAGGAGGAGAAAGAGAAAGCACCAACTGGAAGATCCTCTTAACTTCCTCACCTTCTCAGGCTCTCCACAAAGTGAAGTTCAACCTCCTCCTCCGTACTGCAGCCCTTGAGCTGTTGCAATAAGCCCTAGAGCTGCTCTCTCTGGTTGTTCAAAACCTGTGCCGACCTCTTCCTGTCGGTAGGGCTGAAGATGCTGTGCAAAGTAGAACAAGCAAGAGGCTAAGACATGGCTATTTTTCACTTGCCTTAGCCTAAACACCAGCTGCCTCCAGGCTTTCAGTCTTCCAAGATCTTCCCACCTTTCCAGCCAAACAGTTTGTTTTCTAGAAGAAAAATCGGTAGCTTTGTGCTAGCAATAGCTGGACTCCTCTTTTACTAGTGAAGGAATTTTCTCCCTCTCCCTTGAACTTCGTATGAATGCAGAAACTAACGTGAAATAGGAATTGTAATATCGGGAAAGGGGAGATCAGAACAGAGAGTTCCTCTGGATAAGGTTTGATGCAATTTGAAGTTGCTTGTGGAAGGTTGGCTGGAAGGTAAACTGATTTGGGCTAAAAAAGCTGGTGCTGTTAAACTATGTTAGTGATTCTTTAGTAGATGGTCCAAAATAGCTTTTTCGTGACCTCTGGCCTCTAGGAAAGATAACCATATTTTTGATCTTAGATTGAAGGTGCAATTCACGCTGGAAGAAACGTGCATTCTTTAGAAACCATCTCAGGATGGCTTTTACTGTCAAAAACATTGCATGGAAACTTAAAGAAAACAAAGCAAAAATCACACATCTGAATCAGCACCAGGCGAGCAGTTGCAGAGCGCTGTCACCAACCACGCTGAATTTGCGTTATATGTGAGTTGTAATCCACCTTTCTGCCTTCTTGGCCATGCAAATTTTCTGATAAACAGCTGTGTACCACAAGAAGGGGGTGCGATCAGACAAGCGAGGAGCTCCTGTATTTGCAGCATCCTGCTTTGCTCCTCGGCTCCATCCACTGCCTGCAGAGGTGTCGTCCCCCCCAAGCGAAAGCGGTCCCCTCTGATCTCCCCATGTCATGTCGGTGCTGCAGCACCCATAGAAGGTGGTAGATGCTGAGGTGGGTGTTGAGTTGGAGGGGTGCGTTTCGAGGGCGGTACTTGGTCACCAGCTGTTGTCTAGGATGCTGTGGTTTTCGTACAGCAGAAAAAAAGATGATTTCTTGTTGAATTTCAAGTTAGGGGACTGCTTTCTGCCAAGCTACTCTCCCCTGTCTCCATTTCAACTGTATGTTATTCTCTTTTTTTCTTTCCACTGGTCCTATTATGCGCCACTCAACAGCTGCTGCATTTAATCCCAGAAGCTGTAGTTGGTAGTGAGCAAAGTGATCTCCATATAACCTCTATCTTACTCGTAAGTGTGCATTATGAAGCTTAACCGATGGTAATAAAATGTTTTGCTTTCAACATGCGGTCCCTGTGGTCCAATGTTCCCGTCTTCAGGCACCGTCATTACAACAGGGCGATGTATTGGAGTTATTCTGCTGTCCCCCAGGAACGTGTCTCATAACGCTGGACGCAGGCATCATTGATGTCTAACAACGTGTGTGGAGAGATGGAGAACACCGAGGAGAGCCCTTTCCGGGGTAGCGACTCGGTGGTGGTGCCATCCCCAGGTAGAAGCAGCGGCTGTGGTCGCGAGGTCTCCGTGAATAAATTTACACGTTGCTCTCCTGGCTGCGTTTGCTATTTGATGAAGACTGTATCATGATGGTCAAGGAGAAACTGGTGCAATGGGAGGACTTGCCGAGGCACTTGGTGTCTTGCTTGACTGTGACCTAAAGGTGCAGGTTCACGTCTCCATGGGATAGTCTCACTGTGCAGTCTTGTGTGAGAGCCTCTTCAGGGACTATGGTGGTACATGGGGGAACAGAAACAGATTGCCTGCCTGCTACTTGGGGGGTTTTTTCATCCCTTTCACGACAACTCTGCAGGTTCATGGTTTTAATACATTGTTTTTTTCTTTCCTGCATACAAAAAATGAACATTTTTATGTCATCCTGCACGATGGATATTTTTCTGCAAGGGGGGAAAAGATGCTTGTCATCCGCGTTTAAATAACTATACAAAATGCAGAAAGTCCGCATTAGGAATTTCATTGTGGTTTACCCATCATTGATGCTTTTATTGAAAGCATCTTTTCACATATAAATAATTTAAAGGTTGTATGATTTTCCTTCTCTAAACGGAAAGCATGAATTTCAAAGCAGGGATCTCCAAGCGTCGTTTCTGTGGTACGGTGGGTTGCATTAGCCCTACAGCTGGTATTTGTCGAACAGGACGTGGTTTCCCATACTTGAAGTTTATAGCCTTTAGTTTCAAAGCGGAATTTCCCAGGCAGAGCACCCCCAGAAAGGCAGCAGTACGTATCTGAATATAGAGCTTTTTCAGGCAACGGTAACGCAGCCTTTTTCTGGAGATTGCCATTTTGTAAATAAGCTGCTGCTTGAGCAGCACGGCCAGGACTGCGAAAGATGGATGATTATTTCTTCCCGGAATCGGTCTTCCGCTGCAGGATCTGGTTTTTGTTGCGATAATTAGCATAGAATTAAAAATGGCCCTGCATCTTCAGTTTCGTGTTACGCCTCTGATGCCGAGCGATCTGGAATCGGGTTTTGCTGGGCGATAGGCTGTGTCTGGGAATCACTTTATTCACTGCTGAAAATCAGCGTTTAATTGCGGCGCACAGATATCTGCAGGCTTCAACGCAGCAAAAGCCTCCGCCTCCAAAAATAAAACGTTGCCTCTAATAAAATTGCAAATGAGTTGTTTTTTGGAGACTGGAAGAGTTGCCAAGAATATTTAGATGAAAATCTAGCGTGCCGGCTGAAGCGGGATTTTACAAATGCCTTTAAAATCCAGAGCTTAGGCTGACAGTGGGGTCACGGGCTAGCACGCAGCCTTTTTTCCCCGAAAACCTGTAATAGCTTTTCTTTTTAAAAATGGAACAGGGTTGCTGGTCCAGGTGGAGGCAATATTGCAAAGAATCTCAGACGTGGCCCACGGTGTGTCCTTAGGACAAACTAAAGCGGCAAAAATACAACGCGATGTGAAAACTTCCTTGCGAGAGCAGTGCAGGAAGTTATGTGCAATTCGACGCAGTGTCTTAGCGCTATATTTCTTCTCCACTTCCAAATCATCTGCCAAGAATCCTTACAATCGGAAGACAGGAAAAGAAGATGGTATAAAAAGACCTGGAAAATGAGCAATTTTGGTATGGGAGTTTTCACGCTGGTAAGTTTTCCGTACATACAGTGTTTGGGTTTGGTCTTAACGTTGAGGTCAACCAAGTGTTATCCCGGCTCCTCCCTATAGGAAATGGTGATATATGCCGGTCTTGCAAGATCAGGCTTGAATACAGTCCTGGAAGACGCTTCTTTGCTCAACGATTGCTTTTAATCCTGCAAAACTCCACTATCATTTACGATAAAGCCATGGTGTGTAAGCTGGCACGCTTCTCCCCTGTGGCGCTTGTTCTCCATCACTGATGGACATGTTCCTCACCGGGTGACAGGGTTGTGGCCATGTACACGCGCTTGTGTGCTTTCCCAGACCTTGTGGGCTTTGGCCAACAAGACTGGATATATAATTTCAGCAATTTTCTTAGCTGGATTGTGGATTGAGATGGATGCGTTTCGCCCCCTGGACGCCTGGAGAAATCACAAGCCCTTCTCGCTGCGGGGCACCGCTGATCTCACGCTGCCCTTCTCCACCTCCCGCGTCTTTTCCAGGTTCCTTTCTTTCCAGTTGTGTGTCTGCAAAGGTGGATCTACATCCATAGCCCCTGGATGCGTGACGTTGCTTTTTGCTTGTTTAAACACAGGTCTTTGTGGCAGTAGCGGAAATAAGTGACCTGGGTTTGTAACTCTTTCTTTTTTTCATGGGTTTGTAACTCTCTTTTTTTCCCTCCTGGGGTATAAGTGTTATCTGCTTCTGAAAAACCATCTCCGTAGTGCTTACTCTCTGATTCGGAAAATATCTGCAGCTGTACCTTAAGCGTACCCGATGTACCCTGCCGACTCCAGCAAGCCAATATTTTTGTTATAAAAAGAGCTTTCTCCATAAAAAAGATTCGTAGCCGGCTTAGACGCAGATGCTGGACAGCCAGATGTTGCCTTGTACACCCCATGGGAGAGTTGACGGCGATGATTGCGGGACCTGGGAGCCACTTATGCTATTCAGTCACCTTTTTTTTGGGAGTGCCTACTCAAACATAGTGAGAATTGAAGGTCTGCTTGCCCCATTTCCAGTTGCTGCTTTCGTTTTGGGAGAAAACCCTCTGTTTTGGCAAGTGCGGAGCTCCCGAGGTAGGGCACTGCTGAAGCACGTCCCAGCTTGCACGGAGACACTTCCAGCCCAGGGTGAGGACTGGGACCAAGGCAGACCGTAGCAGGGAGATTCCTGCACCCTGTTTCCAGCGAGCGGAGTCCTCGCTTTTCCAGCACGGGTATAAAGGTAGGGTTGGGCTTGCAACGCGACGCGAGGCAACAAAAAGCCGATGTCAGCAGCTGGAATAGGCGATGGGGCAGTTGTTGGGAAGCACGTGTTTAAAGAGAGAAAGGGGAAGTGCCCGATATCCATCGGGATGAATCCTCCTTTTCCCGCCTCTTTCCAGAAATGTGCTGTATCCAAAGTCCTTCTCCGGAGCGTTTTCCTTCGTGAAAACGAAGATAGGACGTTAGGAACGTCAGTGTTTACTACACCGCCTTCATTGTCTTGTTCTTGCATCAATTGTCCTTTGACTGGTAGGGTGGTTAAGAGAAAAAAGCCAGCTTAATGCATAGTCAGAAAGCTAAAAAAAAAAAAATAAACAAACAAAAAAGCAAACCACGAATACATAGGTAAATAGGCTAACTGTAAGATAGTGTGTAAAAGGAGGCAGTCTGCGGCACGACTCCTCCGTAAAGTGCATGATAAGCATCGGCGAAGCTTGTTGCAGGCACTGTGCAGGCTTTCCAGGGTTGCTTTTGCTAGACTTTGAGTATCATAGTTGCGAAGACTCTTAAATGTTCCGAGAGACTCTTGGTTTTGGGGTGGGTTTTGGGGTGGGTTTTTTTTGGTTTTTTTTTCGTAAGCTGTGACCACTTGCTTTCTGAATGGGTTTGTAGTGATGGAGTTAATGGAGATGTTCTTTATCGTAACCTAAAAGGTGTCAGTCGTTTGCTCGTATGTGTTCCCAAGCTGAGCCGTAGCATTATGCATCTCTCCGCGATGGTGTGATTTGAAGCACTTTTGGTGTGGCATGTGCAGTTGCAGTGCTGTCTGTTTTTAATTTCACCCCGAGCTGTCCCCCGCGTTCTACCCGTGTTTCGGACACTGAACCAAACCGACTTTGAAACTAGCACTTTAAGTACTAGTCGTCACTTTGCTTCTGACTATATTGAGCACTGCACTTTTGTAAGTACTATTAGCACTGAGTTTTGAACTGTTTATTTTCCCCCGTCTATTTAGCCTCTTTGGCGCGGAGTTAATTCCTTAAGAGGCCATCAGAAGATAATTTCGAGGTGTATGTGACCACTGTCTGGTGCCTGACTTCCATTACATATCCGTTAGCGATTTTATAAATTAGGGAACTAAACCCATCCGAGCTTATTTTACACAACAGAACGTACATCTAAATCACTGGCGTCCAGGCAGACGTGGTCATTGTAAACTTTGAGGTCATCCGGAGACCCAAGCGCATGGCTTTTAAAAACACCAAAGACACAGGAAAAGTCTCAAAAGGGATCGGGATGGTGCAAGGTCGTCTCGTTCGCACTTGGAATTGAGCGGACCATGGGACGTGGAGCAGACCCAGAGTGAGAAGCGTAGGGTGGACGCTCTTGTTTCTGGTACGAGACCCCGGTCTGCGTTAGCAGGGTGAGCCCGTGGGACAGCGAAGTTAAAACCAGTCTGAGATGCTGGTATCAATAAAGACTGCGCTCAAGCCATTGCAATAAAAGCCATCATTGTGCCTGTACTGAAAGTGCTGTTGAGATTGATTGTGGGCTTAAACTACAGGAGGTATTTTTAAGTAAAAAGACTTAGAGATGATTTAGAAGCTGGAGCATAATAACCATGGGGTTTGCTGTTGGATTTGAAAAGCGGTGTTAGGAGTTGGTCCAGTCTCCTGTTAGGAGGCAATTCAGGTGTGTACCGCTATTCTTGTTAAATTCTCATGGGATTTCAGTGCGGCTGGTCGGGGACCAGAGCTCCCTTGCCAGCAAGAAATCGGCAGGGTAGAGTTGGTAGTAAACACAGTCATAAATCTGTAGGATTTCAAATGGGATGGTGATCCCTGGGATGCAGAATAATCTGGGTTTTGATGTCCCAAACCGTCCGCTCTCAACCAACTGATGGTGTTTTGCTTCTTGAAAAGCCCTCGTGGTTTTTTTTCCATAGTAGCAAATAAATCATGGTGGTCGCAAGAGTGCTGCGTTTCCTTCATGCTGGGGTCTCCACCCTGGGGACTCCTGCTTGTCCTTGTTGACGAGCTGATAGTCGATCCAAGTCCTTCTCTGGTGATTCTCCTTGATGGGAGTTTCTCTCCAGTGACACTTGATGGATAAACCCCACCGTTACAGCGTGATCAGTTTGAATGGAGAGAAGTGAATTAGGTCTTCTTCACTGCTAGCAAGTGGACAGGGTGGAAATAACCTTCAGCAACAAAGAAAAATGGGTGTATCAGGTTTGCTTGTTGCAGCAGATGAAGTATTTTACCTGGCCAACTCCACTTTCGGTGGCTGGTTTTGCTCGGGTTCAATTCAAGCTTCCTTCTTCAATAGACCTTCATGGGTTTGGGTATTCAGTGGGAGCTGAAGGTAGTTAAAAACCACAAACCTTGAGCAACCCAAAGTATTATGCTCTTATGTCCTCCATCACTGGATTTAAAAATGGAAATGTAAATAGAATCCAGATTTTTGGTTGTTGTTTTTTTTTTCTTTCTCCCCCCAGCCAAATTAACCCTGCAAATCTAGCTTTAAAGAAATAATGCCTGGTGATATTGCTGCTATATCTGAGCCCCCCCCCAAAATGATAGCGGCTGAGGGGACAGCCTCTTCCGAAAGCATCTCGGTGACTCAGAGCCTACACCCTGCTCGCTGTCACGAGGATGTAGGCAAACCCTTTGGAAAATTCACCCCCACAGCGAGCTCGCTGGTCTCCTTGAGTCCTTGGAAATGAAGCTCATGAGAAAGGGGGACGTGGAACAGGTCTTTTTTTTAATTATTTTCCCCCCGCAGGTGTAGTTTTTTGCCCTTTGGAGTTGGCATCTCGTCCTTCGGGAAGGTAAAAGTAAGCGTTTTCTCCTGCACGGCACACATGAGGCCTGAATGCAAAGCCCTCTCGCTTTGGAAGGACTTCTTAGGCGGAAAAAAAGCTCTTGTAGGGATTTTTAGTTGTTTGGGTTTTAAGATAGCTCATGAGAAGCGCATTGTAACGGCACACAGGCGATGTTTTACCGACCTTTTCTTTTTTTCCAAACGAGACTTTTTCGTTTGCTTCGATAGTTTAGAGTTCATTTCCTTGAGAGTCTTTTTGGACCCATGCAAACGCCCTTGAAATGAGTCAAGTTTATCGGAACAAATTGTGCATTGCAGGAAGCAGTCTCAAAATGCGCACACACCCATGCACCCACCCAGGCGTACGTGCATGTGTGTATGTGTGTGTATACATACAGATCAATCTATTATTTCCCCAACCGTTCCTTTTGGGTTTTTTTGGGTTGGTTTGGGTTTTTTTTTAGGTTTGTTTCCCCCCACCCCCCAGGACATTAACCAAAAGGTGTTTTAAAGTCATGGCATGAAAACTCCTAAATGTAAATCTGAGTACCTTGTGATGCTAATTAACAGGTTTTTTCTGAAACTTTATGTGATGCTTAATATTTTTCTTAGGAAGTTTTGTTTAATGTTAGATCATTGTTCTGGAGGATGTTGGTCCTACTGGCATTAAACTAATGGAAATAAAATGCATGTGTTACAAGTGTAGAAACGGTGAAGAATTAAGTGTGAACTTACTGTACGATACTGATTCTGTTTTCAAACAATCTGTTTTGCTGTTCAATAGTTGACATATGGAAATGCCAATGTACTGTAATTTAGCACTTTTCCAATGGACCCTGTTCTCACTACGCCCGAGGGAAGAAGCGGGTTCGGCTTGGGGCCATCTGAGCTCAACCTCTGGACCCTTTCTGTGTGTTTCGGCACCAGAATTGGCCAGGGGGAAACTCAAATTTGAGGTTTTCCCATCAGTTTGGCGGCTGGCGCGGGGCGGAGGGGTGGTGGCTCTCCATTTCCCTGGCCAAAGTAGGACAATTTGGGTGAAGACCTTGCTGCAGGTGGAGGGACTGGCGGCATCCTGGTCCCCCAGTGCATCCCCCATCTGGAGCCAGGCTGGGGATGGGCTGTCTGAGCTGGGGTGAGATGGAGGCACATCTGAAATGCCGCCGAGGCAATCCGCAGAGGCTGAAATGAAAAGGCAGAAGGGTTAAACGACCAGCCACCTCCCTCCGGGCCCCCGAAACCTCCTTTCCTAGTGTTAACAGGGTGCAAAGTGTTACTTGTCATGTACTGTACTGAAAGGGTTAATTGATCAGTGACTGTATTGTACTGTATGAAAACTCATGAATTGCCTTGTATTGTTTCTAATGGACTGTCCCATGTCCTCCCCCACCCCACCGCCCGTTCCCAACCTGTCCCCAGGTTTTCCAAATGACGCATGTTATCAGTTAGGTCCTCCAAACTCTCTGGTGCTAACTCTTCCGTATCCGATGGTGCTTCTGGGGATGCTAACTGACGACATGCCGATCCAGAGCTTGAAGTTCACGATGTCTTTCTTGTCTGTTTGTATGAAGTCGACACACACGCTCACGAAAAAAAAAAAAAGATAAACTTGAATTTGTTTCAAAGCATCATTGACAATCTAATGTTTTCTATGTCTGCTTTTATTTGGGATGGCTTTTCTAGAAAGCAGCGCGCCAGCACCTTCACACCGGGAGGGGATTTCGTCCTGTTCACGCTGCGGCAGTTCCTCCGGCATCCGAGGTGAGCTGCTCCCTCACTGGCTTTTCGGGCTCGGCCGTGGGAGGTCGATCCATCGGGAGCCAACGAGGAAGAGGAGGTGCAGGTGCCTTCAAAAATGCTTGACCCTAAAAACCAGCCTGCATCCCTGTGACCGTACATAGGTGGTAGGTGGGCAGTGAGGGTCTCGGAGGAGATGAACCTGCCCCTTGCTTTGTGGCAAGAAGTGTTTTTTTATGAGAACGGAGGCAGAAAATTGGAGTCAAGGGGAGCCAGAGCTCCCAAAGGCACCTCCATCTCCTCTGGGCATCACTCATCTCCGCTGGCAGAGGAGCCGCCTCCCGAGCCTGAGGTTTTGCAGGTGACGCACACCTCAGATGGCGTGAACAGACCCATTCCCTCCCAACCTCCCCCCGACGCGAGCTGCTTTTTGGACAAAATAAAATCTGACTATATTTTATATCGATTTGAAAACAAAGTCTGATATTTACCCCTGTTCTCAACCGAATTTGCATATTGTTGTTTGCCACGATATTTGTTCTGTCTTAAAATAAATTTGCTTACTTGTGTAGTCTTAACTGTCTGCTCTGATTCTTATAATCGGATTTATCGCCATTCCGAGGTGCCTGTGCGGCGGCTCTCCTTTGGGCGCTTTCCATGAAGGCGAGAAGGAAATCTGTCTGCCTGGGAGGGGAATTCATTTCAGCCGAGGCTCAGACTATAAATGTTTCTCTCTTGGTTATCTCACATTCATCTCCCCGGGGCTTTTCCATTTCACGGCCTTTTTTTTTTTTTTCCCCCAGTTTTTCATCGTCAGACCCTTCTATCCAGTAAGTGCGCAACAGAGGAACGGCCGTGCTTCAGCCCGCTTAATTTAAGAGATTAAATTGTTGCTAACGCGTTTCTTGAGGGTAAGTCATTTCCGACAGTGGTACTTTGCACTTGAGAATGAAGGTATTTATGGCGAGGAGTTCGCTGAAAGCAACGAGCGGCCAAAAGCCGTGGGCACGGGCATCTAACACCAGTTTGGTCTTACAGCACAGTGCATTAGCGGGGAGTCGGCAGCAGTCGCTGGAGACATCGTGGCGGAAGGCAGTGTCCTCAGAAGGCTGGAAAACCGATTTGCACATGCGTTTCCAGGGACATAATCAAATCAGCCAGCGGGTTCAATAAAAGCAATAAGCGAATATTCCAGATTTGCCTGCATTTGGAAACACAACCTGTTGCAACACTGTAAGGTTTTGAGGCTTTTTTTTCCCCCTAAACCACTATATTTGGATTAAAAACGTTGCAGGCTGCTGCAGGAGGGCATTTTATATTCCCTTAAAGATGTATCTGTATCTTAGAGGAACATTTCAGGGGAGTCTATGCGAGGGCTTGGGCTGTCACCCTTCCTTCCCGCCGGAAACTGTCCCTGTGCATCTGTTATGGCCATGGAGTCCATTTTCAGGGATTCATGCCCCTCTCCAGGCATCATCGCCCCTCTCTTTGCCTCTTTCCTCCCCTCTGACCTCTCTCCAGCTTTTTTTTTCCCCAGTTTATCGAGGTTTTGTAGATGTTTCCTGCTGCTCCTGGCAGTACGAGCAGTGCTGCCTATGGTGATGGACGCCAGCACAGGTAGAGAGATGAATCCCATGGGGAGAAGCTGGGAAGGCGGAGGATGCTGTCAGGTATGTCTGCCTTCCATCCCCAGCAAAAAAGTGGTGTCTGCACCCCATAATGCTCCTTTGTTACCTTTTAGCCTCAAATTGGGGGGCGGCGGGCTCTGCTGCATGTGGACACGGGGTGAGGGTGCGGAGCATGGGGTGCCCCGATGTGGGGCAGGGGGGTGGTTGGGGGCACATGGGCCAGCAATAGAACGGGGTTGGCAAGTAGTTAGCGGATAGTTGTTTCCAATCTAAAACTTAGGATAATAATCAAATTATTAGTTAGCAAGTACGTAACTAACTAGCTTAACCAGCTTGCTAACAGCTAGTTAATGCTGTTCTCTGATTTTGCTGCAAGCCTCAGGGTACGAGGTATTTCTCCCAGCAGGAGTGATGCGAGACTTCCACGTTAACACATGGCCTTCGTTCTGATTTTGTTTCTTCGTATTAAATAATGAGGAAACCTTAAAAATTTGAAAGACATAAATAAAAGCCACTCAGCGTTTTGTTTTAGCGCTGCATCATAAGCTCCCGAGACCAAGGACACACTTTTTTTGGTCATTTTGAACAAGCCACGGGATGATTTTTACGGCAGGTGTCAGTCGCCCTTGTGCTCTTGAAGGCACACGGCGTGTGCTGTCCTTGGGAAGCTATAGGGAGGAAAGATTTATTGTCCACCGCCACGCTGGAGGTTTCGCCTTATCCCAGGGACATTAAGTTCTCCGCTGCAGTGCCACAAATACAGGCAATTCAGTTAAAAATAATCTGCTGGAAACAAATGAACAAAGAAAACATCCAGGTGTATGCAAACGGTTCCTGGCAGGGATCTTTTCTGGGTACTGAATTGGCAAACGATGGGCAATCTTTAAGAGTAGCTACAAAACTGGTTTTTATATATATATTGCTCCCTTTTATTTCGCTACATGGATTTTTAGTTGGAAACTTCGCTTCAGGGATATGATGTTTTGAACACTAATTTTCTCCTTCACCTCAGGGTGAAGTCTGTAAGTCCGGCTGCTTTACCCAGCGGGGATTAGGGAAACCGTGACCGGCTCTGGCATTCCTGGTAGAAGAACATCTGCACAGGCTGAGTAGGTGCTCAGTGATCCTCAGCTTTTCCATCTGACATGAAAAAAAACACCTCACTTATCTTACTCTGCTAAAAATCCCGGGAAAGTTTCCCACCAGTGATCTCCTAAAATCACGGTCCTCGCTGCCTGGGCCAGGCACTTGGAATTCGAGCTTACCCAGCACTCCAGACCTTAGCAATATAATAACCAGAGTATTACATCATTATCACGACACATTACTATTACATTCCAGTATAGAGGAGACAGTAAAGCAAGTCAAAACTTGCAGAAGATCAAATGAAGAGCTGAGTATGCTGCAGTAGATAGAAATGCTTGCAAGTCAGTCGCAATTTAGGGCTGACTGTGAGATGAATCGAGTACCAGACTGTAAGCAAATATGTTAATTTTTATTGTTAATGTTTTTGTTAATTAGTAACATGCTGTGTTTTTTACGTCATGGTATGTCCGCTCCATTTTCAATCACCCTTGTATAAAATGAAGCATATGAATACTGTAACGCGCATAAGGTGGTTTAATGCTTACCAGAGCTAGCCAATAAATAGGGCAGTCTCCCAATATCAGTCCCCAAAATTTCAAAGGAATAGAAGTAAATTAATAGTACATATTTACCAAAATGATTGAAGAAAGACAGGTATTATTACATAATACTCTACATGAGTAGAGTGGGATAATGACTTCTTTATCTCTGCTGGTGATGCCTTTGTTGGTGCAACCCAGCATCCTGTTGGCTTGCTTTGCTGCTGCAGCACACTATTCGCTCATATTGAGCTCGTTGTCCACCAGGACACCCATGTCCTTTTCCACAGAGCTGCTCTCCAGCCGGGTAGATCCCAGCCTGTGCTGCACTCACAGAATCACAGAATGGTAGGGGTTGGAAGAGACCTCTGGAGATCATCTGGTCCAACCCCTCTGCCAAAGCAGGTTCACCTACAGCAAGTTGGCCAGGAATGCATCCAGGTGGGTTTTGAGTATCTCCAGAGAAGGAGACTCCACAGTCTCTCTGGGCAGCCTGTGCCAGTGCTCTGCCACCCTCAAAGGAAAGAAGTTTTTCCTCATGTTGAGATGGAATTTCCTGTGTTCTAGTTTGTGCCCGTTGTCCCTTGTCCCATCGCTGGGCACCACTGAGAAGAGTCTGGCCCCATCCTCTTGACACCCACCCTTTAGATATCGATAAGCATTGATGAGATCCCCTCTCGGTCTTCTCCCCTCCAGGCTAAACAGCCCCACGGCTCTCAGCCTTTCCTTATCAGAGAGGTGCTCCATTCCCTCGACCACCTTTGTAGCTCCAACTCCTGGATTACGTTTTCCCCAGTGCGAGACCTTCCGCTTGTCCTCGCTGAACTTCCCGAGGCTCTTGTTAGCCCACTCTATCCAGGTCCTCCCGCAGGGCGGCTCTCCCTTCCGAAACGTCCACCTCCCCGCTCCGTTTGGTGCAAAATTTGTCGGGGTACGCTTGATACGGATCACTTACGAAGATATTAAGAGGGTTGGGGGCGGCATCGATCCCTCTTTATCTGTCGACTCCGTTCCCTTGTCCCTGCAGAGAGCGGAGGGAGCGCGGCCCGCGGTGGGGACCTTCCCCGGGTTACTCCAGGGGCAGCAGAGCCACCGTCTCCCCTCCAACAGCGGCGGCGGCGGCGGTTTCCTCACAGGAGGCGGCGACCGTTAGGGCGAGGGGCGGGGCCCTGAGGGGAGCGGGGAGGGCGGGGAGGAGGCGTGGCCCGGAAGTGC
>VUYV01000395.1:623183-637631 GCA_008711295.1 Anarhynchus alexandrinus
GGTGGCGGCGGGGGGGCGGGTGGGGGGTTTGCCCCGCCATTACGCGGAGCGGAGCAGGCCTCTCGCCTGCCGGTTGTTGCGCCGCCAGCATTTTCGGCGGGCCCGGGGTACCGCGGGCCCCGAGAGCGGCGGGGGCTCTGCCCTGCCCGGCCCCGGCCCCGGCTCTAGGCCGCCATGGAGGAGAAGGGTTTCGCCAAGGAGCTGGATCAGTGGATCGAGCAGCTGAACGAGTGCCGGCAGCTGAGCGAGAGCCAGGTCCGCAGCCTCTGCGAGAAGGTGAGGTTGTTTGGGGGACGGGGGGGCCGCCATTCGTATTCCAGGGTCCGGTGAGGGGTTGGGGCTGGCGGTGCCTCAGCCCCGCTGCTGGGGGCGGCGGGGGAAGGGGGGGAGTGCGGGCAAAGCGGGCCGAAAATGGCAGCGTGGGGGACACCGCGAGGGGGGACGGCGGTTGGGTTCTCTTCGCTTCCCTCGCTGTGAGGCCGTGATGCTGCCTGTAGCGTATCTGAGGTTGGGAATCTTCTGTGCAGTGGCGGTGTGCTCCTGGCGTCAAAAACGCCACGGTTATAGGATTTTTTTTTTTTTCATGCCGATCTGCCGTCAATAATACGCTTTTTTTTTTACCTTTTGGCTTTGGGCTCATCTACGTTGTGGGGGAAGGGGCTCGGGGGTGGTGTGTGTAGGGAGGAATCTGTTCTGATTTCCCGTGATGTGTAGTAGCCACATGCAAAAAAGTCAGTCCTAAATCAATGAGGAAACCTTCTGACATCTGATGTGTAATCTAGGAAAGCAGAAGGGGATAAGAGATAAGCTGCAGCGCCGACCCAAACAGAGGCTTACCGGCTGCTGGGGGAGACTAAAATAGAATGAGAAACGGTTGGATAAAGGAGATGGTCTGCTATTTCGGACTGTGGTTTGGACAGTCCTTTGGCAAATTCCTGTTTGGACTTGTTTAGTGTAGACTGTCAAGAGCCTTTTTATTTTTCGAGTAGGAGACAGATCTTTAGACTTGTGTTGGATTTTGCCTGAGAAATTAAATACCTCTGTGTGAACACTCCCTCAATAATGCAATCTATGACTGCATTAGGGTTTTCTTGGGACTTGGCAAGATGTGACAGTTAAAGAATTGAAGTGGTAACAAGTGTAGTATCAAAGATTACTCTTTGTATTTGCTTTTTATCTCAGTGGCCATTGCTGCACGTCAAGTGGTCCAAAGAAGCTCTTGGCTTCCTTTCCTGGATGGACTGATAATTATCAGGCGCAGAGGGTAGAGCAGTTAGTTTGGCGTCCCCTTTTCTGTGATATGGCTGATGGTGAACTTGGTGTTGTCACATTATTACCTGTGTGTCTTGCTGAGTTCTCTCAGAAGAGGAGCAAGTTTTCTGATGCCTGTTCATGGCAACACATTTTGCCCAGTGACTAAACATCTCACTCCCAACTTCAAAAGACACAGCTGTTTCCTTTTGTCGGATCTTTGGTAGACTACCACAGTGATAAGATCTGAACAGTAGAGAGGGTCTGCACTGCAACCTTGTAACGTGCCAGGGGTGCTCATCGGAAAGGTAGGAGCTGTTGTTTTGATTGCCACAGGCAGACACTATGCAGGACTCCAGGCCCTGGCTTCCTGGCAAATGCTTTCACCAGTGGTCCTGACATCCAGCTAGCCCCCACCCAGCCTCAGTTTTCTTTCCTCCTTTCCCTTTTTTTTTTATCCCATGCTGGGGCTGTCCATTTGTTTTATGACCCTTTCTCCAGAGCTCCATCAGTTCCGAAGGAGTGTGGTGAGAAGGGCTAGTGATGCAGCAGGGAGTGACAACAGTGGCTTGAAGAGTAGATATATCTTGAAGAGTGCATAAGAGCTCCTTGTGGCTGTGCTGCCTCCTGCGTGAGGCCCAGCTAATAAGCCTGAAAGAATTTATTAGTGTGATCTGTGCCCTGCTCCAAGCATTGCTCGTTGGGAACTGCTGTTCTAACCAGCAAGCTGTTACAGAAAATCATTTCCCTTCTTCTCCGGCTGCGTTGTTAATTAAGGAGCTATGGCTGCTGTGTTTTGAGAAACTGGAGGACAATGCCAGCAGATTGGGGCTGTACATCAAGGTTCGCACAGTAAATAGGGAGCGTGGCAGCTCAGCGCACCACGTTGCAGCTGGAGGTGGAGAGGGTGTTTGTCATCCAGATGACAGGTAGGAACCCTGAACCTGTGATGCGTGGCGTGAAACGAATGTCATCTGCCACAGCACCCTGTTCTTCAAGGGTGCTGGTAACTGGTCGAAATGACTTGGGTACGAAGTAAATACTCTGCGACGCTCTTACTTGGCTAATTCTTAAGTTTTTTGGGAGTGGTTGTATCGCCCAGCTGGTAATGGAAAGGAGTTTACAAAAACTTTTGGGTGTGCAGGCTTGCTTTTGGTGTGAAGCAGCCCTGTCAGAAAGCTGCTTTAGTTTGTTGCCTTGAGATAATATTTGTAGAAACCCTTACCAACCTTGTCTCACTTCTTAGCGCTCCCTTTTGTGTGACTAATTTCTAAGAGGCCAACCAGAATAGTATCTCTTGCCTCAGATTTAAGTTTGTAGAAGAGATCACTAGTTTGTTTTTTTTTTTAAAAAAAAAAAGTTTAAATAAAAATTTTGAATTTGCCCAGAGAAGCTGTGGCTGCCCCATCCCTGGAGGTG
This sequence comes from Anarhynchus alexandrinus, assembly GCA_008711295.1. Taxonomy (NCBI): domain Eukaryota; kingdom Metazoa; phylum Chordata; class Aves; order Charadriiformes; family Charadriidae; genus Anarhynchus; species Anarhynchus alexandrinus. The sequence continues at coordinate 625,854 of VUYV01000395.1, forward strand.
TTCAAGGCCAGGTTGGATGGGGCTTTGAGCAACCTGGTCTAGTGGAAGGTGTCCCTGTCCATGGCAGGGAGGTTGGAGCTTGATGATCTTCAAGGTCCCTTCCAACCTAAACCATTCTATGAAAAGGTGGGGGAAGGGGGAGTGCAAAGAAACAGACTTGCCTGTGTGGATCATTCTTGTTTTTAATTGCTGGCATAATGGACAGTAATGAGGGAAAGACTGGACATAGCTAGTGTTAATGAGGGTATGCCAAATTATTCTCCACTCTGAAAGTTCTTGAAATTTGCACGTGTAAAAATTAACGTTCTGTCTTCACCTGCCCAGTTACGACATCGTTTTGGCAGCTAAGCAGTCTTGTATTCTTCATGCAGTTGAAATCAAGATGTCATCTCAGGACAACATGAGAACACTTGTTTCCCATTCTGCTGGTCTTTAAAATGAAATCTAGCTAAAATCATGCAGGCATTTAAAGGATAATAGAAGGACAAACAATTATGATCACTGCTGGAGCTTGTAGACATGAGAAGTGTTCCAGGATGTTGGGGAAACGTGCGTTGGATGTCTTGCATCTCGTACGACATCTCTTATCATCATGGTGTTAGACTGTCTTTATGGTAGAAGGTTGTTAAGATATTTTTCCACCCTCATTAACTAGGTAATGAAAATCTGTAGAGTTCTGCCTTGGATTGCGTCTGCACTTCATCGCAGGTGCCATGGCAACTTTCTGTGCTGGTGCTAGCTTTGAAACTGCTAACTTGGGTACTGATAGCAGGTTAGTGCTGGCTGTATCGAACTGCCTTTGAACTTGCACAGGTTGTAACCTGTATGTCGTACGGCTAAAGTCAGGCTAAGAGGAAGTTGGATTCATTTAGTAGGAAGCACTTCCAAGTTTGGAAATGGAAATCTCTGCATACTTATGTTTTAAAGTTCAAATTAGGTAAGCAAACAAATTCTGGTGCAGGTGAGGGAGTTGAGAGCCATCCTACTTGTCCCAAGGAAAAGGGTTTTTCATCAAGGTAATGAAATGGGATATGAAAGAAGGCAAGTAAAAGGCTGTCTCAAATTAAACGCAGGCAAGCAACCGTCCATAACAGTCTCTCTCTCTGTAGCCTCTTTTTTCTATCCTTGTTCTTTGGATGTGTAAGAAGGGTTTCAGTCTCGTTGCTGTGAGCAGCTTGAGAGCTTTGTGTTGTGAAGTGGTGGGAGGAGAAGGATTCTAATCACTAATGAAGACTTGCATTTCTTGTACGGTTATTGAATGGTAATTGTAAACTGATTCTTCAAACCAAGCAGCAGGAGTCAGTTGATGCTGTAGGGAGTATTGCTGTTACTGGCACGCACCTATGATGCTTCTGCCCTCAGAGATCGTTTCACCTAAAAATAATTTTAGGAGAATGAGTTAGCAAGCTCTTCTGCACTAATTGGTGAAATTAGTATGAGTGATGGAGCCAAGTAGCATCCTGGATGCTGTTCAAACCATGAAATTCCGAGTGGTGTGTTGAGTCGTGGCCAGGAATATCTCAGCTCTCCAGCAATGATGTTCATCCCAGGGTATGCTGGCCCAGGTACCTCTAGGAGCACATGTGCACCTTGACAGTCCCTGTCACTCTTGAGGCTCCAGGGTGTCCTCTGCTGCCATGTTGCTGAAGGGCAGGACAGCTCCATCCCTCTGGCTTCCATCTCATTTGGGGAGAATCCAGCTGGTTCTTGTTCAGGCCAAGCTCCTTCAGATTTTAATGTCCTCAGCGCGCTTGTTGACATAGTACTTTGGTCTGTTGCAGCTGACAGAATGATGATTCAGTTGAATTTTGAACAGAGACTCCATGCCTGGCTTCTCTGATTCCTGAAGTAAGTGCTTCTACAGGTCAAACTGAGCTCATGGTGCGGTAAATGAATCTTCCAGAAGGACTTGAGTTTATGTGCTCTCAAAGGATCTTGTCTGCAAAGCAGGTGCTTGGGGTCTTCGGTTTTCTCTAGAGAAAGCACAGTGCTAAAAATCTGTCTCCTGGTTGGATCATAATACCCTCACCCATGGAATCAGCCTACACAATTATCCTAGACAAATCTGAACAGCGTAATAGTTGATGTGGATTTGATTGTTAAGTCTCTCACAGAGGGATTAGTCTCTTGATGATCCTGACGGTAGTCTCAAAGCCGGTGTAGCATCTCAGGTTTCAGAGCGGCATATTAATGCGTTGTGTTCAAGCCCTGAGACCGCTCGGTTTCCTCTTGCGAGGACAACACAGTAAATCATTGGGACATGCATTCTCCAGCCTCCCTCCATGCGGATTGAGGACTGGACAGCACACGAGCTTGTGTCCCAGTCTACAAAGGTGATCTACAGAATCTGAAACTGGGAAAGTGAGGGAAGTTGAGATGATGGGCAAGCTCACAGCCAACAAATAGTCTACTCTTCAGAGTAATTTTGAGCACAGACATGGTAACTGTTGTGCTTAATGGAGTTTTATTAAATAAAAATACCTGAAAGCTGCTGTTTTTTATTCTGACCTGGATATGGTTTTCATCCAAAACCATTGGGACACATTCTTAAGAAGCTGATAACATTAGTCACCATTTTCTAAAACAAAGGTAGCTAAAATATGACATTAAGTCATAATTGTTATTATATTATACAATTAACAGCCCTCTTAAATAAGTAAATGATGATAATGCAAGGCAGCTTACTTGCATCGCAGTTTTTTATCCTTGTTTTGTAATGGTGCTTTTGTTATTTTAAGTCATTTGACTTTAGCCTTAGCTCTGCACAGTGAAATATGCAAGCAGCATGCACTGGTTAGTTACTGCTTTTCTGGGGTGTTTTTAATGATGCTTAAGATGTTAAAGGTCTTGCTCAGCATTAGAAAGTCACGTGAGGGCAAAGTTCTGTGGCCAGCCGAGCTTAGCTCCCAAGCCTGATTTGAACCAGGTCTGCAGCGTTAAAACGACAGGCTTAATCTATTCATGTGCATGTATGTTTGTCTACAGAATAAGCTAAAATAGGCTACACAGTAACAGCTGGTAGGCAGCTTAAGAAGCTGCTGCTCTTCAGCTGCTAGCTCCTCCTTTCTCATCAGGAGAAACTTCTAGATTCTCCTAGTACCAAAATTTCAGGACTCAGGCTGGCCTGCCTTTCTAGGATGCACTTAACCTATGTTTGCCCTATTACTGCGTAAAAGGAGCTCTCCTCTGTTGCCTGTGATGCTTTACCTGTCTATGTTCTCAGGATGGGTGCATGGGTTTTCTGGGCAGATCAGAGAGGTGGAGAGTGATGATGTGGTTGATACACTGGTACATATGTATGGTATCTGTACAGTATCCTGCTTTTTTTCCCCAGAGGCTTGAAGTAAGTGTATTTCTTACACATCTGGGAAGGGAGCAATATGTGTGACACGAAAAGGCAGAAAATACCTCGCACCTTTTGTGGTTAAGTTAGCTCCAGCTTACAACAAAGCCCTGTCTGATGCTTTGTGCGAGTCAGAACACACTGAGCAGCTGTTTTGTGACTGTTTTATATTTGTCTCCCAGAGGGTAGAAGCTCTCAAAAGGTGCTATAGTTGCTTTTAAAGATACTGGAATAGAATTTGAGTACTGCAATTGCACTCAAAGACGCAACACATTCAGCATTTTCCAGTCAGTTTAGAACTGCAAGGTAGACCCCACGTCATCGAGTCCACGTGCAGGACATGTCTTTGAGGATCAGGGTCACATCCCTTGGGTTATGTACCATGCAAGGGGTGTGCTGGATGCTGTCCAAGCCCTTGACTGCCCGTTTTTTTTGTTACTCTTTCCAAATACACGCTTTCCCTAAAAGAGGCAAGGCAACTAACATTTGAATGTGAACACAGGGTCCTCGGGGAGCCCACCGAGGGTGTCCTCGATAAGCAGCTTCTGCCTGGTAGCAGCAGGTGGGAGCTGCATCATCCCGAGTTAAGGGACTTGGTGGTGAGTAGCCAGATCATCGCCTGCTGGTGACTGTTCAGCACTGGTGATCTTTCATCTCTTCTGTCCAGATCGCACCGAGCCTATCTGTGGGTGTTCTCTGTGCCTCAGATGTGCCTGGAGCGCTGATCTGCATCAGTTGATGAGCTGGAGGCAGCAAAACAAACATGATATTTGATAATGATAATAAGGTAGTGCAGATAGGCTACATTACATGACTGTAATTAGCAGAGGAAGAGATGACTAAACCCAGGGATGCCATCCCTCCATCTGTGGTCATTTTGTTGCCAGCTGGGTATGGCCAGGGAAGCTGTTTGTGCCTCCGTATGTTTAAATTGCCTCTGACTTTGCTTTTCCAGTTGTATGTGACCTGCCTTTAGAAGTTGTTAAACTGTTGTGCTTGGAAGAGGATTGGAAACCTGGCAGGCAAAAAGTGCCCTGGGCGAGAGAAGTGCCTCTTGCATATGCAGTGATGTTATGTGCCAGGTTAGTAAAGCGAAGCTTAGGAATACTTGTTCTCCTCGATGGCTTAAGCAAGAAGAAGAAATCTGCCCCTCTGCAAGGGAAATGGATTTGTTAGTTCCCATGAGTCCTGGGAGCGTGCAGAGAAGGTTCCCTTTCCTGACATATGGCTCCAGTCATCTCATACTCACCGCAACGCAATCTGAAAGCGCAGTACCTCCGGAGAGCTGGGGCAGCCCCGTCAACCCCTGGCGCTGGTGCCCGCGTTGATTATTTTTTGGCAGAGTAACACGGCTCCTCTCATCTGGTGCCGTGGTGGTTGCCCAGTGTTTCTGCCAGATGAGCCACTTTGTCATGTGCAGTCTTCCTTAACATCATCTCTGCTCAGCAATCACACGATGAGCCAGCTTTGTCGATACAGAACGAACCTGCTGTTCGTAGTGCTGTTTCCATGGCACAGACCCACTGCTGTGAAATCCTGGTTTTGGGAGAGCTCTTGAGGTTTATGGGTGTGCGGTGCTGGGGGGAAGCCTGAGGGATCCCAGAGGAGGAAGGCAGTGAGGAGTGGCTGTCAGTGCTGGCAGAAGGGTTGTTCCAGCCTGCTGCTGTGTTGCCAGAGAAGGTGGCAACGCGAGTGGTTCCACATGGCTGCGTGGGATTGAGAGCAATCCATTGAGCAACTGAGATGGTAGTCAGACTAAAATGTGGCAGGAGGGAGTCTGTGTGTAGGTACATCATTGCAAGTCAGATGGCTTCTGTCAGAAGTCTAGGAGGTCGTGGTTTTCCTACCTAGTGTAAATATCAATATCTAGCTTTATGTGTGCTTTTGCAAATCAAGTTGTTCAAAACACTGTAATAGTCACCTGAGTGGCAAGCACTATCTCCTCTGGTATTTCTACCCTTACAGCAGACGCCTAGAGTATTGACTAATCTCTGTTCATACGTGTTTTGCGCTGAACTCTTGCTGACAGGACATGGGATGGCCTTCAATAGTGAGGGGACAGCTGTGGTTCCTGAGGTAAAAGCTTCTAGGTATCTTGAAACTGAATAGCACTTGACTTTGGCAGTCACATTAGAGTGCTGAGTGCTGCTGTAGCTCACATAGCTGAGACAAAGAGACCTGTGCCTGTGTCGAACAAGTGAAGGGAGAAATCTGTCAAAATCAGTTGTGCTAATGAGGCTTACTGGAATAGTACTTTGTCTTGTCTGCACTTGAGAAATGTTTGGAAGAAGCACAGGATTCATGGGTGAATCCCAACAGCGATGGAAGCCATATATCCAGGGCAAGTCTTGATGTTCACACTGCTTCATTTCAGGGGAGGCTGGGAATTAACATGTTTATTACTTCTTTGAATTTGTTTGTCAGTGCTGGTGGTACAATAAGATCTTTATGACCTGGCATTACAGTATCAAACCTACTTGTTTTGTGCACAGGGATTTGTAAAATGCACTTTGCCTTTGCTTACCCAACAAACTGTTTTTCCAGTGGTCAGCGTGAGCTACTGGAGTGAAATCGGGTTTCCTGTGCAAATGCAGTGGAATAACGTCTGCACCTGCTATGGAGGAGCTTTCTACCTTTTTGTTTTAAATGTGTTTTTCTTGCTAGGCTAAAGAAATTCTTACAAAAGAATCAAATGTGCAAGAGGTACGTTGCCCCGTCACTGTCTGTGGGGATGTCCACGGTCAATTCCACGACCTTATGGAACTCTTTAGAATCGGTGGGAAATCGCCAGACACAAATTACCTGTTTATGGGAGACTACGTGGACAGAGGCTATTACTCGGTGGAAACAGTGACTCTTCTAGTAGCGTTGAAGGTACGGTTTGACAGCTTTTTCTCCAGCAGCCTTGGGCAAAACCGCGCTTTTGGGGAGTTTTGAAAGAATTACTCCTCCCGTTGACACCACCGTTGGCTTGAGCTAGATGGATGTAAAGTGAAATGCATTAATGGACATGTGATATTCTGTAAGAGAGCTGAATGCTTGACTGCTGTTTGAAATACTCTGTTAGTATTTCTCTCCATATTGGTGGTATGCTTCTTGTGTTAAAGAAGAGTTTTCTTTGTCAATAGGTGCGTTACCCAGAACGCATTACAATACTGAGGGGCAATCACGAAAGCAGACAAATTACACAAGTGTATGGCTTTTATGACGAATGTCTGCGAAAGTATGGCAACGCCAACGTCTGGAAGTATTTCACAGATCTGTTTGATTATCTTCCGCTTACAGCTCTAGTAGATGGCCAGGTAAGCCTTAAATAAGGAAAACGCTCCATTTCCTAGAGTTACGCAGACTGTATTGTCTGACCTCTACATGAGCAGTCTCAAACAAGCTCCCTTAAATTGTGATCCAAATTTTTTTTAAAGCCCATGTACTTGCTGTGGATTTGGGGAAGAATTTAGTGAAGTTTTGATACAAGTTGATGCTACGGGAAGGCTTTTGATTCTGCTGCTGAAGGGATAGCAGGGTTGCATGTATGGTTTGTTTTAAATGACTGCTCAACATCCGGGGATCCCCTCGTGATACATTAGGTGTGAGTTGTTGTGGCTGTGACGCAAGATATTAAAACGGAAGGCATGGTGTCTTTGCTGTTGTTCTGATCTCTGTATGCAAGGTGCAGCCTTTTAGTTTTGTTTCCTTCTGCAGGAATTAAATTTGGTTTCTCTGCTGCGAGGGTGAGATGGCTGTAATTGTAAAAGAATGATAACAGGGTTAAACCCAGCTATTTCTGAGATCGGCCTTCCCATAACAATATGCACTGAAAGGATTGTGCTTTTTTTTTTTCTTTTCCGGAACAGATATTCTGTCTCCACGGTGGCCTCTCTCCATCCATAGATACACTGGATCATATCAGGGCTCTGGACCGCCTGCAGGAAGTTCCACACGAGGTAACAGGAATGGAAATGCATCATAAACTTAGATAGCTGTTGGTGGAAAATGCGAACATAGCATCACATTGAAGTCCATTTAAACAGCGAGACACGTGGTTGCACAGTGGATTATTGCCTTCTAAGAGCTAGAACAGACGAACATACATTTGGGCAACACACATAAGTCAATATGGCTTTGATTACATCAATCTACAAAGGGAGAGCTCTGGGGTTTTCACAGCTGTTTTTCACAGAATCATGGGAAATGTTGACTGTCACGTTGACTCAAATAATAGTATTTGGAAGGGAAAGTGTTTACTGTCTTCAGCCTCATCACAGACTTGCTTGTGAACAGCCAACCACTGTGTGAAGCCATGTTGTGTCACCATCCTTCCTCCCTAGCCAATCCTTTCTTCCATGGTGTTTCACCTTTTTCATCCCTTTCTCGGGGCCTGAGATCAGGACTGAGGAAACCACCTTCTGAGCTCCCAGGGTAGCAATTGGCTCTTCTGTGTTGGAGTGGTTTGGGCTTACAAACAGACTTGAGGGTTCCCTGACTAAAATGAACCGCTTGTCCTACAGCATCTTTGGTATAACAGCAAGAACAATGCAGCAAGGTCTGCCCAGGCCTTCCAAAAATTGGAAATAAGCTATGTAAATTACTCCCAGAACGAGGGGGTACCTCGTGGGACATGGACTGGTAGTTAGGTGTAATGATTATACTGTTGCTCTGGGGTTTTCCCGTTCCTGTGCCGCATGTCTGCATGCTGAAATCTGGCTGTCCTGAGGACTTCCACATGTAGTCAGTGTGATCCCTGCTGCAGAGCTCAGATCAGTGGGTAGGAAACGGCAGCAGGTTTGGATAAATACTAGAGTGTCTTTACTGCCCCTTAGTAGTTCAGCAAGAAAAGCCGCTGAGCTTCGTTTGTGTTAGAAGATGTACACCAGGATATGTTTGGATATGTCAAGTCCAACAATAGACTGTTTAGGAGAGGAAATGAAATGATTAATACTCTGCCAGAAGGGCTGCTGAAGGCTTAAGATCAATCTCTGGAACGGTTAGTTCATAGCCTCCTACGGGTCGTTTCCCTTTCTTTAATTTATTGCAACTTGGCTGGCACCAGAGAACCCATTGTGTCTCCTTGGACGTGCATACCTTCGCACGTGGCCTTTTTCGTTATACTGTGAGAGTCAGGAGTAAGAACGTGGATCTGCTCTCCATGTCTCTGTCTCTCTGACTAGTTGAAGTGAAATGGTCAACGGTGTGCGTGGAAGAGGAGGTGGGAAGAGTTTTGTGGTTACATGGGCTCCTTTCTTAGTCAGCTGTGTGCGTATTCATTCCTTTGTGAAGGATGCTGAATGATACAGTTAGTAACTAGCCACTACTACGTGTGTTAAATAAATTCATGTGCCTGGTGCAGAAAAGAACATGCTGGCAGTCTTTTTACTGTAAATAAAATCTTTTTTAAAAGTGTCTTTTTATAACAATGTTGCTAGTGATCTAACGAAGAACACTTAATCTTTTTCAAGGGTCCTATGTGTGATCTGTTATGGTCGGATCCGGATGATCGTGGCGGCTGGGGTATATCTCCACGTGGTGCTGGCTACACGTTTGGGCAAGATATTTCCGAAACATTTAACCATGCCAATGGGCTCACGCTGGTCTCCCGCGCTCACCAACTTGTCATGGAGGTAGGGCAAACGCTCTGCTAGACGGGGCTAACAAAAAATAGGTGCCAATTCTTGTCTCCCCTGTGAGACCTTCCACTGAGGGCTTTACATAAGCGCACACCTAAATGTTACGCAGGTAAATACCAAAAGAGGGACTTTAACCACGTGAAAACAACAAGCAACATAAAATGATGTGCTTTGACCTGCGATGTAAAGAAGGGGATGTTCTACCCTTTTTTTCTCCCCGCCCTCTCCAAGTAAATTGCCGAAGGGACACTGTCACACTCCATTTGTGGAAGTAATAATCTCCTTACGCGCTGACTGCTCTACTTAGGCTGCTGCTGCATTAAACACTGTCCTGTAATACTCGGCAGTCAGATGTGACAGGGATTAAGCCATATTTTTGGCTGTTGATGGGCTATTCTTGTACGTCTCGCTGGAAAAATGCCAGGTGGGTCAATGGAGCGGATGTATTTTAAAAAATCTAGTTCAAGTAGATCCCTTAAGTAGTGCTGTGTGTCAGAAGTCGCTCGCATCCAGCAGGCAAATTGTCGTTTTTGTGGTGGATGAAAGCTGAAGGCGTACCTAAAAAATCTCGAGGTTTCTTGGTGGTACAATCCATAATTTGTATACAAAATGGATAAACACGCGAGTGACAAATGGCTGATCTCTCTGTAGAGCAGTTGAAGCGGGTTTTGCTGCTCATTCTTGCGGTAGAGTACTACTTTTAAAATGAAACTAAGTCAGTTGGAAATACTTAAGAGAAGTCTACAGTTTCACAAATGCCTTGGATTGCTTCAGGCCTTAAGAGGAACTCCAGACGGGCTGAGGTTTGAGGTTTAACAGAGACTTTTATTTTTCCTCTTTTTTCTGGCAGGGTTATAATTGGTGCCACGACCGAAATGTGGTTACCATTTTCAGTGCGCCCAATTACTGTTACCGTTGTGGGAACCAGGCTGCTATCATGGAACTAGACGACACTTTAAAATATTCCTTGTGAGTAACCTGGCTCGGGCTCTTCTCTCTTCCCAGCTGTTGTTAGGAATGTCTGATCCTTTCCAAAGGGGTTCTTTCGTGAAAAGCCAACTCAGATCGCTCTGGAATTAACATTATGTGCTCTACCTGCAGGAATATCTAAAAATAAGTAGTGAGTTAAAAGCTTAAAAGCTTCTCTTGGGTACCGCATTAGCTCCTTTTCCTGCCTCTGGAGAGTTGGAGTTTCTGCATTTTCTTCATCCCTCTTATTGCCCAAGCTTGATGGAGAGAGTAAAGGCAGATTGGTTTGTGTATTTATTTTCAATTTTGGTAGCTCTAGGCTTTGAAAGCCTGAGGGATTTGGGTCTTTTTAGTCTAGAAGAAAGAAGACTGAGGGGGGATCTTATCAATGTTTATAAGTACTTAAAGGGAGGGTGCCAGGGGGATGGGAACAGTCTTTTTTCAGTGGTGCCCAGTGATAGGACAAGAAGTAACGGGCACAAACTTGAACATGGGAAGTTCCATCTAAACATGAGGTGGAGCTTCTTTACTTTTAAGGGTGGCAGAGCACTGGCACAGGCTGCCCAGAGAGGTTGTGGAGGTCTGGAGATACTCAAAACCTGCCTGGACGCCGTCCTGTGCAACCTGCTGTAGGTGACCCTGCCCTGGCAGGGGGGTTGGACTAGATGATCTCCAGAGGTCCCTTCCAACCCTGATCATTGATTCTGTGGGTGAGAGAGCCTGAATTTTTGCATTTAGCTGAGCTGGCGTGAAAGTAGCAATGGGCTGCTGAAGTGCTGACTGCTGGCTTTGCGTTCGCTCCCTAAGCAGCATTTCCACCAGCTGATGAGTTTTAACTCCCACGGATGCTTGTTTTGGGACCGGGAACGTTTTATGTAGAAGCAGCTGGGATGGGTAAAGCAATAGCAGCAGGAGAGCGAGTCTGGTACTTATTGTGGAAAATACCTTGTGGAGGAGGGAAAATGATCCCTTTTTCTTGCCTGCAGCCTCCAGTTTGACCCAGCGCCTCGTCGTGGAGAGCCTCATGTTACCCGTCGTACCCCAGACTACTTCCTATAAACCTCTCCCAACCTTTGTAGAAGGAAGTACACCTGGCATTTTAAAGAGCAACAATATTTACACGTTTCTGTAAGAAACCGGGGTTCGTCTCAACTTTCAAATCCCCATCATGGACCAAAACGTGCCATACAGAGGACGAAGAGCGTTTAGCACAACTTGAGACTGAATTCCTTAACGACACTATATATATCCTATACCCATCAGTCCAACAGTCAGTTTGCCTGCTGTATTTGTAGCCCTTGTTTTTCTTCTGGACTGTTCAGAGAGGAAGGGGTAACTCTTAGTCACACCTCCATCTCCTTTGCCGCTTCTTTGTAAATTTTCAGTTGTAGTGTTTTAACCGGCATGAGTTAAAAGTTCATTTTCGAGGAACATGCACACTAACCCCTGCCCCCCTCCCACCACCACCGCCACCATTCTTTTATTGAAAGACCGACTGACTTAACTGGAGAAAGGAAGCAATTCCTGCTTGGGAGTACGTTGTCATAACACGGATAAAAAGCGTTCCCTTTTTAGCTCGATTCCCGTTCTGTGTTGATTCCCGCCTTCTTTTTTTTTTTTCTTTTTTTTTTCCCCCCTCTTTTTTTTTTTTGGTTATTTTTCCCTCTCCCCTCTGTATATTTTTCTTTGGAAATTGCTTGCAATCCTCCTGGCTGTACCTGATCCAATAAACTTGCCATTGTCAGCCCCAGACCTCTGGTGCTGTGCTCAGCCGGGCGGGGATGGACCGGGGGCGGACCAGGGGGCGGACCGGGAACGGGAACGGGGACGGGGCGGACCGGG
>VUYV01000396.1:0-58771 GCA_008711295.1 Anarhynchus alexandrinus
TTTTTTTGTTTTACATATTGCATTACCAGCTCACAATGTTGCAGGGAAAGCTTTCCCAGCGTGGCTCTGCACAGCACAGTCTCCCCTTACCTATGGATTTCTTAAAGCAGCAGCTTTGAGGGACACGAACAGCAGCCACTCACCCCAAATGGCTGTTAGTGTAAACAACTCTGAGTGGTAACCCAGCTAAGATGTCGGAACTGCTATCTGTTTCTCTGGCAATCAATTTAGCGGAGTGTTCAGTCAGCTCACGCATCCATCACTTCTGCGCTCAAATGGGAGTGTGGGAGGAGAAGGGAGAAAACTACTGTTCAGGGCTGCTGGGCCACAGCTAAGGAAAACCATAAAAGTTTTCCTTCCGAGTAGAAAGCATCATATCCCTAAGGGAACGATGATGCAAAAGATCATGCAGAAGCTGTTGGAATACGAATATCATCCTCTGTGTCAGGATCGCTCCCTCTCTCCATCTCTGGGTGTCCACAATGTCCTCCTTCCCTCTTAGGTACAGCTGCATCTCTGGAGTGAAGGAGACTCCTTCACTGTAACTACAAAAATCACAGATGCTATCACTCCTACCTTAAATTCAAGAAAAACCCATAAAACACGCTAGTCCACTGTAATCTCCTCTCCCCTTCTTTCCCAGCCTTGCACTGGGCAAAGGTGCTGTTCATATTCTTCCCTTTACCCCTGGATCTGCTCCTTTTTGAAGTCCTACAGCTGCGACGCCCGCAAGCATCAGCCAGCAAAAATAAGAGATACTGCTGGCAGTGAGCTAAAACAGCGATAGGTAGCTCCTTCCCAAAAATCTTCTCTTCTCTGCTTAATCCAGCGCTGTGGCAGCAGCAAATATTGCAGTGTCATACCGGGTCTGGAGCACGCCTTAAAGCATTAGCTGCCTTCCTCTCCGCGAGGCTGGCAGGGTGATTAGCCAGCATTAACGACGCACTAGGTCTCTTCGGAAGGAGAGCCGTCATACCCAGCACGCTGCCTCTGTTTTCAGCGCTGCACACTCATCCTCTCCCTTCAGAGGGATGCAAAGAAAGGAGCCAGAGGGTTCAGGAGTCCGATTCAAGCAAGTTGCGGTGAAGAGGATAGGAAGAAAATCCAGGCTAACGCTTTCACATCAATACAGTTATATTTACACGCAAATAGTGCGGAGCAAAAAGGGCTGAGTGTATTTCTATGCCAGTGGCCAAGCTGGCAGGGAATTTGGGCTCTGTGACAAAGGGCTGACATTCATGGACTAAGAGAACTCGAGTTATCCAGAGTGAAAGCAAAAAACTAGAACTGGGAAGTGACCAGCTCCAGTAACATCTAGTGGAGTAACATCATCTAGTAACATCACAGAAAGCCGTCCTCTTGCAGGGGAAAAACCAGTAACTCCCTCAGACTGGGAGTCGCTGGCTTAGCACAGAGCTCAAAGGAGACACGAGTTTCAACACAGCTTTCTGGGGCTAAATTTGCCCCAAACAAGAGGCAGGATGTAAAGGCACAGAGTGGGAAACCCCTCTGACAGCACTGATTGAGGAACACTGCTTTTTGTGACCAGGCGGATGGAGGGAAGAAAAAAAAAAATAAAAAAAAGAGAAAGAGAAACACAAATCCTGGAAAATGAGAAGAGCGATGGTCCCAAGCAGGGGCTCGGCGGGGGGAAGCCCAGCCAAGCAGAGAGGATTAGCGCCGACACTGGCAGCGCTGTTCCTGCCATCCACACCCCACACCCCAATTAACGGTATCATTTGTCAGCATGAATGGGGAACTTGCACTCAATTCGGCAATTTGACAGAGTGTCACTGAACTACCTCACGTCCATATTTATCCAAGAGGCGAGAGCAGGAACCAGTTTTAATTAGAGCCTTTTTAACAAAGAACCGAGGGTATTACCCATGCTCTCACCATCAAGCGATAATTGAGATGTAATCGTTTAAACAAAGCGCAACAAGTGTCCATTTACCCAAAGCCATTGTTAAATATCTACTAGGAGATTATTTTCAAAATTATAATGCGCCATGAATATGCAAACCACTTTCCATCTTTAGCATTAAAAAGAATAATCACCTTTTTTTTTAAAAAAAAAAAACCAACCCAAAAAACAAAAAACACAACTGGAAGCCAAACAGCTATTTTGCAGCAGAATTTGAGGAGTGTTTTAAACATGCCAATGTTAATTTGAAAGGAGGGGGGGAAAGAAGTGATGGCTCCGCTTTCGGGCCATTAAACTCTGCCTGGAAAGCCCTCTTTTGTACAGCATTAGTGTGTGCTGTAAGTCTGTAATTATGCAGAGAACATGTTAATTTTTAATTCAGAATGCTAACCCCTTTTTTTATATACAAGCCCTGAATGTCAATCCCTCTCGCAGATGACTGCAAGCACCGACATGACCAAATTCAACTCTCGGTGGTAAAAGCACGCTCTCCCTGGGAGGTTAGGCGCCGCGCGTTGGAAAGCGACTCAACTCCGTAGTAAAATAGCTCTTTTATAAAACTGTCGCCTCAGCATCGTGGCAGGCAAAATCCTCTCAATCCCACAGCCTGTTAAACCAGAACCGTACGGTCACTGATATTCACACCTTCCTTTCAGCGTTCTTCTCTCTGGCTACTGAATTTCTTAACGCAATTTCACACGAAGGCGAATTCCCACGTCCCTGGCATTCCCAAACACAGGGAAGGGCAGGGCGAGGAAGTTAACCTAATGCCTAGAGGCCCACACCGAGTTAAGGACTGCAAACAATAAGCCCATCTTTCATCTCTTCTGACTCCTACCGATGCCTGCAACCCACGGAGGGACCTGACTTAAGAGCAGGCTTTGACACAGTCCGGCAATGAATTATTAACTCCGGCGGAAGCCGCAAAGCATCAGCGAGTAGCAATCACGATCCTTCTACGATGATTAACCAGAATGCAATTATCAATGCCCCTGCTTCTCGCAAAACATCTCTGAATTCTCCATCACACGAAGCCCAAAAAGCACCATGCAGGCACACACGCTCACACATACGAAAGCAGAAACAATTCTGTGCTTTTATAGCTTTGTTTCTTCAGTGTTATATTATCAATTGCGAACGGTCTGAGAAAAGAAAGCTCTGCCTTCCCCCCTGCGCTACAGCAATTATACATGGACTTGCATCACTGGAAGAGCAACGTATGCAGAATCAAGCCCATATTCTTAATTTCCACAGCCCAGAAACCTGCCAGAAGTTCCAGAACCATCTTTTCCCACGTTACATCACGTAGCAGAGGCTCTTTCCAGCCCAGGGCCCAACGCACACGTAAGAAGCTGTGGCTCCCAGCCTGCTCACCGACAGCGGAGGGATGAAGATTGACACATTCAGCCCTTACTACAACAAGTGCTGCCCAAAAGGGTGTCCCCGGCCTCCTTCTTGAAGGCAGATGGGGGCCACCCTGCAAGCTGGATGGAACCCGTGGGCCTCCAGCAGCATCCCAACACGCAGGCAGAACAACTTGCTCAGGTATCTGCCGAAGGAATCCAGACAGCTCTCAGTATCAAAGCAAAGAGGCAACAGACGCTAGCGATGGACCTAAGAAGACCTGCTGAATCCTAAGACGCGCAGGGATGGGATAACATGCAGTTCCGCAATTAGCAGCGAAGATGCAGGCTGAAAACAGCATTTTAGGTTTTCCTTAGCAAAGGAGCTAAATTTATGCTTTTCCTTTAACTACAGCTGCCAGCTCTGAAGAAAACGGCACTGGAACTACTGGCCTGCATGGCAAATGAACACCCACAAGCACGATGGTGAAAATCAGCCACAGCAGCGCACGCCTGCTTTGTCAAACCACCCTTGTATTTTTCATAGCGAAAGTACCACTGAAATCAGTATTGGCATCTCGGCAGGCTTAATTAGAAGTCAGGTCTACTCTATTCAGGTCTTTATACTGTGCTCATTACATTAATATCCAAGCGCCTTCCGGTCCTGCTTTAAGTGACATGACTAACATCTGTCACATGTTGTTTGTTCTCTTCTCCCTTTCCCGGGGGAGTGGAGAGGCAGCGTTCAAGGGGATCACGGCACAGCCAGCAACCGGGAAGGGAGATTCCTCCAGCCCTGGCTCAGCCTCCTCACACAGAGCACGTGCTGGCCATGCCTGCGTGGCTAACGGCTTAATATTACCACCACACTGATTAAGGAGCTGTACATATTAGAACACGGGTTAGGACCAAGCGCCCTCCCAGTAACATTGCTATGCAGGATTGACAGAATTGGAAGACAAACAAAAATCTGTCCTTTGCAGACCAGATCAAGTCATTTGGAGTTTTACCACTTCATTTCTCTGCCTGACTCTCCTTGCCTTGTCATCTTACATTAGACAACACTGAGGATACAACTTCCAGCAGAGGAAATAAAAGTGTCCATCTCGAGTTCGACTAAAACAGAAGACAAAGGCATGAACAGCTTATCCCGCCCTTAAATCCCTTCCAACGCACACCACATCTTAAAGCTACAGAGGCTTCACCCAAAGTATCAAAACCAGAAGACTGAAGTTAGTGATTTTATTTCTTTTGTGCTCACACGCCTTTCACCTTTCCCAGTGATCCTCCATCTGTACATCTCTATCCTTTTTATGTTGAAAAGTACTTACATCACCTTGCTTCTGAGTTATCACCCACTAACTCTTTGCAAAGACAGTTGCGAGTATTGAGATAGCCAGAGAACAGGAAGAGCTAGAAGGAAAAGAACTGGGAGGGATCAAATCTTAGAGCTCAATCAAGATGATGAAGGATCGCCAATGCTATGTGTCCTAAGGTCAGCTAGCTGTGATTAGGCAGGCCCTTCTAGTAGATGCAAATGTCTGGAGAAAGGTCAAACTCAAGAACATAAACTTGGTAGAGATTTGGAAGCAATGGGCTGCAGGGGAGGAGACCCTCACCACCACCTTCTCCCCATTTGTGTGTCCAAACCCTCCAAAACTGAAGGCAATAGAAGCCCACCAAAAACCAAGTTACAAACTGTCGGAAGAGAAGCAAGGACTCATTCAAGGCGAGCGAGGGGAATACACATAGCTTTCATTTAATGCAATGTGCATAGCCATACAAAACGGGGATTAGTCTTTCACAAAAAAAGAACAACCTGTTCAAGTGTACAGATAAAGAGACTCTCAGGAAGGGACAGAGGCTGACTCAGAAAACTATTAAAAGGACAAAGTGACTTTCAAGTAGAGGTCACCAGTTCAAACAGTAGTGGCCAAGACTAAAGCATCTAAAGNCTCACCAGTTCAAACACAAACTAGATCAGTAGTGGCCAAGACTAAAGCATCTAAAGACTGATTAGCGGTTTAAACAAAAACACGTTATTAATCTTCCTTCTGCTCCTGCTACACAAGTGCCCACATCGTAAGATCACCGTGGAAAGTAACGCAGACCTCACTTTCTGTCCCGGCCCTGCGGGACCAGCCGGGGCTTCGGGGGGTACGCAGAGACCAAGTGCCTGTCCCCACAGTCGCTGCAGAAGCGCCAAGGCTGCACCGCTCCGTTTGCTGCAAACGGGCACCTCGTTTCTTTCCGTTATGACTCTCTACCTTAGCGTGCTCACCTGTTTGCTGCTGGATACGTATAATCAGGTACTGCACTTAAAGATATCTACTTAGCATCTCTAAACAAGCATAAAGATCTCATTGCAGGTTTCGAGGGCGTTATTTTGTCAGCAAATTTTCCTGCAGAATTACTTTGCTGATTCATTAACGTCATATAACTTACACGTTCATGAAAAATAGACCCACCAAATATCATTTATCCTTTTCCCCAACGCTGCTCAGAAGAGGCTGCAATTACCACTAGAGATCCTGCAGCACTGCAGGCTCAGACACGTACATTATGGGATGCTTCACTGCAGAAGATCCTTCCAGGAGACGCCCAAAGAGGGCAGCCAGGATTCCAAACCATACATTTCGCTAATGAAAAGTAGCAGACACACAATGTTTAGCTCTCAAGAGGTACATGCAGTAATGCAGCTGCTTTAACTTTGGTCATCAAGCAAAACTTAGCTGCTTCCCATCCGTCTTCACAGGGAATTGTAGCTCTACTACAACACGGGGCTGTATAATATAGAGACACCCACTGAAGGAATTCCTTTCTCACTATTATTGGGCACAATTACACAGGCTGCAGATGTATTTACTTGGAGTTTGGGTCAAACCGCTCTTCATATACTGTTAATTAAGCAAATACTTCCTTGTGGACCAGCAGTTTCAGTAGCACGGCGATGATAAAACACACCAATGCGTATTTTTATATAAAAATATTAGTTCCTAATCAATTATGATGTAACATATTATTCATGTACTATTACTGAACTAGAGTCTTGCAAGTAACATTAGTCCCTGTGGATATTTATTGGAAGTAAGGACATGCTGGAAGCAAAGATAAAGAATAGATAATTTCCTTTTTAAAGAAAACTTTATTAATATTTGCTCCAACCAAGAACTTCCAGCTGATGAAGTTTAATACTACCCAAAATGCATTTTCCCCAGGGTCCTCCATTATCACCAAGGGCCTTTCTTGCAAGTCTATGTGTTCTTTCAACAGATTCTCTTTGCTATCTAATTTGAGAGCCTTAGGTGTTAAGCATTCGAGGAATGCAATCAAATCCTGCCCCTTCCAGGCCTACTGGGACACCTATTAATTCGCCCTCCTGTAGAGAGGGAGTTTATCATCTCTCGCAATTGCTAGTATCTAAAAAAGTGGAACAGGGCAACTTACATTGGCATTGCAATTATTTAAAGTCTATAAATAGTTGTTGCCACAGCGTAAATTAAATTGCTATACAGTAACGTTCGTTCTTTTCTACCTTTTAAAGCTAAATTCTGATTAAGTCAGGTAAGCAGGGACCACGCCATACAAGAGTCCACGGAAAGTGAATACGAGTCCTTAGAAATTGTGTTGTACTCCACACAAAGATGAGCTGAAAATCCAAAGTAGCTTGTTAGGTTCTCTCGTTCTCACTTAGTACGACAGAGAAGAGACTCATTTCCAAATTGCTTCATCATCTGTCACCCAAAACTCAAAATATTTAAAAGTCACTGTAAAATTCCACAGACCAACCACAGTAATCGAACAGATATGAACTGCATAGGAAAAAAAATAAATCTATAAGTTTTTCTCCAGCATCTAAGTATGTTTTGGGAAGACAGATGAGCAATGATGACGGCTGCCTTTGCACAGAATGATCAGGTTTGGCGGACTACTGAAACATGGGAACGGAGAAGGTCAGATGGGTGGGGAAAGAAACACTAAACCCAAAGTATTCCATGGCAGAAAAAAAAAAAAGTCAATTTTAACAAAAATACCAGCACAAGCTTCATTTGGGTAACTGTACCACTCACACTGGTATTTGCTTCAGAGATGGAGCAACTGCTACTATTTCCCAGTGAGAGAAATCCATCCATTTTTTTGGCAGAAGTATCATACTAATTTCTTTCAAAAAGGTAGACTAACAGACAACAACCTTAACGTACAAAATCTTATTATTTAATGGAAAGCTGAAATGACAGGAAAGGGACTGCAGCAAGTCTTGGCTACATGTTTGAGTGAGAAAGATTAAGTAATACCCAGGACAGTAGCCAGAGGGCAAACTCTTGGCTCCTCAACTTTTGTCAAGTGTTTCCCCTCACGTTTGGTAGGGCAGAAAGCTCTTTCAGTCTCCCTTAATTTCCAGTACTTGTTTCTAGTTGTAATGATGTATTAGGCTTTGTGTAATTTTTTTTCTTCATGGCAGGTTGTAACAAACAGCAACACCACCTGATAGAACCAGATAGCTGAAACAATGTCATTTTCCACCAAAAGTGTGTTCATGTCACCACCCAAAACCAGAGAAATGCATAAACAAAAGCAAGTTTGTGTTTCTATAAAAGGGAGATGGAAAAGGATGGAAAAATGACAGACAGAAAACTTTATATGTACCTGAAGGAGCACTGGGTCCCTGTTCCAGAGAGCAGTTAGAAAGGAAGGGCTCAGGGTACCCACTGACTGACTGCAGTGGCAAACGATTCATAGCAATTAAAGTTTCCACCCCTGTCCACCTTACCAATACAAAAAAAAAAAGCCACCACCGCAATCAGGACCGCTGCTTTGCACAAATATCACTCCTGTACAAGAGCAACAGCACCAGGCCTTCCATACCGATCTCTTCAAAACCCGACGCGGTCTTTTCTCCAAGCTGGAAAACTTTCCGGTGAGCAGCATGGCCCTGAGACTTGAGCGGAGGGGACCAAGTGGAACGTGTACCATTAAACAACACAGGGAAGCGCCCCCGGGAACCGAGCGCAGGTTATTGATGGTGCCGCAGGGAAGAGAGAGCAAGCCCTATCTCACATCTGAGAAGAATTACAAGATGACAACAGGCATGTTTTTATGGGCAGTGCTACTCACATGCAACACACTCGTGAAGCAATACGAACAAAACTTTCCTTTAGAAAAAGCAATGAGTAGTTTTAAACTAATAAATTAAAGAGTCAGTAATATTACTCTGCATCCTTGACTGTCTCTCAGGAGCTCAGCAAGCACTGGGCATCTCAAGGATAAAAGGTGGAAAATTTTAAGAGGCACAAACCTCAAATCAGGATTCCTGCCTGCCTCCTTCTGTCGTCTTTTCAGCACCTCCCGCTTCAGGGGTTCATTTCAGGATGTAAAGGTTAACACATACAAAGAAATCAAGGAAACTCAAGACTTGCCTATTTATCTTTTTTTTTTTTAATCCAAACCACATTAGTACTTTTGGATAGCCAAATTATATTATAAAATGCAGGATTTCAACATGCTGGCACCAAACCAACGTTTTAATGGACATTCAAACACTAACTAAGGAAATGGTTGTGCATTAAGCCTACCAATAAGTCAACAATCAATACTTCAGTATTACAGTAAAAATTCAATGCACCCTTTATAACTGCCTCTGGCCTCATCCTTCTTTGTCAAGCTCAGCTCTAAATAAAAAAAATAAAAAAAGAAAAGAGTCTCGAAGCAAGGGATGAAGTACATGTTATTTCACAGCCACCAAACATTTTTCTTAAAGTCTAGACCTAATTGGTCCTCTGGACTGCACAGATTTTTTTTCAGCTGTGTACTGACAGGGCAGAAAAGTCAGGAATAAAAAGGACAGAAGTTCAGACACAAAATTAATCAAGCAGGTCAATAGGTAAGAGCAGCAAAATAAAGAAACCTCAAACAGCTAAGCCCCAAGCAACTGCAATTAGGAGCTTGGTTCCAACTTTATCTCCAAAAAGCATCTCAGTCAAGAGAAAACAACAAAAAAGAACGGCAAAGCATACTAACATTTGGGGTTTAATCCAATTCATAGATTTTAATTGCCTGCACAGCATCAGTCCTGTATGTCCCCTCTCAACGCATTCTATCAGTCTGATCAAATGAAGCCAAAGGCAAGCTCTGCAGAGTACGAGACTTGGACACCCTCTGGAAAGTGTGAGCATCAGGCAGTATTGCTCTGCAATAGAACAAACGCTTTAAAATTTAGTTAACTCTGGCTTCCCATTCTAAGCCGTGCCCATAATGCTGAGCCACTGCTGTATTTCTGAACAGTGGAAAAACCCCACGGTTTATGGACGCTTGGAGCAGCTGTGTATGTCCGCAGAGAGGTTCAGGGTAAGCCTGTTTTTCGGGAAGAAATGGTGGCAGCCATTGATCCAATCCTGTGAAACCTGAATGTAAAAAAAGGAGGACAAAAACAATCAAATTGATCATTTTGATCTCCACAGCCTAGTAAGCTCAGTACTGAAATGGAACTTCATCATGGAACGGTTAAGCCGGCGTAATAGCTTGGGTAAACAAGCCAACCGAATTCTCCATTTTCTTCTCAGAGTCTGCAAATACACAGAGGGAAACAGAGAATGATTGTTTCAGAAATCCCTCCACAGATCCCTTACGTTTATTTGCTAAAACTATCTTGCATCCCTCGGGTTTCAGTTATAAACAAGCGCACGGCAAGGCTGGGAATTCAGAAAGACTTTTTGCTCCTGTTTTGAAGCTGGGGCACCTGCGACTTGAGGTCGAGCTCCGCAAAAGGACCCAACAGTGCAAGCCCAGCAGCCAAGGAACGGGAACACACAAGTCCTCATAGACCACAGAGCAGTTCACGGGCATGCGACCCAAGCTCAGCAGCCAGGTACGTGTCCAGCAATAGGCGAGGCCAGACCTCTGATCATTAGGTTTTGCTACTTCATCTCACTCTTTCTACAATCAGGCACATCCTAAATAATCCATCTCAAGCGACAGTCGCCACACTACAAAATACTGCTGCATAAAATGATTGTATTGGGTAGCAGGCAGTAGCTGTATCGACTCAGGTTTTAGCCTATGACTCTAATCAACTGCCACTTTAATCGAAGGGTTTTTGCATGGCCACAGTTCCAGCTCAGGGCAGCAACTAATAGCAGTCTAATAGCTGCATACTTGCAGCTCAGAGAAGCTGAAGATCTCCAGCCCATACTGGTGATAGCCACTGCAGGTGTCTTTACGATAAAAGGGTGGTTTCAGCAGAGCTGTTAGTGGACGGGCGTTTGCCGCACGGCTTCAGTTTCTTGTTTCAGGTGGGGAAAGGAGCTCTGCTGACAGTCACAGTGCCACAGGGGCAACCAGGGGCTGTGCTTCTCAGCACACACCAGAAAGGTACCGATGGAGAGAAAGAACCTTATTTTTCACAGGATCTGGTATCTGAGGAAGGGAAGGTGGAAGCCAGTTAAATGCTGTTGAATACCGATCAGGACTGTGAACAATAAAGCGGTCAGAGGAAATAGTAAAAAGGAAACCATCCCTATAAGTTTCCACTACAGAATCTTACAACCTGGAGAGCCAGTGGTAAACGCAACTTTTATTTCTCAGGTCTTCACTTGAGAAACTGATTCAAACTTCAAACTGATGCATGGGAAGGCATTTCTTGAACTCAAAGTCAAGCATGAAAATCATGACAAGAATTGGATCAAAATCCAGCTCTCCCGATTTCCTGCGCTGAAAAACAGCTGCCGCAGAAGGCTGTTTTCTAAGTAAATATACCCATCATGGGGTGCCAGTCAGGCAAGGATCCAAAAATTCAAGGGTCAGGCGCTATTCAATATTTGAATCAGTGCAATAAAACACTGCATAAATATTTAAACTGGCACTCCTGCTCCAAAATACTCTTGGAACATATTTCAGCCGCTTGCTTTCAAAGTTTACAACAGACATTCCCTTCTTCCTTCTGTCCTGTGGAACCTCTGAAAAAACCCCATTCCCTGTTCATCCGCAACACATCTGACAGCAGTTTGCTAGTTCGTTTTGAATGTGCTGCTTTCAGTCAGCAGGTACAAATGGATAAATCTAAAGTGCTGAAATCCTATATCCTTGGCTCTTTACGAGGCCTTGTTCTAAACTCCCCTCAACAACAACAACAAAAAAAACCCCAACAAACCAACAACCAAAACTCCAGAACACTCTCCATTTTTATATCTTGTTTATAATCTCTGGCTTCAAAAGTTAAATGCTTGGGCTCTATTTTAGCTGTTCTCACAACGTGTGCTATAAAATAATGTAAGACACAGCTTGTCATTAGTCACTTCCAAACTATGAAGGACACAATATTTGCTTAGATCTGAATATAAATCTCAAGAAGTCAGAGACAAATGCATTTTGATAATTCCATGTGCAATTGAATCACTTAATTGTTTTAGCTTGACATAGAAAAAAATATCATGCCAGTCGTTAAGATAAGTTATGATTATGAGATTGTAGGGACGCATTTTCCTATGATTAGTCATTACCTGTGCCGCCCTGCCCAGCCCCAACTTTTAAACTCTGCAACATTCAAGGAGACAGAAGGTGCTGTAAACAGAGGTAGAAGCTATGCAGATGTGCACTGCCGATACCCCACCTGGCTGCACACTCTAACAATTCAATCCTTTGAATTGCAGCTCCGCTGGATATTGCCAGTCCTGAGATCTCCACCGTTACACTCAATACTGATTAGCAGAACCTGCTCCTATTTCAGCCTTCATTTCCCTGTGCTTCTAGATCCTAGGCCTGTCAGTGTAACGGGCTCCCAAACAGCTGAAGTTTCTCTTGAAAATAAAGTTAAAAACTCTGTTAAAAAGGTATTTCTATAACACTTACACTAAGAATCACTAAAGTGTTTTTTTTTTTTTCTAATAAACACATCTAACTACTGACCACAGAAATTTGACATAGCATCTGACGTCTGCAGAGTTTTGCTTCTCCTACTGGTAGCAATAGCTTGTTCAGCAGACGCTCCTAGTAGTACCTATGCAAGTCCTTCAAGAGATTAATAGTAAAAACAAACAAAACCCCCAAACCAATTCAAACCCAAAAACCAAGGAACGAAAGACCACTCTTCCTTAACAGTTTTAGTTTTGCTGGGCTATCAGAAGTAACAAGCAACTAAACCTTTGGTATTAATGCAAAAGGAAGCTCTGATGATCCCACAGATAAGATTACTCCGTCAGAATGTACCATGGGGTATCAAACAAACACTCTGAAGGGCAGCACTGCACTTGCATCATTTATGCTCATGATGGCCCTGGAAAAGAAGAAGAGTCCAAAGGAGTCAGCTGTGAGATTGTCAGTCTGAGCAAACGAGGTTTAGACTGTGAAGCTGTGCCCATCAATGAAAAACTAAATTTATTAATACACTGCCCTGCTTTCACAAACACTACTAGAAAGGCCAGTACTTCGCCCTTTCC
Organism: Anarhynchus alexandrinus; assembly: GCA_008711295.1. NCBI lineage: Eukaryota > Metazoa > Chordata > Aves > Charadriiformes > Charadriidae > Anarhynchus > Anarhynchus alexandrinus. Next base: position 12,699 of record VUYV01000396.1, read on the forward strand.
GATCTGGCACTTTTCAGCCTTTCTCTAAGCAGCATTACTGTGCGACCACGTGGAGGCCTCTCCATCAGAGGAAGAGGTTGCCACTGCTGGTGCTGATACAGTGTCACTCCCGATTTGTTCTGGAAGCCCTAAGTTCATTTTTTAAGATAATTAGTCGATACTACATAGCAAGACCGAAGATCTGGTGCTTTAACTGTAGCAAAGGGTTGTTTCGGGTTGAGTTCGGAAAAAAATGGAGTTAAATAGATCAATAAGCACAGGAGTTACGTTTAAGCTCTGAGGTTCTACCTACCCTGCCCAAGAACAAAAGCCTCCATGAATTCACACATTGAACAGAACCTCTCAGCTTCCCAAGGAAACACATTAACTACATGTTCAGCTTACAAAAATAAATTGCAACACTTGCTGAAAAATAAAATGTGAAAGAAACAAAAAGCCCTTTTCTTTAGTCACACGTGACAGCGATTCAATTTCACTGTCTACTGCATGCATTTTATATAAGGCAGATAGGTACAGGATACTGGTCATGATAATTTTCAATTTATCATTCTGGAACTTCAGTTAGGAAAAGGATGAAATCAAGCAAGCCATTGCCTTTGACACTAGAAAAAGAGCCTCACCAATGCGAAGGCACAGCCTGCCTGCCTACGCTCTTCAGTGGCATGTACAACCAGACTATAACTCTTGCACCAGATGCAGTGCAAAGCGAGCCTTTGCCTGTTGAACTTGCTTAAAGTCAATTAATCAGCATATAAAATAGTGCCAATAAAAAACACGTCCCCTGTAAGCTGTGGCCATCCTTCTCTTGCTTCAGCACCTGACTCTTTCTAATTTCAAAGTTTCCATGCTAAGGTTCATACAAAGTATCAGAGAAAAAAATCTGTTTCAAGACACCAGTTAAACACTTGCTCCTACAAAGGGAGATACATGTGGCCATGGACCAGGCAAAGAATATCTTCTGCACAGTATAGTCATGTCAAGGGTACAGGCTTTAGAGAAGCAGGGGAAAAGCTTCCACCATTGTCCTTGGTGTGAGATGGCCATAACCATCCAGCATGCTTGTAACAAGACAAACGTGGGATTTGCGTATCCCACTATTGAGACGTGTTCTTTCCTGTAGATGACAACTACCAGGAGTGCTAAAGGCAAAAGGATCCACCTCGGAGGGCTGCATAAAATCAATGGATTTAGAAACTCTTCCGAGGTGGCAAGATGAACCTTCTCTGGATCCACAGGGGCACTTCCCACATGCAACATGTTCTGCTGAGCCGTCTCTGCAACGACGCGAGTCTTTGAATTGTGCTTCCCACCTTCCTCTCGGAATACGTGGTTTCAAGCAACATTTGTTGCCAAGATGCATTGCTAATACATAATATATTGGCTGGAAATTAGTATTTCATCTCAGAGAGAGAAAATGTTACAGGCAGTTCTTAAGAGGCAATGAATGCAGAAGAGTTGGAGGAAGAAATCTTGTGAGACAAACAGGGCAAACCTGTAACCAAGAGAAGATAGATCTATTGAGACAAACAACTAAATCCTGCCCTTTAAGACAGGCTGCAGATTCAATCCCTTGATGCTCATTTTACTGCTGGAAGGAGATCTGTTCTGCTATTCTGCTGCAAAAGGACGTTATCTCTCCACAAAGCTTAGCTTTGGGTATTTATTATAGGGATAACTGCAAAGCAAGACTTGCTTCTTTTTTTGCTGGTGACGCTTTGCAAAAGGCATGCCATTTCTGGTGTTCCTGGGGATGGACAGACTCCCATGTAATGTTTCCTCCCCAAACCCAGCACCCCTAAATGTCAGCAAGCACCATCCAGCCTTCAAAACAAGCCCCGGATTCTTTTCACAGGGAGGACTGTCCCGCTGACTCAGTGGACCTACCATGAACAAAATGGCAGGAGAAGTCCTAAATGTTCCTGGCTGCCTTCTGACAGCTTTCAAATGACACAGCATAACACACCCTATATGCTGGAGAGATTCCTCTGCAAGAAAATGCAAAAAGCTCAGACAAAACAAGGAAAAAGCACACCAATACAGTAACCCAGAGGAAAGCAGGAAAGGAGTTAACAATTCTGCGATGGTGACTAGCAGGACTATAACTGACAAATTACAGATCAACTCTTAGCCAAAGATTTTACACAACTAGTTGATGGTAATCCCCTCCCAGCTCAGCTCCCCCCCAATTCTAGCAACAAGCCAGAGGAGGTGTCCACCTTGAGTGCCCGTTTCTGTAATTCACTGAATCATAAACTTATTAAAACCAGAAATCATTGAGGAGACGCAAAGGTTTTCCTCAGAAGAAAAAAAAAAAACAACACAACAACAAGAGGACATTAGAAAAGGTAGAGAATAAGGCATCTAAGGGTACAAAACCACAGACAAACAACAAAACACTTCGCGTAGCACATTAACTAATTATGTACAGCACTATCATGCACTTCATCCTACCAGCAAATATGAAGCCAAAACATTAACCTCAAGTCAAATAGCAAAACAAAAATAAGAGAGGCGATATTGATTCACTGTATCTGTTGAGTAATCAAGCTTCTTACCATTAGAAATGAGCTGCAAATTTTCTGGATAAGCCATCTTTAGCCTTGGAAAAATTAAATCAAACTAGACAGGGACTAAGAAGAGAAATATAGCAGGGTTAGCTCTATGAAAAAAAAAACAACCAACAGAATACGGTTTCCAAATGTGTAGTTCCACAGCGAGGTGGGTCTTTGCATCCAGCTTCCATCATTTAGCTTTCACTAGGACCTCAAGGCGGGCATGGTCTCTTTTAGCCAAGACAATAGTGGGTCTTTTGGCTGCTGAATTAGTCCTTATTTCAGATTCATTAAGGCCTTTAAGTTTTTGTATCTACTTAACAGACAGAGTAAAAGGATTTAAACATGCCATTTTCTGTTACAAGCCTTGGGGCAGGAGAGGAAAGAAATAATGAATGTTTCAGAGTTACTATATGGTAACCATAGCAGGCAAAATCAATTACTGCTAAGAGGATCTGGAGATAACATGCAGGTTCCCACTCATCTATTTGAAATGTGGGTTGTTTTTTTTCCCCCCCTCTCCATTTCCTCCCCCACTTCTCTTCAGAAATGTCTTCTCTCATACATTAGAATCTGGCCCAAAGAATCCTACTGGCTTGCAAACACATTCAGAGATAAGGATTTGTCATGATACTGTACGGTATCCCCACCTGTGCACTCCCACTTATCTGAGATTGAAATCAAATCCTTCACAGATTGCTACTTCTGCCTTTCACACCAACTTTGGCTACACTGAACTTTATTATCAGGGAAACCAAACAATGATGGGGCTTTATCAAGAACACCGTGTAAGCTGGACAGCCACCCTTCAAAAGAAAAACTGCAGGACAGATTTGGGGAATTAGCAAAAGCGTGTATGCCCTCTCATGTGCCGTGAGCTGGGAACACTTTCGGGATAGATAGCATTAAAAAAATGGAACCAAGTACAAACTTTAAGTCTGTGAAATTAGCGATCTAGAAAGGGCAGATCCGGAAATCCAGTTCATACAGGTCTGAACAACAAGCAAAGGATGTCCATTTAAATGATGCCAAGCTCAAAACCAATAAAAGGAAATAAATTTTAACACAATCTATAATTGAATTGTGGAACTTACTACCACAGGAAGATGGCAAGGCCAAAAACATAATGGGATTAAAAACTGAGTCAGTGTGTATATGGATATTGACAATATCTAGAGCTGCGTTTAACGCTAAAATTGTGGAAAGAATTATTATCCCTCATGCTTCAGGGTTTTAACCAATTTCTAACCATTAGAGAACAGGGTGAAGCCTAATAAAGCAAGCAGATATCCCCATGAACATCTTTTTCAGTGTTTCTCCCCTGAATTATCCGGTGCTGGTCATAAGCACACAAAGGCAACTGAATAGATGTGTCTCAAATCCGATCTAATAAATCAACTATGACAAATTTAGTTTCAGCTAATCCCACTTCTCTGATTCAAGTCTAGGATAGCCAACTGAACCATTCAAAGGTTTAAGAAAGCTGCTGAAACTGAAATTAGGCACCGACGTGTTTACCACATAGGCTTTCCTCATTCACCAGCCTTTGAGCAGCACTCGCGAAACACCAGCGAGACTTCCCTTTGCTCCCTCAAAAATATCTCAAGTTAGAAAACCTCTCTCCCTTCCCCACCTCCACCCCACAATAAACACTGAAAATATCACATAATCCAGAAATTGCTGCTTGAAAACAACAGTCCAACACGCTATTTTATTCTCTATAAAGTTATTTTAAAACTTACTTATCCCCAACCTTCTCAAGCCATTTTTACCAAGCGACAATTAAGCATGCTGTTCCAATTAAGTTAAAAAATAATCCGTTAGCTGTGGTTCAAAATGCTGCATAAGCAGATCCTTTCTGGTGGAAGCACCATATATCTTGCATGCTTGCTAAGATACAAATAATGAAGTGGTACAGAAAATTTCCAACTCGTCTCACTAAGCTTCTTTCGGTCATTTCCGTGTGCACGAAAAACCAACATAAGACATTTTGCAACAACTGCTTTTTGTTTAAACAGGAGTTTAATCATTTAGCTCAAAGTAAGTAAATAACACTCTTGCACCCAAAATGTTGTCCAAGCTCAGACCTGAGTAAAGACCAGGCAGGAGGTAATAAACGAATCCAAAGTAGGAAAGCAGAGGGAATAAACACAACTGGAGTAAGAAAAAAAAAAGTGGAAGAAAGATGAGAAATAAAGGACAGGAAAGAAAACAGAAAGGAGGCAGCGAGAACAGAAGTTGTGCCAAAAATCTAAATGAGTGAAGCAAATGCATGTGTCCTTAGTTCCACCTCAAAAGGCTGCAACTTTCTTTCAGGAGCATATCTTGGCAGGAATAAGAATTCATTTTGACTTCAAAAAGGAAAGTTAAAACACATCCATCCACACAACCCAAACATTTCTTCCGCAAACTGCCAAATTTTCAGGCTGCCGTTTTGCACGGGGAAGCTTAAGTACATCCACGGTTTGATGCCCAGGCGTTGGTAAACAGTTTACACACTTATTAGTTAGCGACTATTTTAAACCAAAGCTTGATAATGGCTAGGATTAAGATTTTGGATGTGGAGTCAAACTGACTAATTACTACAGTGGAGAGGAGGGCATGCACAACAATATACCTGTGGCCTTTCCCAGACTGCTAAATTACGCAAATGGCTTAGTAATAAACCCCGGTGGAATTCATCAGTGGAGTAACACTTTCAAGAGGCCCCAGTAAATTAGGGGGGCTTGAAAGGAGGGGAGGGAGTCGAGAGCTGCAGCAGCTGCTGGTTTTTCTAATAGATTTGATGAAGAGCCTGGCTGGAAGGAAAGTGTCCAGGGTTTTATGCCGTTCGTGACCGCAGGAGCTGAGTGAGACAGTCTGGCCTGCCCACGTTACAAACTTCCCTTGTGAAAGAGTGATTTGTTTTGTACAGCTCACGGCACCATGAGGGATTAGTTGAAAAAGATGCTCGAGACAATGCTTAAGTAATAAAGGCACCAGCAAAAAACCCTGCAAAAGCAATAGTTCAGGAGAAAGGTAACAAACCCACCTCTCTCTGTGTAGGTCAGCTCCAAGCCACTCTATCCCATTTCAGAAAAGTTTGCCGAAGATCAGAATTCTTTTTTTTCCTATTGCCATTGGGAAGTTTTCTTTATTTCTCCTTTTCAGAAGTAAGAACTGAAAAGCCATACTGAGTTAAATAGGTAAACGTTCATTTTTCAAGCCCAAACCTATAGCTTAAATGCATTAACCCACTGCAATGCTGGGACTAAAAGCTTCTGCCACCAGTGAAAAGTCTCTGCAACAAGACCTCGGCATGGCTACGAGCAGGGCTTCACAAAGCCCAGCATCTCCGGTTCCATTTTCCACAGAAGCACTAAAAGGTCCACTCAGGAAAAAATTGGATTATTTCAAAAATAAATACATTAAAAATAAAAAAAACCAACCTACCTCCAAACTGTGGTCTTATGCTGTTACTATCAAAAATGCTGTTAATATTTTAAAAACCTAATTTACCTTCTTGTTAACTTTTCACAATTCCCCTCCCCCCGCCCTTAAATGCAGCAAAGATGAATTAGGTTCACTTCTGTGTATAACCAGTTTCACTGTTAAATTCCAGCACAGCCCTGCAGATCTTTTCTTTCAGAGCTGCAAACAAGGTACTGGAAATCTCCAAATCCTCTCCCATAAAGTCTACGCTTTCTTCATAATGGTTTCAAAAGTGATGGAAATATCAATATTTTACAAAACAAAAGGGAGTGGTGCTTTGCAAAAGCTACATTTGAGCCTCAAATAAATAAATAAACCCATCTCTTCAGCCCAAGCAATTGCTCTATCACAGGATACGCGGAGGTGGCAAATTGCCAGGTTGCAAGAATTTGCATCTCAGCATTGTTTCTTCTCACCAATCTGTAGAGCCGCAGAGATGAAACTGTTCTTCTAAATTTTTCCAGCACGATGAAAACACTAATTCCAATAGTTCATTTGCACATGCTGAGCACACACTGTCTAGGTCAGTAGTCAATACAAGACCTCAGCGAGCACTAAATTAACGGGATGGCGTGACATTAAGAGGTACTGCGTTGCCAGAAGTGCTGTCCTCCCGGTAAGATGCAACATGGATGCTGAAAGTCATTAATGATCCCATGGTACTTCTTGCAACACTAACATTGCTCCGAGCAGGGTCTTGGTGAAATTCTGACTTGGATAATCACATCCCACCAGCCCAGGTTGGCTCTACAGTTTCAGCTACATGTGGTGTTTTCAAGGGTCCTGCAATGCTGAGAGAAGCAGAGCTGTCTACACCTCAGCACAGGAGAGGCTGCATTTTGGATATGTGATCTCCAAACTGCTTTTTACACCATATTTGTGCCTTCACAGGAGTACGAGTTAACATTCAATTAGGAACTGGAACAATCTTCATCAAAGGGCAGAGCCATGCAGGGTAAGGAGGAAAAAAGGGGAGGGGGGAATGAAGTCAAGTGTTGCGACTCAAAATCTGCTCTCTGTTTTAAGATGTTTATGATAGATACTTCAAAGATGTTTATTAAAAGTCTACAGTCGTACCTATTTGAGATGCAAAGAACGTATCTGGATTAAGCAGACAGGAAATATAAAGTGTGCCAGGACATAGCAGAATTTAAATAGATCAATAAACACAGCTACTAGAACAAGAGTTCTCAATTTTTCCATCTCATGACCTTGCATTAGCATAAAGTTTTGAAATGTCCCTTTCATACTCTCTTGTTTACCCATGATGAAAGAGAAAGGCAGATCATGTCTCTTCTTTCCCTCTTCTTTTAAACACCTTTGTCGGCGACATGGACAGTGGGGTTGAGTGCACCCTCAGCAAGTTTGCCGATGACACCAAGCTGTGTGGCGAGGTAGACACGCTGGAGGGGAGGGATGCCATCCAGAGGGACCTGGACAGGCTGGAGAGGTGGGCCCAAGCCAACCTCATGCAGTTCAACAAGGCCAAGTGCAAGGTCCTACATCTGGGTCGGGGCAATCCCCAGCGCAAGTCCAGGCTGGGCAGGGAATGGACGGAGAGCAGCCCTGAGGAGAAGGACATGGGGGTGCTGATTGACAAGAAACTCAGCATGAGCCAGCAATGTGCGATCGCAGCCCAGAAGGCCAACCGCATCCTGGGCTGCATCAAAAGAAGTGTGGCCAGCAGGGCGAGGGAGGTGATTCTGCCCCTCTACTCCACTCTCGTGAGACCCCTCCTGGAGTACTGCGTCCAGCTCTGGAGTCCCCAACATCAGAAGGACACGGACCTGCTGGAGTGTGTCCAGAGGGCCACAAGGATGATCCGAGGGCTGGAGCACCTCTCCTATGAAGAGAGGCTGAAGGAGTTGGGGCTGTTCAGCCTGGAGAAGAGAAGGCTCCGGGGAGACCTTATTGCGGCCTTCCAGTACCTAAAGGGGCTACAGGAGGGCTGGGGAAGGACTTTTTACTGGGGCATGGAGTGATAGGACAAGGGGGAATGGCTTCAAACTGGAAGAGGGCAGGTTTAGATTGAACATTAGGAAGAAGTTTTCACTTTGAGGGTGGTGAGGCACTGGAACAGGTTGCCCAGAGAGGTTGTTGAGGCCCCATCCCTGGAGGTGTTCAAGGCCAGGCTGGACGTGGCCTTGGGCAACCTGGTCTGGTGGGAGGTGTCCCTGCCTATGGCAGGGGGGTTGGAACTCGATGATCTTCAAGGTCCTTTCCAACCTAAACCATTCTATGATTCTATGATTCCTAATCCCTTAGTGTTAGTAATCCATAATCAGCACCATGATGAACTGGAAGATCACCACATAATTACTCCAGTTAGCATGCAACCAAGCAAACAAAAGACATTTGAAATAATTCAGAATCACAGCATTTATTGAGCGACTGTAATCTGGCCAACTAACAAAACACCATAGAGTGTTCTACGTTAAATATGCCAAGGTTTAGGTCTTTGGGGAGTGCATGTGTTTGTTTTTAAGGTTAATAAGGCCAGGGTAATTTAAAACTGCACTACTAAATCATGCTATTAAACCAGTAATGAAAACTAGAGAAAACTGCTGCTTAGAGGTAGACTAAGCATGTGAGGGAAAAAGTGACAAGCAAAAAAATAACATCCAAAAACCCCAAATACATTCCCAATGTTTTGGGCTTCTCTTCCTCCCCCGCTCTCTTTCTATACAGTGTTATTAACCCAGCAGAGAGCCACAGACAGGCTGCGGGTTTCCTTTAGAGGCTTACGTACAATTGTTACACGTTACCTAAAAGAAGGGAGATGGGCAAACACATCAGAGATGACATGACATGAGGAAGCTTCTGTAATTTATATTTCTAAGGTCCACATCCCTTAACTCCATTTGCTGCATGTCAAAAACTCATTCATTCCACATCATTGCCTCCTTCAATTGTGTTAAAACTGCCTCTGGCCACATTTAATTACCAGGATATTTATATTCTTGATTTACATGCCTAAATGTATCCATTAAGGGTCAAATCCTGAATGAAATCAATGAGACAACCTAGGCAAAGAAGACTGCAGGGTTAGAAACTAGCACGAACTAGTAAAGGGAGGAAAAAAAATTACTTCTGAGAACCTTTGTAGAGAGGTATTTTTGGAGCATGAGATTTCTACAGCTTTTTGAAGAGTTCACAACTATGACCGCAAATAGTATTTTTCATTCAGACTGCAGTAATGCAAAGAAACCAACAGCTAACGACCAACCCTAAAAAAAAAAACAAACAAAAATAAGGTGGAAGGTTGTCCTCTTGCATTCACTGTCCTGGCTCTGCAATGGTTAAAAGGTCCCCACAGCTGTGCTGGCATCATCGATTAGGGTGAACAAGGAAGCGACAGAAAAATAAAGCCACCTTAATTTCAAGCTCCATTAGAACTGAAGGACTTGGGGAGGGGGGGGAGAAATCAATGTTTGGCAAATGGGAAAGGACAAAATCTGCAAAAGGAAAAATGCATTTTCAGGCTAAGCTAATGCGAACAATGGATGGTGAACAGCACTTGAGGTTGCCCCTTTAAGGTTGTGTCAGCATTTCCATTTATAAACTCTGATTTTAGTTACACTCTAGTAGATTACCACAGGGTTCAGTATTATTCTAGCAGATACCACAAAGTATATCACAATTGGTAATATAAAATAGCAGTAAGAGCTTGCTGGTTGAATAATACACCCTTTCGGTACCTGATGTCAGAGTAAGCGTTTTTAAATTACGAGTCAGATGCATACACACAAACAGAACATACAGTGCTGGGGCCCAGATTCCACCAACACTAAAAGAGAAGTCAAAGCTGCCTGTTTACGGTATTCTGAAAAACTTGAAAATATCCCAGATACTTAATTTCAGTCTGCCTCTGTTGCCACTTGGACAGATTTCCATCTAACCTTCTGCCCTCATTTAGATAAAAGCTCTCGTTTTTGTATCTGGACTTCAAGAGAGCTACTCGGTCAGTGCTCTGAACATCCACACCCAGAAATCAAAACCAAACCCTGGTATGCAACCTTTAATTTCAGTCCTGCCTAGATCAGAAGGCCAAGGTGAAACTGTTGTACAAATGAGGTAATTCAATAAAATTTTCCTTCAGTGTAGCAGAGCCAGGATTTCACCTCAAACTTTCTAAGCATATAAACAATGTATGCAAGAATTCGCGTCCATTTCCAGCATCCATACAGATCTGCACAGAGCTGGAGCAAGCCTTAAAAGTGAGAGCAAACCCAGTTCTTCAAGTTACCACCATAATATTTCAGAACAAGCATATGGGGAGGGCTAAATTTAATATCACGCCAGTGTGAGCTGTTCAAAACACAAAAGACACTGTAAAGCATACTGTAATCAGTCAAAATATCTTAGTAACTGTAAGTCGGACCTTGATCCTACAACTAACCCCTACCAGGTACCCCAAACAAGTTTACTAGAGCAGCACCAAACCTCTCTCTGACGTCCATAGGTAAACCAAACAGCACACGTGCAAGAGCCAGGTCCTAGCTTACATGTTACCAAGGCGCAGCCTTGCCATATACTTGTAATAATTCCTCCTCTGATTGCCATCACTGTGACCCGAGAGAGGTCTGCTACGACAGTGCTTACTAGAAGAGGACATCATAGTTTGCATCTTTGGAAGAGTAAAGAAATACCTTTTCTGAACAGAGTGTCAATGTTATGTTTATACACGTATACCCCATCTTTGAGATACCAGCTTGTGTGCTCAACCCTTACCTAGGATTTTTAAAAGCCACAAAGAAACAAACAAAAAAAACAACATGCATTTATGTGCTAAATATGGCATCAAGAACATCAAGAATCACTTGACTACCATATTCAACTTTGAAAAGATTTTGCCAAAATAGGGCTTTTTGACAATTTAGAAAATCTTGATCTTTGTAAACTCTTGACATAGGAATTGTTATGAACTGGATTTGCTGCGAGAAGTGTTTGTTGTGTTGCATGCAATTTAAGAACACAATCTTTGAAACAGGAGAGGAAAACTACAAATTCTATAATTTAATGGCAAGCCTAGAATTTTTTTTTCATAAACTTCCCGGCCTACTGCTCTAGTGGGAGACATTTCCTGGACTCACAACCCTTTTATGTGCAAGCAATCTACATTTTACAACTGATAAATAATTCAGATAATTAATTGAGCTGCAATTTGGTGCACTACTTTTTAGTCAGCACTATGGAGTACCATTTAAAAGAGGTTCTGTACAGAAAGTCCCTCTTGCTTGTTAACCCAAGCTGAGGCTTCTATTAAGGTGAATTCCTAGATTCTCTAAACGCTTTCCGAATGTCTCACATCAGCATCCTGGGACTTCATGCCTTAGGATGCTCCCCTGCAATTTTTCTTTCTGTGTTTTACTCTCTATATAAGAAACAGGATATTTCCTAGAATTCTTCTGCAGTGCTAACTGCCATCATTTGAGAGATGAGATTCGAGCGTATCTCTCTATGCTGCCCACATACAGGCTGCTAGAATAGACCGCAACATAAGAAGGAACAGAGACAATAAGTAAATGGGTGAGAAAGCTGAAGAAGCTCAAGCAAACTGTCAAGAGAAATCACTGGATGCAAAGGAGCAAAGTGGGAGCACACAGCAGGAAGTCTAAAGAGTATTTTCATGTTGCAAGAGCTTTGATAGAATTTAGAAGTCAGCAGAAACCTAAAATTCATACAATAAAGATTTAATCATATTTGTAACCTTCACATAACTGCAGCAGTCAGCAAAGGCTAAGCATTAGGTCTATACCTCTGGCACAAGGCACCACCTTCTCCCGCGCTGCGGTGTACACAAGGCTGCACCAATGCAGAGTCCCACCGCAGCTTTACAGGAAGAAGAGCGTGCAGACTTGTGGTTTCAGGTGCTTACCTGAAAAAAAGTTTCAGCCTCTTAATCAAATGGTGCTGTAAAGTATTTATGAACTGATAACCCTGGCTGCTCAAACTGAAGCCTGGGGGACACCACACCTACCAGAATAATTAAAGTGGCAAAGAATCTACAAACAAGTAAGTTTCAGACAAGATTTAAGGCTAATCAAATTTGCTGCAAACTACACAGGCTTGTGAGTATGGGTGTTGAGCATCAGGAAAAGACAGAACCAGAAAAGTACAGCTGAGCCTACAATACTGATGACAAATGGTGAACCAAGTTCGTTAACTATTTGGGAAGAAGGTTTTGTTGGTTAAAAAAGAAAAAAGTAACGGTAATGCTAGAAAGTGCAGACGATGCAGAACAGAACAGCCCTTCCCAATCCACAGAGTTAAAGCCTACCAGTACGTCTGTGTAAATCAGCAGAGGAATGAGTAAGGTCCTGTAAAACAATAAACCAGATCCCTTCCTTATATCACACTGCCCTCCAGAATACAATAGGAACAATTTCGGGAGGGAGAATTCTACACAGTGTAAAGGGATAGCTACATCTGGACCGAAATAAACACAACAAGCCTGAAGAAGCCTTATGAAACTAATTAGCTAGGAAGAACGAAAACAAATCCCAACAATCATCAGAAGCTATAAGAAAAAGTAACATACGAAGGAGCTTTTGCAACACATTGTTATCTAAAACATCAAATAATTTTAAGACCTACTTTGTTAACAGAGCTAATCAGAGGATGATCAGCAGCATATAACGCAAAGGTCCTCTTACACAACTAACAATATAAACTTAATAAAAACTACTCTGAAAGGACAAGATTCTGTTGTTGATGACTGCATATCAGAACCTACAGATGAGTCCATATTCTGAGCAAGTTACTTTCAGATAGCAGACCATTGCCATGACATGAGCCAGACAGCTTGAGATTTGACTGCAAATATCCTCAGGCAGAGCAAAGGATGATGTTCTGCAAAACAACATAAAAATCCTTCCACCTGTTAACTGCAAAACAAACAGGGACAAACCATTTAAAACTGACACTTTACTCAGGTGCCTGCAAGACGGTCTGAAAGGGAGCACCTTGCCATGCTTCCCACTGCAAACCAGTTTCAACTAATTTACTACGAATGTTTTCTGCGCAAGGCCTGCAAAAAAAAAAATTAAGATTCAAAGCACACATGTATTAGGCCTCAGACATGAGTAGTTAGATTTCAATTAAAGTGATCACTGATTAAATCGCCAGTGTTAATCATGATTCAAAACAGCAAGCAGGGAACTTTGATTTAAATGATTGATTTTAATCCTGTTTTTCATTTGTACTTTTTAGCTGTTTTCCTAAAGGAAGGGCTGAATCTCATTGGCCGATTTGGCCATTTAAACACATTGATTAGCAATTAACCACCGTTTTTATGCTAAATTTGAAGCTTTTCCTGAACAGGAGGATACAACTGCATTTATATTCACAATAGAAACTTATTTTAAAAGCAGAGTATTTATTCAGACTCTTAAACATACTTATTAAGCTTAAAAACAATGAATGAGAAATTTCTTATTTCCTAGATGACACTTAACACACTCTTACACATGTGCTTCATGTCAAACTCCACTAGGATGGACTAGAATCCTATGAGAAATAGACCCTATAAAAATGTTCGGTCAATTAAAATGCCTTATATAAACAAACAAGTATCCAGCTTGTATTTCAAATTGTTTGCATTTCATATTGTCTCTCTGAGACCAAAGAAATCATTAACTTTAGTAGCAAAAAGACAGATTGAAAATGATGACTAGACACAGAGGCATTTTGGCATCTGAACATGCAAACAGACCAATATTTAAGAAACTTTCAAGAATGCCTGTGCAAGGTAAGTACTCTGTTCCCACAGAAACCATCTGGAGTTCAAAACAATGGATTTTGAACACCAAATTTGTTGAGGCATGGCAGAAAAGCTCTTGATTTCAGGTGGTAAGATATTTTTTTTAAAAAAAATCTCCTCCCACATCCTTCAAGATTTTCCAATTAAGAAATCTTATCTGCCACTTGTTTTTTGCTTAAAAAATAAGTATGCTTATTTTTATTTAAATAATTTTAATAGTGCATTGTAAGCTCAGTCCATAACATCAACTGCCATGAATTCAAACTTAAACACTTACTTTTTTAAAAGAAATAAACACATTCTAATGAAAAACATTCAAATATTGACATGGGTCTTAAAAGAAATATTCTGGATGTCATGGAGAGGAGAAAATATACTAAGATGATCACCAGAATATACCAGAATCACCACACCAAACAATAAATCCTTGAGATCTGGTGTAATTGAGAAAAAAGCCTTCACGTTTTCGTTAGGTAGCCAGTAAAATAAAGTAAATGTGAGTATTACGCAGTCCTACTTGTTTTCTCATATGCCACAAATCTCAGATCCAAAGAGGCAAGGGCTCCACTGCTCCTCAGCTTGAGAATCTACAATAAATTGCTCTTAAAGCAGAAAGGAAAACCACCAGAAATCAAAGAAGAATTAACAGCAGTAGTAAACCAAAAAAAAAAAAAAAAAGAGGAAAAGACCTTGAAAAAAAAAAAAAAACAAAAAAAAAAAAAAAAAAAAAAAAAAAAGAGGAAAAGCTCTTGAAAAAAAAAATCTAGACAGAATGGGGTCAAGGAAGACATGTACCAAGTTTAACATCACCAATTAGAAATACGACATCAGAAATTGGAACAGAAGAATAAAATGAGAAGAGACAAGTGAAGAGTGCCCGTGGTTTAGAGCTCTCACTCTACGATCATGCAATAGGTAGTCTCCAGAGTGCACTAATTTTTAGTGAAAAAGAAGGGAAAATCATCCGGGGAGGGTGAGAGAAGATTGCCACATATGCTAGGAACTACCAGAAGGTGAAGAGGTGCAAAGGCACAAGGAGAAATCCCGTCTTTCAGAAACACGTTAGATGCTCCGAGTAGTCAGTACTCACAGACACAGTCCCCCCTCTGCATTCCCAGCCCAAGAGGCCCGAAGGCAGCCCCAACACGGAGCAGTACTGCTTGCACGGCAAGGAAACACCTCCTTGCCACGGGCCCCAGGGCGCACACACAGCCTACAGGAAAGGCTATGGGCCTTAGGGAACAGGGCACTAAGTAAATCTGCCTGCAAACAGGAGACCCCAGGGCTCCTACACTCGAATGAGACTAAAGGCCCATCCACCCAAAACGGACAGCACCAAATGCTTAAATAAAACATACCATTAGATAAAATGGGGTAACTTCACACACCTCCCTTTCCCTTCTGAAGTTAAGTAGTTTAGGGCATACTACATCTGCAAAAAAGAAGAGCTTACAACTCTTTTGACCCTCCTAACTTAGCCATCTGCCAGTAAGGAGAGAAAATATAAGCTTCAAAATGATTAACCGGTAATTCAGACAGTTATCTTCAACGCAACCCACAACATCAATTCCATAACCAGGTCCTAACTGAGTAATGAATACCACAGATTTCTTCATCATGAAGATATTCTACAAGGGCAGGCAACTATCAAACAAAAAATAGATGGGTCAAGTTAATTTCTAAGACACCTGGGGAGATGATCTGCAGGAGAATTTACAAGGTTAAATCACACTGGTAAAGCATATGAAACCTGGCGAAGCCAGTCCACCACCAAGACAAGGTTATGACATCTGAGATACAGTGAAAGAAAAAGCTATACTCACCTCTTTTAGCATGTTGACTTAAAACGCCCCCTATTCCAACACCTCAAAATTGCCAAGTGGTTCCACATGTGTTCTTCCAGACATAAAAAAAGGTCTCAAAACTATGAGGGAAACTATGTGCAATTCAGGCTTGCAAAGCCAAAGACAGGTCCACAAAGGCAGTAAGTATGTACCTAGTTCCTCTTGACTTCAGCAAGAGTTTGGAACTTAAAGTACTTCTGCCAATCTGGTACTTACTGCCACTTCTGACGGCTAACTCAAACATCTTTCATCATTGAAAGCAG
Organism: Anarhynchus alexandrinus; assembly: GCA_008711295.1. Classification (NCBI taxonomy): domain Eukaryota; kingdom Metazoa; phylum Chordata; class Aves; order Charadriiformes; family Charadriidae; genus Anarhynchus; species Anarhynchus alexandrinus. Next base: position 28,591 of record VUYV01000396.1, read on the forward strand.
CATCTGGCCTCTGTACTTCCTCTAGACAATGAACTGAACACAGAACAAGACTATTTCTATTTCCACAATGGCCTTAGAAGAGCTTTGAACCACAGCCCGGGAATGGCAGTTACAAGGGCAGTGTGATGCACATGTCGGAAACTCCCCTACCTGGATGTCAGTGTCCTTCACAGGTTCGAGAGGCTCAAACGTAGTGGCTGCACTTAGACTCTCTAGCCGCTGAGAAATGTGAGATATATCAAGCCCTTTAGACCCCAGAAGAACAGACCTATAGGAAAGAAATTATACAGGTATGAAATTAGTATTGAACAGACAGAACTCTAAACACAAATTCATTGCCAATATTTAGGTCAGCAGCTAGCCACGTACAGACAGTGCTCCCGGCTGTGTCATGAAAACTGCACAAAACCCGAACTTTGAACAGCCCTGTGCGTATATCCAACCACCTCAGCCCTGCTGAACTCTTTCTGCTGTTCCACTGCAGTACTGCACAGCTGCCAAGTCCATCCAGATAGAAAAATTCTATAGGATGTTGGTAAATGTCTTCAGCAGCGGCCAGAACGAGGTACTGCACTTTTTGGCTTTAGTGCCTGAAATCAGGAATGGCAGCTCCTCACGTAAATCCTTCAATTAGTATATTTTTTTCAGTAAGTAGGAGAAGGGGGTGGGGGAAACAACCAGCTTTGCAGTCATTCTGTGTCTCCTAGGCATATCCTCCTGGCAAGACTCCCCACACATTAGAAACTAAACCCGTACACAGCTTCTACCCTCTGCCTAGAGTTTCCAGTGCCGGCGCTCTGTACTTACGCCTTAACATCTGCAGTCTCCTGGGACGTGCGGGTCAGAGTGCGGGAACGCAGGCGCTCCCCAGCCTGCTGGATCTCCTGCAGGTTGCGTTCTACATGAGGGAGCTCGGAGATACCTTCTGTCTCGGCTGCAAGCTGTTCTGCCTGCTGGAGAAGCTCTCCAAAGCCTTCAGTATCCATCTCTGTTGCAGGTTTCACTCAAGATGCACAGAAACCTTCAGAGAAAGAGAGAAAATTCTTGCTCAGCTGTAAACAGTTTCTATACACACAGGGCACAGACAGACCAGCAAGAGCAGGTCTTCTAAAACAGGATACTCTTCTGCCCATCATCCCCAAGCACTAAACATCAAGGAAATACTTTCAAGTGGTCTCAGAGAGCTTTGCCTTGCAGGACTATGTTCTTAAGGCAGACCTATGGATCTGTCAGAAGTGGGATGCAGATGCCATACGACAGCTCATATATCGCCGTGATACAAAGGAGAGTGAAAGCAGAGAAGTCCCTGTGAAGAATTTGGCGTTAATTTAACTATAAACTAATTGTATACACATAGACATAAGTATTTTGGAGAGTTGGACTCAATGATCTTTACGGGTCCCTTCCAACTCAAGATATTCTATGATTCTGTATTTTTATATATTATAAATGGAGACACATACATATGCACGCCTAGGTATACATGAGGGCTGAAAACACACATAACCTATAAACATGAGGTTAAATTGACAGCAAAACAGATGAGCATATACATGTACACAGACAGCTATAACTAGCTGTCTGTTAAAATGTGTTAACCCATACATCATTAACTCCCAAAGTCAAAAGAAATAAGTACATGTCGTTCCAATGTAGAAGATGTGTGTCTAACTTTGATGCACACAGAAAATTCTACCATTGTACCAGTGTTTGTGAGAACTGCTTGCATAGATCAAATGAGAGAATAGTTAAAGAAACTCTAGAGCATAAGGCAAGGGCTGTAACAGATGAGGTCACTAGTGCATCATCAAGTTCCAAAATCAGAATGGAGCCCGTTATTTTTACAGAAAAGACAAAAAAGTACGTGCTTGGAATCAATGTGGAAAAAAAAGCGTAGCTGCGGTGTAGTCCACATTAATGACATATGAAACCCAAACCCTCAATTTCATGCACCAAATCCATGATTTGCAGCTAGATCAGCTACTTGCTATGAGTACCTGGCACCTCTGTAAAGCCACAGAAATCATAGAAATCCAGTGTTGCTAAATGGTGCTACAGACATGGGAATCTCCAGTATAATCTCTCATAGCATTTGCACCCTAACCCAAAGTGCCTGGGATCAAATAAGACAAACCAGATCTCAAGCATTAAATTCCAGCTCTTTATCATTTACTCAAAAGTAAAATCAATGGAGACTATCTGCTTCAAGGGAGACCACCAAGAAGAAAATAGGGCATTTTTACAAACCTAAAATAGCCTGCAATTCAAGTATTTCTTGGTACCCCTCAAGCATACCAAAACAATTTAATAGTACAATTTTAATACTCCTCACATTCTCAGGCTCACCACCACTCCCAAGTACAACTACCAGTGGCAATGGCACTGCTTTTGTCTGTCTGGACAAGTGATTTAAAAGCACTGCATGATGATTCATTCAGACGTATGCAATTAGAAAGAGAAACTGATCCCTACTGCCTGGGTGCCAGGACAAACCCTAACAGCCGGCATCCAGGAATGGAGAGTTTCACAAGCGCTCCCCACCCACTTCTGGAAAGCTGGGAGCTGCTGGGGGAGGCAGCGATCGTATTTGCACTGACTTGTTAATCAGGTGAGATAGCAGAGACTGGATTTGTTTGAACAGATTAGCATGTCACCGAGATGGAGGGGAACGGGGAGGGGGTGGTGGTGGAAATAAGCAGTTTCATGCCCTGCAATGCAGCACAGAACATCTTTCCAGTGTTTACTTGCGATAACTCAGGTGCACCCCTGCCAGAAGCAGCCTCTGTTGGCAGACACTGACCAGAACAGCCACACTCCCCTACAGTTAAGAACTGATCAGATCCTCTGGGAGCAGTGACTGCAAGAACAGCACAGACTTCAGCTTGATTTGATCCGATCCGGTCCACTTCCTCTTTTCATTACCAACGAGATAAAAAGCCGGGAGCATAAGAAGGCACTAACTTCTCAGAGCACTGAAACCAAAAGCATGGAGAATCAGTGCTATAAACTGCTATAAAACTGCTCCCAAACCTGCAGTTTTTAGCCGTTGACTCCACATCAATACCATATGAGATCCGTCACGTAAATTTGCTAATGTAGGACAATTGCAACAACTCTGCGAGATTGAACTGAATTCATCAAATATAGAATAAACTAGTTATTTTGGAGCAAGTTAAACTACCTGTGATTATAACCGAGCACTGGAAATGACAGCTCAAAACTTATCTAGAGAACAACACTAAACAGCTTTTTCTAAGCCAGAGAATTCAAATATTTAGACCGAGTAACAGCACGAACAACTTTGTCTCCACCCTGACAGAATTTACTGCATTCAAGAGACTGCAGTCTGACTCTTAATGCTGCCGTGCAAGATGGAAACTGCTACCACAGTAACGAGCAGCGCGATGGCAGATTTTCATGTCTGGCTGGGGAAGGAGCAACAACTGACACCTAAGGGAAAGAAAATACATCAGAAATTAAACTAACTTCTGTGAAACCATATCGACCTTGGGCTAAAAGCCAGGACTGAAAACAACTTTGATGACTTATCAATAGAAGCTGCTGCATTAGACTGCTATTCCGTTAAACCCCAGTTTAATGTTTCCCCAACATTTAAAACCACAAATAAGCACTATATATTGTACAAGTTGACTGGATTTAAGCCAAAGAGAAGCTAGAAAAGATGATGACAGGTTTCTTAAGACTACTCAGACTGATTATAAATGACGATTTATTACCTAAAACCCCCTAAAAACTTCTCAAGAGCACTGCAATGCTATCTAATGAACAACGCTGTAGCTATCATACTCCAAATATAGCTGTGATGAACGTTTTACTGTACTAGGTTCAGAAAGACACAAAGCTGAAATACTCCAATGCGTGTGCAAGTGTCTGTTATACTTCACATACTGACAGGCTTTGTGTCATCTAATTAATTAACTTTGAGAAACAGACTAGAAAAATTTAGATTTTTCCAGTGCTTCGCAAAAAAGGGAGGAGGAAGACTTTACAGGGGAGAAGGAAAGCCTCACCCACCACATTCAGAATAGCTGATGGACAAACACAGTTCCACAAGTTGCAAAGACAGTCTTCAAAATAGGAAACGAAGAGAAAGAAATCCAGCGTTGCCCTCTCGCAGAGGCTCCTGCCCCAGAGTGCTCAAGAGATCCAGTCTGGCAAGTGGGGATCAGCTTCTTTTGGAAGGAAGACACAAGAGCACACTAGTAAGAAAAAGTGGGCAATTCTTTACTCACTGTAGTCGAGACCTGAGGCAAAAGTGCTTTTCCGACAGGCTCCAAGCCTGGGCTGCTACAGACAGCATAGCAGCTTCTGTCTGCTAAGTTCAACATGAATAAGTAAAAGGCCCATTCTGCAGGCCTGGGGAATTCTGTATGAACAGCAGTAATAATACCCAGCTCTCACACGGCACTTTGCGTAAGCAGACATCCAGGCATTTCGGAGAGGAAGTCAGCAGCAGAATCCCCATGTTACAGACAGGGAAACTGATTAAGAAACACAGAGATGGAAATCAAAGAGCAGGTGGCCAAATATTTGTTTGTTTGTTTTTAAAGGAAAGCACAATGACATTTATAGGATATTAGTTAGACACTGAAATAAGCTGCCTTCTAAGGATGCACATGCTCTGTCACTGGAGCTTTTTAAGAGTAGGACAGGCATAAAGCAGAAACGGCATAGACCTACTGGCCTCTCACCAGGAGCAGAGACACATCATTGGGGTCAGCTCTTGAGGTCTCTTCCTGCCTTATTTTAACATGTTCCACAAGCGGAAGTGACCAAGTACAACCCAAGTATCTGCTGCACATTTTCAGCAGATGCCCCTCTAGTATGTAAAGCACAATAATAAGTGTTTAATCAAACCTAGCAAAGCAAAAACTTCCGAACCCTAGCTACACCAAAAACATATGAAATCAGGATAGGCCAGCTTAAAAACAAACACCTAAAAGCTCCAAGCTATACTCGGTACTCCATCTGGTACAACAGCCCGTTCCCCCAGCAACAAAAGGCTGATGCAGGAAAATCCTGAATAGGCCACACAACAATCTTCCAAACTTATTGTTTCTTCTACCACCCACCAATTAATCCTCCCCTGCCTCCCATAAAGTCCTTTCAGTCCTGTATGTTTTGTTCTTCATCCCATCTGTAGGTAGACATGCAAGAGTCCAATCTTTTTTATGATCTCAAAGAGCTCTTACATTAAATAAGTTGAACAAAAATGTCTTTTTCAAACTTTTAAAGGCAATAACATTCCATTATTTGCTCTTGCACTGTGAGAAAGGACAAACAAGGGCACGCGACTCTTCTCTATCCTGTTCATTATTTAACCTGGAACAGAAGAGTAAGCATTTTAAATGATTTCTTCCAATATATACTATCACGCATTTGTCAACACTGCCTTTTATCTGCCATCTGACTTTGAAGTTCCTCACAGAGGTCTCAAGTCCCCACTATCCTGAATAGCTGACTCGGCTGGCAGTTTTGCCATCTCATCACTCTCCCTCTTTTCTGAAAATTTAGTACTTATCTTAAGCACCTGACTCTCCCCCAACTCAGCAGGGCACTAACTTTCACAGGGTGGCATACTGACCCTCGTTAAATAGAGCATGTAGTTTGGCATTTGAAATTCCTTACATAAAAACACAAATCCTCTCTCCTCACCAAATTTCCTGAGATATTATCACCAAAGGAACATTATGGATTTAGAGGACAGAATCACCTAAGTTCTCCAAGTAATTTTTAAGCTTTTCCTAAGGTAAGCCCCTAGAAGTTCTCCCAAGGAGCAGGAAACCCTTTTAGAGCCACAACATAGGCGAACAGCAGTAAAGCACACAGGAAGTGTCTTTTCTTTGTCACCCTCACCTTAGTTGTCTACAATCTAACTATTGGCCCATAAGACAACATGATCAAATTGAAGGAGGGAAGTAGCCCTTGTTTGCACTTGGACTTTAATTAAACCCCTTCCACTTGCTGTTAATATGTTCTGGTTTAGAATAATGTTAGGACATTGACAGCACCCAGCACTCCACAGTAGTTGCTAATTAAATACCAATACCCAGTGCATCCACAGCTCAAGTTTTAACACAAAGGCAGTTCAACATCATGTCACAGAAGTTTGGCTGTTGCCTGCAGTTGGGACTAAACAACAAGAGTTCCTTGCTCTGTACGCTTTGTATACTTTATGATGGCTCTTGGAAAATAAAAACCATAACATGGAGTGAGTCTTGCCTAGGAGGTACTATCAAATAGCATTCTTCAGGTTCAGAAATAGAGTTCTGCATTTGAGATGCTCTGCAAGAAATCCTTATTGTCATTTTCACCTGTTTTGCACGGGCAGTCAGCACTGCTGTTGGTAGAGAGGACTTGTGAGCTGGGGGTAGGGGGAAAGGGCTAGTCATCATTCTCATTCAAGGACAGCCTGAAGGGCCCACGTTAAGCATTTAAAGATAGCCATCCTGTCCTGCATCAAGCTTACTGACCTGAAAAACACCAGAGTCCCAAATATCACACATGGTTTACCTTTACCACTCAAAAGTCTTCTATATCCTGCCAGACATATACGAAAGCAATGCTTGGCAACTACACAAGCTTACCAAAACCTGCTGCGAAACAGAAGTTGAGCCAGGAACAGTGCAGAGAACACTGTGCCTCTCATGAGCTCCCGCCACCAGGTACCAGGCAGCAGGTGCTCTTTCCCCAGTCAGGAACCAACCAGTAACCCCACCGAGGTGAGGAACGTTCCCCCCACTCAAACAACTTGAAATGGAGACACCGAATCACACGCACACACAGACCCACTCTCCTGACACCTCCCCATTCAAAGACGCTTCTGCTTCCTGAAGCACCAACACACCACCCTGGTTAAACGCTAAGTTCCCCTCCTACAGCTGGGCTCTGCACCGCCGACCAGCAGAAACCAGCTCGGATGAAGAGACTGCCCCTCGCACACACAAAGCCAGCCCCGCTGCTTTACGGCGGGTTATTTTTCGGGCAGAGATACACAGAAACCCCCCGAGGAGCCCCAGAAAGGCCCACGGGGAGGCCTGCGAGTGCTGCCCGCCAGCCTCCCACCGCACTGCGGCTGAGGCGCTCGTCAGGGAGCGCCAGAGGCCGCGCTGCGACCGGCGGCTGCTCACAGCCTGCCTCAGGCAGCCGCCGCCCTGAGGGGGCTCTCCTCAGGGGAGGCCCCGCCGGAGCACCCCCACCGCTGGGCCCACCCGGCGGCCAAAGAGAGGGAGCGCCGAGCAGGGGGCAGCTGCCGGGGGCTCGGGCGCCAGCGGGGGGGAGGATAGAAGCCGCCACAGCCCACCGAAGGAGGTAGAAGAGGCAGCGGGAGAGGAAGCCATGACACACCCGCGCGGCGCCCTCACCTGCCCGCCGCTCCGACCGCCGCGCCTGCCGTCCCCGCGCCGCGCGCCCCTATTGGCCGCCCTTACGGCCTTCCCCGCGTTCCCATTGGCCGAGCCGCCGCGCATCCCCGCGCCGCGCTCTCCCATTGGCTCGGCCGCCGCTCTTTCCTGCGCGCCGGCTCCCGCCCCCTCGCGACAAGAGCTTTATTGAGGCGCTCGGAAGAGGACATGGACAGCGTGTTGGGGGGGGCGGCTGCCTCCGAAGGCCGCGGGTTCGAGGCTGCCTCCCGCCTCCCCGCCCTGTGTGCTCGGCGCTGCACACGACGCACTGCGGCCAAATCACACCCCAAAAAAACCCCAAAAAGAGAAATATGGAAAGAAACAAAGTGCATGGGGTTTTTCCCTCTCTGTCCTCCCTCTCCCTCCATAGTCACCGCTAACTCATGCTGACAAACCCCACCCAAGAGCTGATTCCTTAGGAGGTAAAAAGAGGGTAATGAGTTCATCTCATTTGCCCCTCCGATGGCCAAATACACCAGAAAACAAACCCACAGCCAGCAGTTGCTCTCCCGATCACCAGCAGGAGGGTCTCCACAAGATGTAAAGGGATACGCTGTGTTTGATCCCCTCGTGGGCGCAGGCACGGAATGGCGCGGGGGCGCAGGACGTTAGCACGAGCCTTACAGCAGTGTGGTGGTCTGAGAAACCCACACCAATTTATTGGTGTTTAGACAATTATTCTCTCACCCGATGAGCCCTCCCCAACCAGGAAGGGGAATCAGGGAAAAAAACAAGGGAACCCGAGGGCTGAAACGTAAACAGATTTAATAGAATAAGATTAGATAATTAACAATAATGATACTAAAGAACCAATATTGATCCCGATACCTATATAAAATACACAAGGATCATCCTCAGCCCATTCTATCTGTAGGAGCCGTGCGGTCCCCGCAGGGGACAGCACATGTGGGACCCCGTGAGCGCTGTGGCTTTGGGAGGAAGGGAAGGGCTCAGGGCTGCGGCACCGGGGTGAGGAGTTCTCAGGATGGCAGCCATCACGGGAGAGAGGAAAATCCTCAGCAAACTTCCTAATTTATACTGAATGTGCCGTTCATGGTATGCAATAACCCTGTTGGGCAGCGTGGGTCAAGCGCCCGGGTCTCGCTCCTCCTCGTCCCCGAACTGGTGAGCTCGAGAACACTGAGACCTTGAAACCCACACACCATCGCTGGCTGGAAAGTAAATATTTTCACCAATTCAGACACTGGAGTCTTCTAAAAATGTACTTTTCCCAGGCATTGGAGGAGACGTTCCTGAAAAGTTAAATTACTGAAAGAGAAATGAATCCTGTGCGGCTCAAAGCAGGACAAGCAGATATTGCCGGTGACCCGGGATTTGCAGGGCAAAATCTGGGAAGCGGGAATTTTGTGGACCCCAACAGGGCAGATCCAACAGCCTGCTTGTGGAAGAGCCGACGGATGGACCTTGTCACCGCCCTGAAACATCACCGGTCAAACCCTCAGTCGTCCACCCCTCCTCGCTGCAATCGTGTCTTTTGCCTTCCTTAAGGCTCGTTTTAACGGGGTTCCCATTTGCCCAGCTCTCCCTGCACCCCACGCCCTTTCTCCCCAGTGGAGAGCGATTCCTGCTGAGGAAATCCCTGGCGCCGCGGTCCGACTGCGGTGACCTGCTGGGATTCGTGATACCCAGCGAGGGAAATGGCAGCAGGACCAAGATTTCCTACAGCCCTTCAATCCAAACGGATTTCCCCATTATTACACCCTCAAAGCACAGAATTTTTCCGGATTTGCCAGCAGTCCCCGTGCCTAAGGCGGCCCTGAGCCCAGGGGCAGCGCTGGCCCGGGCTGTAGTCGCTCCCCCTGAATCGCTGAGCGCAGGCAGGGGGGTCGGGCTGCATCCCTGCCTGCCAATTCATGGCTCTGCCGTGTGGGAATCTGCCCTCACCGGGATGCGCTTGGACAAATTACATCCCAGCCTGCCCCAACACCAAAATCCAGATTTTCCCAAGGGGGTCTCCGGGCATGGGAGACGACAAACATCAAACGTGGCTTTCCTCGAAGGCTCCTGGGGGTTTCTTTTCCTTGCCTCACTAACTACGAGGTTTTTTCAAGCCTTCGTACATCATCTCCTGCCACTTCATTTTTTCCCAGTCACAAGCATCACTTTGGGCATATAAAACCACCCAAGGTGGCCCTAAAACGGGGCTACCCAGGGAGCTGCCTGCCTCCACGGTCTGCCCGTGCCCCAGCCGCCCGGACCGGGAGCATCTTGGACATCTGGCAGAGATTTAGGAGCCCATCAGAGGGCGGGGTGGCCCATAAGCGCTTCTGCTATAAATTCCAGCCCTGCCGGGGCTGTCCCAATTCCACCGGCCCTGCTTCAGGTCTCCGAGGAGGTGAAGGTGACTCGCAGCCATTCCAGCTCAGCTGCTTTCCCCAGCAAAAAAAAAATAGTGCAAGCCCCTAATTTCCCCCCTCCGAGGCAGTTAGGTTGCTCTCCCCACGCTGTGACACTCACCCGTTGTTCAGTGGCGGCTACCAACCCCCCAAAATCAACATTTTCCAACGCTGGGTGCCTGCCTGGCTCCCTGGAGTCTGTGTTCTTTGTAAATCTGTATTTTTTAACTCTTTGTGATTTATTTGGCACTATATGCCGAGACTCGGCACAAATAAAGAGTGTTTTCCCTGTGCCACGGGCTGATCCGTGCTGTGGGGTCCACTGTGTTTGGGCTTGGCCCCAGGGTGCCCAGTTACAGCCTCCGCAGAGCTTCATCCCAAAAAGTAGCAGGGAGAGAGCACTCACGGCACCGGGGCGTTTGGGGCAGCCGCTTCAAGGGGTGTACCAGTCCCTGGCAGGGTGTTCTGGTGGGATGGGCGTCCTGATGGGATGGATGTCTTGGTGGGATGGATGTCCTGGTGGGATGGGTGTCCTAGTGAGATGGATGTTCTGTTGAGATGGGTGACCTGGTGGGATGGATGTCTTGGTAGGATGGGTGTCCTGGTGGAATGAGTGACTTGATGGGATGGCTGCCTTGATGGGATGGATGTCCTGGTGGGATGGATGACCTGGTGGGATGGAAGCCCTGGTAGGATAGGTGACTTGAGGGGATGGCTGCCTTGATGGGATGGATGTCCTGGTGGGATACATACCTTGGTGAGATGGATGCCCTGATGGGAGGGATGCCCTGGTGGGACGGGTGTCCAGGCAGGATGGGTGCCCTCACATGGTGCCCATGCCAGCCCAGCTATCCCTGAGCCTATCCAGGCTCCTGGGGCAGCTTTCCAGCGGGGGCAGGAGGGTGCTGAGCTCCCCGGGGACAAGCGCTGGTGTCCCCCGGGGCGGGCTGGGGGGGAGCAGCCGCCCCTGCAGGGCGGGGGGAGCCGGAGACAGACGGGGACGGTGCTGCGGTGGAGCCGGAGCAGGCAGGTGGCAGCAAATCCTCAGGGAAGGGCTCGGCTGCAGCCGGACCCGGGGGAGCCCGTCCCCTCTCCACGGGGTGCTGTCGCCTCTGCATGGGGTGCCATCCCCTCTCCACGGGGTGCCATCCCCTCTGCACGGGGTGTCTGTCCCCTCTCCACGGGTTGTTGTCCCCTCTGCGCAGGCTGCTGTCCCCTCTGCGCTGGGTGCCATCCCCTATATACTGGGTGCACTGGGTGCAATGTCCCCTCTGCACAGGGTGCTGTCCCCTCTTTGTGTTGGGTGCCATCCCCTCCGCACTGGGTGCACTGGGTGCAATGTCCCCTCTGCTTTGGGTGCCATGCCCTATATACTGGGTGCACGGGGTGCAATGTCCCCTCTGCACAGGGTGCACTGGGTGCCCGTCCCCTCTGCGCTGGGAGTATTTACTCTCTGCACTGGGTTCCTGTCCCCTCCGCACTGGGTGCACAGGGTGCAATGTCCCCTCTGCACGTGGCACCTGTCCCCTCTGCGTTGGGTGCCATCCCCCTGTACTGGGTGCACTGGGTACCCGTCCCCTCCACACTGAGTGCACTGGGTGCAATGTCCCCTCTGCACATGGCGCCTGTCCCCTCTGCATTGGGTGCCATTCCCCCTGTACTGGGTGCACTGGGTGCCATCCCCCTGTACTGGGTGCACTGGGTGCCATCCCCCTGTACTGAGTGCACTGGGTGCCCATCCCCTCTGCGCTGGGAGTATTTACTCTCTGCGCTGGGTTCCTGTCCCCTCTGCACCTGGTGCCTGTCCCCTCTACGCTGGGTGCCATCCCCCCTGTACTGGGTGCACTGGGTGCACAGGGTGCCCATCTGCCCTGTACTGGGTGCACAGGGTGCCATCCCCCCTGTACTGGGTGCACTGGGTGCCATCCCCCCTGTACTGAGTGCACTGGGTGCCATCCCCTCTGCCCACGGTGCCTGTCCCCTCTGCGTTGGGTGCCATCCCCCCTGTACTGGGTGCACTGGGTTCCTGTCTCCTCCGCACTGGGTGCACAGGGTGCAATGTCCCCTCTGCACCTGGCGCCTGTCCCCTCTACGCTGGGTGCCATCCCCCCTGTACTGGGTGCACAGGGTGCCATCCCCCCTGTACTGGGTGCACAGGGTGCAATGTCCCCTCTGCCCACGGTGCCTGTCCCCTCTGCGTTGGGTGCCATCCCCTGTACTGGGTGCACTGGGTGCCATCCCCCCTGTACTGAGTGCACTGGGTGCCATCCCCTCCGCACTGGGTGCACAGGGTGCAATGTCCCCTCTGCACCCGGCGCCTGTCCCCTCTACGCTGGGTGCATGTCCCCTCCTGCGTTGGGTGCCTGTCACGCCTGCGCAGGGTGCTCGTCCCCTCTGCACACAGCGCAACGCCTGCGCAGGGCGCACATCCCCTCTGCGCTGGGTGCATTAACTCTCTGGGCAGGGTGCAATGTCCCCTCTGCGCGTGGTGACTGTCCCCTCTGCACACGGTGACTGTCCCCTCTGCGCAGGGAGCCCAGGGTAGGTGTCCCCTCTGCATGGCAGCGCCCTGGCTCCTGGATTGAGCGGCACAGGAGTCATTTCTCGTCTCGTGCCTGGGAAAAGTGCACTTTTAGAAGACTCCAGTGTCTGAATTGGTGAAAATATTTACTTTCCAGCCAGCGATGGTGTGCGGGTTTCAAGGTCTCAGTGTTTTCGATCTCACCAGGTGCAAGGACGAGGAGGAGCGAGACCCGGGCACTTGACCCACGCTGCCCAACAGGGTTATTGCACACCACGAATGGCACATTCCATATAAATTAGGAAGTTTGCTGAAGAGTTCTCTCTCTCCCGTGATGGCTGCCACCCTGAGAACCCCTCGCCCCGGTGCCGCAGCCCTGAGCCCTTCCCTTCCTCCCGAAGCCACAGCGTTCGCAGGGTCCCACATGGGCTGTCCCCCACCAGGAGCGCACGGCTTCTACCGATAGAGTGGGCTGAGGATGATCCTTGTGTATTTTATATAGGTATTGGGATCAATATTGATTCGTTAGTATTATTAGTGTTAATTATCTAATCTTATTCTATTAAATCTGTTTACGTTTCAGCCCTCGGGATTCCTGTTTTTTTCCCTGATTCCCCTTCCTGGTTGGGGAGGGCTCATCGGGTGAGAGAATAATTGTCTAAACACCAATAAATTGGTGTGGGTTCTCCAAACCCTAACAGGCTGGATGAAGCACACCGGTCTCTTCTTGCATCAAGCCTTTATTCCCATCACCCTCCTGCCGTACACAGCTGGGTGCAGGCTGAGAGCAACTCACGCTTCATTTTAAATTAGGGTTTTTTTCCCCAGAACACACCCCCGTAGGGACCAGAAAGCCCCCAGCCACCTCACCGAGAGCAGCCACGGGCAGAGCCGGGTGCTGGGCACATCTCAGGCCAGCATCTCCCGTGGGTGCTTGCACCCATCCCACCGCTCTTGTGGCTTCCCCCATCCCAAATCACCCCCGGGGAGGCTGGAAGGGGCATTGAGGCTGGAGGGGGGGCTACGGCTCTTGGGCAGCTGCTCTGTGCAGGCAGAGCCCCGAGCGGTCGGGGGGGCTGGCAGAGGCCCATGCCCACGTCCCACCCTGGCACAGCGCTGGGGACGGGGCAGCGGTTGATGCCTGGAGGGGCTTCCTGAGAGGGGAAACCCCACATGCGCCCCGGTTTTGTTTCTGCTGTGCAATGTGGGTGCCCGGCCCACGGCAGGGGGGGCTCAGCCCACAGCCCCTCATCTACACTGAGCCAGCAATGTGCCCTGGTGGCCAAGAAGGCCAACGGCATCCTGGGGGGCATCAAGAAGAGCGTGGCCAGCAGGGTGAGGGAGGTCATCCTCCCCCTCTGCTCTGCCCTGGGGAGGCCACATCTGGAGCACTGTGTCCAGTTCGGGGCTCCCCGGGTCAAGAAGGACAGGGAACTGCTGGAGAGGGTCCAGCAAAGGGCTACAGAGATGAGGAGGGGACTGGAGCATCTTTCTGATGAGGAAAGGCTGAGGGACTTGGGGCTTTTCAGTCTGGAGAAGAGAAGACTGAGGGGGGATCTTATCAACGCTTCTCAGTCCTTCAAGGGAGGGTGCCAGGGGGATGGGAACAGTGTTTTGTCAGTGGTGCCCAGTGACAGGACAAGAGGGAACGGGCACAAACTGGAGCATAGGAAGCTCCATCTCAACCTGAGGAGGGCCTTCTCTCCTGTGCGGGTGGCAGAGCACTGGCACAGGCTGCCCAGAGAGGTGGGGGAGTCTCCCACTCTGGAGCCATTCCAAACCCGCCTGGACGCCGTCCTGTGCCACTGCTGGAGGTGCCCCTGCTCTGGCAGGGGGTGGCACTGGGGGAGCTCCAGAGGGCCCTTCCCACCCTCACCAGTCCGGGATGCTGTGTACCAGGGCCGTGTCAGCCCCTCGGCAGTCTTGTTTTCCAGCAAAGCATCTTCCCATGAGATGTATTGGGGGTTTTTTTAAATGCATTTAGGGCAAGGCAGGCCCTTGAGCCCCGTCCCCGGGCTGGGCTGGGTGGCAGCGGGCGGCGCTGGGAGGCTGCTGGGGCAAAAGGCGCACAGCAATGCAATAAGGCGCCGCCTTTGAAAGGCAAATGGGCGCCGCGCCGGCTGCCGCTCTTCTCCCCAGCCATGCTGGGCGCTGGGCACCCGCTGCAGAGCCATGTGCCGAAGCTGGGCAAACCTTTGGGGAAGGGACCAGCAGCTCCCCTGGAGCATCCCAGGAAGGGGTTGAGCATTAGGGACTGGCACCGCCATGGTCCCCCCCCAACTCCTTGCAGACACCCCTCCTCGTGAGTGGGCAAAAAGGACCGCGTGGGTATCCGGGTGCCCCCGTTTTGGGGTTGCCCCAACGTGTTGCTATTTAAATTCACCCTGTCCCTAGCCACCAAGGGTTGGAGGGGACATCCCGGCCAGGCTGAGCTGTGTCCCCCCTCCCTGGAGAGGCAGGGAGGGGGTGAGGGCAGCGGGGTGGCAGCCCTGGCAGCGGGGCTGGGAACCTGCCTGCGCGGCGGGGCGCACCCAGGGGACACGTACGGGCAGGCAGGGGCAGGGGCAGCCGCCCCCGCCGCCGGCGGAGCCTCCTGTGCATAAAAAGCGACTCTTTCACTTGGCAGAGACTTTCGGAAGCAAAACACGGCCCACGCACCTTCCCATCGCCTGTCCCCCCCCCCCCCCCCCNTCCCAGCACCACGATCCCAGTGCTGCGTTTGACCCAGGCAGGGCTTATTCACAGCCAGGGCTGTCTGCCCTCCTGGGCCTGGGGGTGACAGCAGCTCCAAGAAAGGTGCGCCCCAAAAATGGGCTGGGGAGAAAAAAAAAAAAGTGCTCTGTGGTCACGCTTGGGGTAGGACAGGCACCAGAGCTGGAGATATTTGGCACGGGGAAGCATCCCTCCGGGGATAGATTTGCTCCGCAAAGGGGTCAGGGGTTTGTAAAGCACAAACTTTTAGGGATGGAGTTTGTCCCTATTTGTGAGACAGCCGTGTCCCCACCGGGGTTCACCCCAGTGCCTTTAGAGCAGGCAAGCTGCCACCCACGCCACCTTCCCACCCACCACGCTTGTTCCCACAGCCTCTTCCCCCCCTCCAAGAGGGAGCCCCGGGGTGTGGGAGCCCCAGGGCGATGCAGAGACACCCGCCACGAAGCCAGGAGCTGCTGCTGGAGCCCCCCCCAAGCCCCCGGGCACATCACCCTTGTCCCCACCAGGGGACCAGCACCTTAAAGGTGTCCAGAGCCACCCCACATGGAGCATGAGGTCCATCCTTCTGCCCCGGGAAGTTGCTTTCCCCCCCCAGGGAGGTGCAGAGCCCACTCAGGGAAGGCCATGGGGGTGTTTGCAAGCAGCCCCCCCACCACCCCGAGGTGACAACCCCCATGCAGGAGTCACGAGCGGCGACAGGGCTCAGCCCGACAGCAGTGACGCGTACCTCCAGCCAAACTCCTTTATTTCCCTCCAGTTTCACCGCTGGTACAGAAGATACAAAAACATGAAAAAATAGGCTTTTTTGTGCCCCCCACCGCCCCCCATCCCCATCCCCATCCCCAAAGCGTGTCGGCTATGTACAGGCGCCGGCGAGCGGGTCAGCNGCGGGGTGGGAAGGGATGGGGGTTCCATGGGGCAGGGGGACCCTATGGGGAGTGGGAACATCCCCCCCACCCCCACGGGCAGGGCTGTGATCCCAATGGGACAATGGTTGGGGGTCTCCACGGGGGTCCTACAGGGCAGGGGCACCACCCAAAGGGGAGCAGGGGGTTCTCCAAGGGGCAGGGGAAGAGGGAAGGAACCCCATGGGGGTCCTACAGGGCAGGGGGACCCCCCCAAAGGGTAGCAGAGGGGCCTCCATACAGGGTCCTACAGAGCACAGGAGGGGTTCCTCTATGGGGCAAAGGTCAGGAGGTCCCTATGGGGGTCCACCAGGGCAAGAAGGGGTTACCCTATGGGGCAGGGAGGTCTCCATGGGGGTCCACCAGGGCAAGGAGGGGTTCCCCTATGGGGAAGGCTATGTCCCCCCCACCTCCCCGGGCCGAGCCCCCCCAACTCACTCTTGCGGCAGCTCCGGCAGCGGCAGTTCTTGCACTTGCAGGACCCGGCGCAGGAGCAGGAGTCACCTGGAGCGGGAGAGGGGCCGTCAGCCGCGACCCGACGGGACGGGACGGGACGGGACCCGACGTGACGGGACCCGACGGGACGGACACTTACCGGCGGCACACGTGCAGTCCTGGGGGTCCATGGCTCGGCTTGGCTTTGCAGCGTTCGGTGGTGCTCGTCTGGTCCCGCAGCGGTACGGAACCCCGCCGCCCGCCCGCTATTTATGGGGCGTCGGCGCGGGGCGGTGCTCGGCGCTGCGCACGGCGGGGCGGCACCGTGCTCAGCCCGGGGCCGTGCTCAGAGCGGGGCCGTGCTCAGCGTGGGGCCGTGCTCAGCGTGGGGCCGTGCTCACCCCGGGGCCGTGCCGTGGGGCCGTGCTCACCCCGGGGCCGTGCCGTGCTCAGCCCGCCCCCCCCCGATGCTCCCAGCCAGGGCTCCCCCCCCCGCCGTGTGCACCGTGTGGGGGTGCCACCATGCCCTCCCCACCACCCCTGGGGAGGCCATGGGGTGCAGGTCCTCAGGGGTGGGACAGTGTGAGCATCCCTGCTGTGAGGCTCCCGTGGGGCTGGGGCGCTCCTCTGGACCCCCCCCCAGGAGGGGGTGAACATGGGGGTGGCAGCGCTGGGATGCAGCGTGGGAGCGCGGGAGGGCTCACCGGGGGGCTGCTGGGAACCACGACTTCATGGCGTATTTCCCCCCACCCTTGTCACGGTGTTGACATGTTTACGTGCCGAGCGGCTTCCACCCCTCACGCTTGCGGCCAGCTTGGCACGCGGCACGGAAGCCGGCGGCTGGGCCAAGGACAGGCCGTCCCCACGCCTGCGCCCGNGCTTGGCTTTGCAGCGTTCGGTGGTGCTCGTCTGGTCCCGCAGCGGTACGGAACCCCGCCGCCCGCCCGCTATTTATGGGGCGTCGGCGCGGGGCGGTGCTCGGCGCTGCGCACGGCGGGGCGGCACCGTGCTCAGCCCGGGGCCGTGCTCAGAGCGGGGCCGTGCTCAGCGTGGGGCCGTGCTCAGCGTGGGGCCGTGCTCACCCCGGGGCCGTGCCGTGGGGCCGTGCTCACCCTGGGGCCGTGCTCACCCTGGGGCCGTGCCGTGCTCAGCCCGCCCCCCCGATGCTCCCAGCCAGGGCTCCCCCCCCCGCCGTGTGCACCGTGTGGGGGTGCCACCATGCCCTCCCCACCACCCCTGGGGAGGCCATGGGGTGCAGGTCCTCAGGGGTGGGACAGTGTGAGCATCCCTGCTGTGAGGCTCCCGTGGGGCTGGGGCGCTCCTCTGGACCCCCCCCCAGGAGGGGGTGAACATGGGGGTGGCAGCGCTGGGATGCAGCGTGGGAGCGCGGGAGGGCTCACCGGGGGGCTGCTGGGAACCACGACTTCATGGCGTATTTCCCCCCACCCTTGTCACGGTGTTGACATGTTTACGTGCCGAGCGGCTTCCACCCCTCACGCTTGCGGCCAGCTTGGCACGCGGCACGGAAGCCGGCGGCTGGGCCAAGGACAGGCCGTCCCCACGCCTGCGCCCGGTGCTCGTGGTGGTGGTGGTGGCGGGGGTTTGGTTGAAAACAGAGCAATTCTGGGCTGGGAGCTGGCGCTGCGGACGGGGTCGGTCCCCGCGATGCCCAGGCCAGAGGGCACTGGGGTGAGGAGCAGCTTGGTGGCCCTGGGAGATTGTGCCAGAGAACGGCTTGTGCTTATTTGCAAAAACACTGATTTTTTTTTTTTTTTTTATTTTTTTTTTTCCGGGGATGGGTTTGCGGGGCGGGGGGGGGGGGGGGGGGGAGATGTAAACACGAGGCTAAGCCAGCAGGCGTTGCGCTCGCCGCTGGCGGAGCGGGGAAGGAGGAGAGGTGAAATCACGGCGCACGTGTGGTCTTACGGCACATAAACACGGGTTGGGAAATCGCTTCCCGGACAGTCCCGTCCCCCCCCAACCACAGTGCTGCCGGTGGGGAGCTGCCCCCCGCCCCACATCAGGGATGGGCTCTGGTGCACCCCTGTTTGAAGAAAGGAGACCCACCACCACCACCCAAAATGGGGAGGTGCACCCCGAAATGGGGCCATACCAAAAAGCGGGGGGTGAGCATGCGGGGACGAGGTGGCGAGGGAGGCAGGAGAATTCCCAGATTTCTGGGAATCCTGTGCGTCACCCATGGAGGGGCTGTCCCAGATCCTGGGACACGTGCCCCCAGCCCCCCCCTCTCCGGTCACTGCGAGCGGGAAAGGGCAGCGCAGTGTCCCCACAGGACCGTGTGTGCAGCCAGGATGGGAAAAGAGCCCGGAAAATGCCCTGTTTCGCAATCGGGGCATTTCCACTGAATAATGAAGTCACCCCCAGGTGAGACAGGGAGGGATGAGCTGTGTCACCCCTAAGCGAGCCGCAGGTTTGCCAAAAAGCCGGGGTGCAGGGCACGTGCTGGATGCTCGCGGGGAGAGGGGACCTCGGGGGGGTGTTCCCGTGTCACTGCTGATACTCCCGCTTCCCGGGGCCGGCAGGGAGCGGTTAATCCCGAGGCTGTGCCCGTGTAAGAGGAGTGCCAGCGCCAACTCTGATTTTATGGCAGCTGTAAAGCAAGCGGAGGGACCGCGGTTGCCCAGCGCAGGGCTCAGGGCTCGGAGCCGAGCTGCCGGGACCCCCGTCTGCCCCCCGCTTCCCACACAGGCAGGGGACAGCATCCCATAGCTGCTCTCCATCAGGCTGCCGTGAGGCACAGGGACAGGCAAGGGGCAGAGCCACGGGGCAGGACCCATGCAAACCCCCTCCCAGTGTGGGCAAGGGATCCAGTGGGATCTCCCACAACGTCCTTCTCTCTAAATTGGAGAGAGGTGGATGGATGGACTGTTCAGTGGATAAGGAATTGGCCAGATGGTCACATCCAGAGAGTAGTGGTCAATGGCTCAATGTCCAGATGGAGACCAGTGATGAGTGGTGTCCCTCAGGGGTCCATACTGGGACCAGTACTGTTCTATATCTTCATCAACCACATAGGTGGTGGGATGGAGCAAATGTGCAGATGACACCAAGCTGAGTGGTGCGGTTGACACTCCCGAGGGATGGGGTGGGATGGGATGGGATGGGATGCCATCCAGAGGGACCTGGACAAGCTGGAGAAGTGGGCCCATGTGAACCTCATGAGGTTCAACAAGGCCAAGTGTGAGGTCCTGCAGGTGGGTCAGGGCAACCCCTGATGGCAGCACAGACTGGGGGATGAATGGATTGAGAGTGGAGAAGGACTTGGCAGATGACAAGCTGGACATGAGCCGGCAATGTGTGCTGGCAGCCCAGCAAGCCCCCGGCATCCCGGGCTGCATCCCCAGCAGCGTGGCCAGCAGGGCGAGGGGGAGATTGTGCCCCTCTGCTGCGCTCTGCTCTGGGGAGACCCCCCTGCAGTGCTGCCTCCATCTTGGGGGGTCCCCACAGCAGAAGGACATGGAGCTGTTGGAGCGGGACCAGAGGAGGCCCCGGAGATGCTGCGAGGGCTGGAGCCCCTCTGCTGGGAGGACAGGCTGGGAGAGTTGGGGGGTTTCAGCCTGGAGAAGAGAAGGCTCCGGGGAGACCTCAGAGCCCCTTCCAGTGCCTAAAGGGGCTCCAGGAGAGCTGGGGAGGGACTCTTGAGCAGGGAGGGGAGTCGCTACCCCACAGGATGAGGGGTAATGGCTTTAAACTAAAAGAGGGAAGATTTAGACTAGATAGAAGGAAGAATTTTTTTACTGTGAGGGTGGTGAGCCCCTGGCGCAGGTTGCCCAGAGCAGCTGTGGCTGCCCCATCCCTGGAGGTGTTCAAGGCCAGGTTGGACGGGGCTTGGAGCAACCTGGGCTGGTGGGAGGTGGACTAGGTGGTCTTTGAAGGTCCCTTCCAACCCAAACCATTCTGTGGTTCTATGAAACCCTCTGAGGACAGCGAGGCTGGAAGGATGCTCTCAGCCCCACTGGTTAAACCCCACGTGTGGGGATAAATCCCATCTGCAGCCTCTCCTTCGCACTTGTTGTGGGCCCACCACCCATGTTTATGCCTGGCTGGCACTCAAATCTCTCCGGCTAGGAAGGAATAAAGGTAACCCTGCTATTTGCAGGAATGAGTTCAGTTTGACGCTCCCGAGCTGATGCTGCGCCCTGCCTGCGGCGTGCCTGCCCTGCCCTACATTCAGCCGCCGTAGGGACGTGCTTCACGCCCATCGGAACCGGTGGCGTGACGGTGACATCTCAGGGGATACCGTGAGGATGGAGCCCTCCCGGAGCAACGGGGCATCCCCTGGGCATTGGCACCGTAAGCAGCTGGTGGGCTGAGTCCTGGCAGCGGTGGCTGGACGGGTCAGGAAGGGGGTTGCAGCTAAAAAGAGGCCACGAAAAGCGGAATTTAGGGAGTGCGGGGACAGGCAGGACCCCTCGTGTATCCTGGGAAGAAGCACGGTGCCATGTGGCACCTGGAGCGTGGCATACTGGCAGCGGCGTGGCTGCGCTTGGGCAAGGTGGGCATCACACCCCAGCGTGGGCATCACATCCCTCTGCGGGCATCGCACCCTGGCGCGGGCATCGCAACCCACGTCCCGTTGTGGGCATTTGTTATGGTTTGAGAAACCCACAACAATTTACTGGTGTTTAGACAATTATTCTCTCACCTGATGAGCCCTCCTCACCCGGGAAGGGGAATCGGGGGGAAAAACCGAGGAAACCCAAGGGTTGAAATGTAAACAGATTTAATAGAGTAAGACTAGGTAATTAATACTAATAGTACTAAAGAACCAATATTGATCCTGATACTGATATAAAATATATGAGGATCACCCTCAGCCCATTCTATCCGTAGAAGCCGTGCACTCCCGGTGGGGGACAGCACATGTGGGACCCTGCGAGCGCTTAAGGAGGAAGGGAAGGGCTCAGGGCTGCGGCACCGGGGCGAGGAGTTCTCAGGATGGCAGCCGTCACAGGAGAGAGAAAAATCCTCAGCAAACTTTCTAATTTATATGGAATGTGCTGTTGCTGGTATGAACTAACCCTGTTGGCCAGTGTGGGTCAAGTGCCAGGCTCCCGCTCCTCCTCGTCCTTGCACCTGGCAAGCTCGAAAACACTGAGACCTTGAAACCCGCACACCATAGCTGGCTAGAAAGTAAATATTTTCACAAATTCAGAGACTGGAGTCTTCTAAAAGTGCACTTTTCCCAGGCATGAGAAAAGAAATCGGTCCTGTGTCACTCAAACCAGGAGAGCATTTTATCCCAGCATGGGCATCCCATCCCATTGCAGGCATTGCACCCCGGCGTGGGCATCACACCCCATCATGGGCATCACAACCCATTGCGGACATCACACCCCATAGTGGACATCACACCCCATTGTGGACATCACACCCCATCGTGGGCATCACAACCCATTGTGGACATCACAACCCATCATGGACATCACACCCCATTGTGGACATCGCACCCTGGCGTGGGCATTACAACCCCTTGTGGCCATCACAACCCATTGTGGCCATCACAACCCATTGTGGCCATTGCTCTCTGGCGTGGGCATTGCACCCCATCGCAGGCATCACATCCCATCGTGGGCATCGCACCGTGGCGTGAGCATCACCTCCCACTGTGGGCATCACAACCCATCACGGGCATCGCACCGCAGTGTGAGCGCTGCACTCTATGGTGGCCATCGCACCTTGGCGTGGGCATCGCAACCCGTCGCGGGCATCCGGGTCACCCGGGGCTCCCCGCAAGAGGCGCCCCGCCGGGCTGGCAGAGGTGGCGGGGGGATAAGCAGGGTGGTTCCGACGACTGGTTCCACTAAACCGCCAGGAGGAAAACGAAACCTGTTTCCCCGCCGCCCCACCTGCCGTGGAAACGTTCCCCCTGGAAACGGGCCAGGCCGCGGCGGTTATTACTCTTGTAATAACGAGCTGCTCATTAGCCCCGAGGATTTCTGGTGGAGGAGAGAGCATGGGATTTGCCCTCGGGGAACAACAGGGTGGGGGGAAAAAAAAAAAACCAAACCCCAACCAACCTATAAATTACTTTGTTTTGTAGGGAAAGTGTTAAAAGAAGAGTCAGAGCTGCTGGTAGGGAGGGCAGAGCCAAGACTGGAAGAAAAGAGGGAAAATAAGAGGCGGGCTCTTTGCCATGACCCCCCAGACGCGTCGCCCTCCCGCGCCCCCCGGGAAACCACCCCCTCCAAGAGAAGCGCCAGGTTCCTTAGAGACCTTTATATACACATCACTTTATTTAGGTAGCTTATTACACGTCACAAGTGACAAACATTAAAGATATCTGAACATATATAAAAAAAAGAGAAAAAAAAACCAACAACCCAACATACACAATAAGGTTATTCTTCTTCAGCCCCCCCCCCCAGATGTGCGGCACCCCCAGATGTGCAGCCGGGGGTCCCTACTTGCAGCAGCTGCACTTGGCGGAGGGGGGTCCCTTGCAGACGCAGCCCTGCGCGCACTTGGCGCATCCCGCCGGGCAGCAGGAGCAGCAGCCTGGGAGGGAGGGAGGGAGGAGGAAGAAAAATAAGTCAGCGACATTCCCGGGGGGGGTCTCAGGGTGGGATTTGGGGGGGTCCCGTGGGGGATGGCTGGTTTGGAGACCTCCCACCGACCCCTGTATCCTCCCTTTTTAGCAGCATCCCCATCCCCAGCGGCAGCTCCTGGGGTGATTTTGCACCCAGGGCCGGCTCTGGGGAGGCAGCAGGGGGGTGCGGGACCCCCAGGAGCTCACTGGGGCCCCCCCACTCTGGGCAAACCCTCCCACACATGGCTTTGTCCGGGGCTGACGGCATCAGGAGCAGCCGGAAGAAATCCTGGTTTCCTCCCGGGGCGTCCCTTTGCGCTGAGCCTTGGGCACCAGCAAGGGGTACGCTGAATTTTGGGTTATACTGGGTGGTTTGTATTGCCTGGCGGGGGGGCGGGGATAAAGCAGGGGGGGAAATTCATCCTGTGATCCTTTGGGGGCAAAAAGAATCTGGGAGGAATAAACTCAGCTCTGGCAACACTGAGCCTGATTTGGTTCCATGTGTCCAGGGATGTGTAGTGAAAACCCCCACGAGTGTTTCTGCCCCCCCCGTGGGGCTCGGGACCCCCCCTTTTACCTTTTTTGCACGATGTGCATTTGCAGTTTTTGCATTTGCAGTTGTCCCCGCAGGTGCAGGTGCCACCTAAAACACAGGGAAAAGGAGAAAAAGGGTTGAGAGGAGGTGCTGGGAAGAGAGGAGGAGGAGGGGGATGCTCCGGGGCAGGGACAGCATCGCCGCCCCTCCGAGCATCCCCGGGGCTGATGCTTCGGCCTCGCTCGGCGGGGAGCTCACGGCATTCCCGGCCGCTTCCCGGTGGGATGCTCCAGCTGTGACACCGCAAACGCTGGGAGAGGATTCCAGCAGCCGGCGCGGCCAGGATGAGAGCGAGCGAGCGAGCGAGCACCGGGGATGGCGGAGGAGGCCGGCGAGCGGGAGCGTCGGTGGTCCCGCCGGGATGCTCCGGCTCCCGCCGGGGCCGAGGCGGAGGGAAGCGCTGGCTTACCCGTGGCGCAAGGGCAATCCTGGGAGTCCATGTCTGCCTGGGCTGGGTGCCGGCTGTCGGAAGCGTTGGGTGATGGGAAGAGCAGCTTTGGCAGGACTCGCAGCCGCCTGCTATTTATCCATGGCCGGGCGAGAGCGAGTGCAAAACCTCCGCCCCTCGCAGCCTGCGCACGGCTCGGCCCGGCATCTGCCCCGGGCGCTGCTGATTCACTCCCCGGGTGGCCGGGCAGGACTGAGGGCTCCCATGTCCCCACCTCGTCCCCCCTCCCCGGGGTGCCAGGGGCAGCAGGGAGGACTATCTGGGTGACCACTGCTCTCTGCTGAGATGTCTGGACGGGTGTGCAGAGAACGGCCAGCTCTCATCACATGGATGGCACCTTCCTTAGGAGCGCTGCTCTGCTCCCAGGGGCCGGGGGCTGAGGGGGTACATGCAGGGGGGGGGCCCACAGCCCAGCCCTTTGCCAAAATCAATGTGCCAAGCCCCCAGATGTCTCGGGGGGGAGGGCGGGGGGTGGTGTTGATCCCAGGGATGCCACCACCGCTGGGAACTCTCAGCCCCCTCCTCCCAGAGGCGGCACAGTGGGGTGATGGGGAGCTGGCACAGTGGGGTGACAGGGATGCGGTCCCTGCCCCAGACCCCGTCCTGGGGCTCCGACACCCTCCCCGCGAGCGGGACCAGCAACAAGCTGGACTGGCCCGGCCGGAGCCTGCCGTGCCCTCCCAGCGCCCCGGGACGGCGGCACCCACGTCCCCTTGGCGCCAGACATGGCACCTCGGGTGCCCCCCCCTCCGTCTCCTTCCCGGCTGCGGTGGCTCCATCCCACTCGGCTGAATTAATTTCCGCGCGCCATTAGCCGGGTTGTGCCGGGGAGGAGGGTGGCGGGCGAGCTGCCACCACCCTGGTCAACTCCTCTGGCGGGTTTTACCCACCCGCTCGAAAGAGGGGTGAGGGTTTGGGGTGGAAGGTGCGAAAAAAAAAAAAAAAGATGCTTTCTGAGATTTTGGGTGAGGGGAGGGACTTGCCCCACGGTCAGGAGGCACTGCCAGCCATGGAGCATCCTTCCTCCTCACCCCCGGGGTTTTTGCGCTCCCCGGTGCCAGTGGTACCCCATCCCAGCTGCCCCACGCTCCCAAACTCCTTTGCTTCGGGGTTTTACTTAGTCTGGGGTTTTTGCCTGTGGCGCCTGGCTGAGGCGGTTTGTTGAAGGCGATGCTAATCCAGCCGAAACAGCGGGCCAGGGAGTGTATTTTTACCACCCAGCTGTCTGGGCATGTTGGGAGCTTGTCGGGTGACCTGGTGGGGAGCGGTGCCAGCGCCCCGACTCGGCGTCTCCTCCAGCCCAGCCGGGCCAGGGTGGGAAATCAGGGACGTAAAAACCCGAGGAAAGCGGAGCCGATGGGGATGGGCCCCCTTCCTCGCCCTGGCAGCGGCTCGTTGTTGCCCCGGCGTGCCAGCCCTGCGGTCGCGTGAGTGTCACGCTGCTGTTGATGCACCGGGGCGTGATGGCAGGGGACGGTGCCAGCGACCAGGCGCGTGCCAAGGGTGTCAGTCGCTCCCGCGGGAGCTGGGAAACACAAACGTGCCGGGGAACACACGTGCGAGTGGCCACCCACAGGCCCCGGCTACCGCCCCGGCTACTGGTGGTGTCAGGGCAGAGGAGGGGGGACATCTTCTTGGGGTCTCGCACATGCTCTGCTCCTGAAATAATCAGCCGAGGACTCCCGCAGTGCGGGAATATGCCCAGGGAAATGCTTCCAGCTGTGTCGTGATGGGTACATGGGGAACAGCGATGCCACCGCGGCATGCGCTGTGTCCTCCCGCACCGCCCGGCACCCTTGGCCACCCAGGCAACGCCGCGGCGTTGGCAGGTTGCCCCTGTCCCTGGTGGTGGCCCGGCGATGCGGGGATGGGCGGTCCCTCCAAAGTGGTCCCTCTCCTCCAGCCTGGTGGGAGGAAGGTGAAGGCCGCGCTGGTGGAACAGAACAACATCGGCTGCGCTGTGTGATCCCTGCGCGGATGGGGCAGGGGAAAAGCTCTCCAGGACCTGCTCTGGGCTCGGACCTCAGCCCCTTTTCCCTTCTTTCCTTCCTTTCTTTGCATGGAGGGAAAAAGCATCTTCCAGGTGATGCAGGACTGGGGGTCAGGGCTCTGGGAGGTCTTGTATTGCTCCTGGTCCGTTCTGTAATTAATTTAGGATAGGGTTGGAGCAGTGGGTTGTTGATCCAACACAGCTCAGCCGGGCCACCTCCAGGAGCAGCCTGTAACTGGGGTGATGAGCTGCAGAGCCGGGACCCCGGGGAGACCCTCCTGCTGCTTAAATACCCCCCGTTACACGGCCCTGCGAGCCCCAGTTTGCCTTCTGGCCCCTGCCCTCCGTTTGCTGGGAGAGCCTGGGGGTTCCCCATGGTTTAAATAAGCCTGATGCTGCTCCCCAGCGCTGAGCAGAACGGGCAGGATCCCTGCGCGGCAATCATTCGCCAGCCCTTGCCATGCCGGAGCCGTACCCCTCAGCGGCCGTGTCCCCTGCGTGGGATTCCCGCCTCTGTCCCCAGGCATATCCGCGGCAATCACCCTGAGACTGGAGGGCAAATTAATGCGGGTGAGTCAGCGGGATGCTCCGGCGCTCCAGGCAGAGCCGGAGGTGACGCTCGCCGGTGGGATGGCGATGGAGTAATGGCTCTGCAGGGCCTGGCAGGGCCGGGGCTCCCCGGGAAGGAGCGATGGAGGCTGGGAACCTCCAGGGAGATGCGGTGGAGGCACCCGTCCCTGCGACAGGCGCCTGCGACACCCGGGGTGCCTGGAGCCGAGTGCCGAAAGCCACGGGAGGGTGGCGGGGCTAGTGCCGGCGGCTGGCCGTGACTCAGCGCTGGTGCCAGGCAGGCGAGGAGGAACGGGCAGCAGCCAGCTCCCGAGGAGGTGACAGGTCTGCCCTGACTCCCCGCTGAAGGACGTGTGGCTCCAGTCACCCGCGGTCCGGCCACGGCACGTGATGAACCTGCCTCTGCCGCCATGTCACCTTCTGGGGACACCGGAGATAACTATGGGTCCCCCTCTCCCCTCTCCGAGGGCACGTGTCTCCCCAAAGCGCGTCGTCCCCTCCCGAGCACTGCCGGCTTCGGTGCCCCATCCTTCGGCCAGCAAAGCACCGTGGCTCATATTGGTATGCAGGGATGCCAAGGGGGCTGCGAAACCTGTGCAGGCACAGGACAGAGACCCCGGGGGACAGTCCCTGGGGTTATGCTGCCCCTCACCGTCGCCTGTGGCTGCCCCGTGGCACCCCGGCTGTGCGGGGCATCCATGGGTGCCCCCGAGGCTGTGGCGGCGGCGAGGGCAGCTCGGCTCTGCCCGCTCCGGCTGCCTGTTTGTGCCGGAGCCCGGGCAGGAGAACTGGGAGGGCAAGGAACCTAACCCCCCCCTAGGACCAGCATTTCCAACCGGAAGAGAGAAAATAAGGGGGGTTACGCGTCCCTCCTGGCACCCAGCGAACACACGGCGTGCTGGAAACGCCGAAACCCCGCGGGAAGCCATGGGAGCGCCCGTTGCTTAGAAAGCAGGCTTGGCTTTTATTCGGCGAGTATCTCGGGTTATTATTTGCTGATGATAAACAAGCGTTTGGGACACGGGAAATAGGTGCTGACGTCGTTTTGTTTTGCCAGCGGCTGCCAGCCCTTTGGCAGGGGAGGAAGAGGATGAATCACCCCCTTGCCTGCCCCGGGAAGCCGTTCCCAACCGCTCCCCCGGTGCGCGGGCACAGCCTTGGAAACCATTCGGGAGTGAAACCGGATCGGTGGGGGTGACCTCATGCTGCGGAGGCTTCTTCCCCCCCCCCCCAATAATAAAGTGGTGAGCAAGGATTTGTGGCAGACGTGAGCTGAGCCCCATCGTCTGCTTTCCCACCTCGCTCCTTCCCCGGGAGCTGCCCGCTTTCCTGCCAACCCCCTGCCTGCACCTCCGTCGCAGTTTTGGGAAAATGCACCCCGGCTGGTGCTTCTGGAGATGCTCAGCCGTCGGCCAAGACGCGGGCGCATCTCCGTTCGCCCCCTCGGTGGGCTCCGCCGGCCCACGGCCGCGTCTGTAGCAATAGAAACACACCTTCGGCGAGGGCCCGCTCGCAGCGGGAAGGGGATGAGCAGGTTTTCATTAAGGAGGAATTGCACCGCGCTGCAATACCGCATGGCTTTCGCAACCCTGCAGCACGCTTTGATGTGGGCTTTTTTTTTGGGGGGGGGGAAGGGGGGAGCCGCCTCGCCAGCCAGCCGGCTGCACTGGGGCTGGGACGCCCGAGTTCGGGATTCTGAGCCCGGCTCAGCCGCCGGCTCGTCCTATGGCTCCGGGCAAGGGCTTGAAATTTATTCCGGATTTCTTATCTGGAAACGAGCTATCAATATTACCTTCCCCTTGAAAAAACAGCGCGGAGAGGGTGGTGGTTCGCTAATTGTTTATTCTTGGGGTGAAAGGGAAGGAAGGAATGCCGAAGCGATGCCGTGCAACCGGGTCCGGGAGGGTGAGCCCGACCCCGCAGACTCCCCGCTGGTTTTGGGGTGCGCGTCCCGAGGGACCCCGGCACAAGGCGGGAGCTGCCGCCCGGCGGTACGGGGTTTTGGGGCCGGGCGATGTGTGTTCGGGCACGTCTGGAAGATGAAAGGGCTGATTCCTCTTTTGATCATGAAACTCTCATAAATGTTAATAGGAATTACTTCGAGGTCTAACGAGGGCAGAATTGCAGCCCCCAAGGGGAGGAAGGGGGTGAGGACCGACCAAGCTTTGGCTGGGAAATAAATGGGCTCGAATTTACCGTGTCCCCCACCTGCGAGAGCAGAGAACCGGTGGGTCAGAGGCTGCCCCGCATCCCTGCAGACCATCCCGGGAAAGGGGGTCCCCAAGTGTCCCCCACCCCACCCAGCACTGCTGGCACCTGCACGGGCAGGCTTTAAGCATCACCTTAACTCAG
Organism: Anarhynchus alexandrinus; assembly: GCA_008711295.1. Taxonomy (NCBI): domain Eukaryota; kingdom Metazoa; phylum Chordata; class Aves; order Charadriiformes; family Charadriidae; genus Anarhynchus; species Anarhynchus alexandrinus. The sequence continues at coordinate 57,450 of VUYV01000396.1, forward strand.
GGCGTCATTTTAACTCAGAAATCTTATGCTTTTCCAGTGTACAATTTGGATTTTCTTCTTTTTCTTTGTTGTTTTATTTCCCCCCCCCCGGATCTTCCCTTCCCTTTTGAGTCTTTCAGGTTCCCACAGACTTCAAACTCACCTGCTCCAACTACTCGCCGCCTCCCCCGGCTGAAACGTGACCTGAAGTTTCCAAGTATCGTTACCTTGGGCATATTTAATTATTTCATTCCCCTTCAGTTGCTAATTAGACGCCAAGAGTAGAGGGGATGAGTAATCCCCTGGGATGTCGAGTAGACACTTGCCCGAGCTTGCAAAGAAAACACCAACCCCCTCGGTGGAAAGGCGTGAAATAAAAGGATGTGATATTTTCCTTGATGTCTCCTGAGATCCAGAGATGGTGGTTGTCTGTCCCGGGAATGATTCACGCAACCGCTGCGCCGGGTCCTGCCTCCCCCGAGAGCAGCTACCGCTGCTCTCGGGGGAGGCAGGACCCGGCGCAGCGGCTCTTCCCATCCCCATCCGAAGGCATCTCCCATCCCATCCCAGGGATGTGCATGGGATTTGGGGAGAAACGCCGCTCCGGTTCGGGCAGCAAACCTGGGATGGGGAAGGAGAAAAGCCCCTGCAGACGGCAGAGCTGGTTTGCTGCTGCTCAGACAGGTTCCGTCTTCATTTTCAGAAGTATTTAGGTGTTGAGATGCTATTGCTCATCCCGCCCCGCTCCCTCCAGCCATATTATCCCCTCCTCCAGGGCTGGGGATGGTTATTTTTGCCAATGTTTTCCTAAGCTCAGTATCTAAGTGCTCCTCAGGGTTTAGCATCTCACTGGGGGAGACCCAGCAGGAGCATCCCCTGCCAGACAGATCAGGGCATCGGGAATTTTTGGTTAGACGTGAAGTCTTTGCCAAGAAACAGCTCCGTCCCAGCTGGGTGACAATCCTTGTACCTGTTGTGCTGTCACCATCGGCTTCTCCGTGCAACTGGGGCCAAGCGTGTTTTGATTGTATTATATTAATTATATTATATCATATTAATTATTAAAATATTATAGTAAATGGTGTTCATAGAATCATACAATGTGTCAAGTTGGAACATACCCATAAGGATCATTGAGTCCAACTCCAATATATTCCACGCTATCCTCACAGACTCACAGAATGGTTTGGGTTGGAAGGGACCTTGAAGATCATCCAGTCCCACCCCCCTGCCCTGGGCAGGGACACCTCCCACCAGCCCAGGTTGCTCCAAGCCCCATCCAACCTGGCCTTGAACACCTCCAGGGATGGGGCAGCCACAGCTTCTCGGGGCAACCTGCACCA
>VUYV01000396.1:61692-78602 GCA_008711295.1 Anarhynchus alexandrinus
GCCCGGGTCCGGCGTCGGGGCCCGCGGCCCGGCCCGGTTTCTCCGCCGCCGCCGCCATGCTGGTGCCCGTGTTCACGCTGAAGCTCAACCACAAGATCCTGCCCCGCATGGTGGCGCTGGGCCGGTACGACGGGACGCACCCCTGCCTGGCGGCCGCCACGCAGGCGGGCAAGGTAAACGGGGCGGCGCGGCCCGCCATCCCGCCCGCCTCCCCTCACGGGGGCCGGGCCGCGGCCGCTAAGCTGAGGGGAAAAGTGCCTTCTCGGGGGCCGGGGCCTCCCGTGGTGGTGCTGCGGGGGCGTCCCGCGTCCCCCGGAAGCCGGGCGGGCGCTCTCCCGCCGGCGGGCCCCGCTCCCCTCGGTGGTGGCGGAGGTGGCGGCCTGTCGGTGGGGTTCTGGCTGCCGCGCTGGTGTTTCCAGCAGAAAACCGCGTTAACGCCGGACAGGTTCCCTGCCTGCCCTGGCAAAGCCGGGCAGGGAAGAGGGGTCCGGCCCGCTCCTCCTCGGGCGGTGGGCCGGGAGCGGTGGAGGAAGCGCTGGGGCTGTCTGCAGGCCCCCGGGGACGCGGGGCTCGAAGCTCTGCTTTGTGGCAACGGGGAGTTTGCCAAAATGAATAGCTTTTAACCCAAGTCGCCGAGGAAGCTTAACCATTTTCTAGCGGGTGATGGGATTATTTTTTTTTTCAAGCTTTTGGGTTTTATCGTACCGTTGTCAGCCGTGAGCCTCAGCTGAGCTCAGCGCTGGTAACGGGAGCGGCGCTGAGGTTTCTGTAGGTGATGCCTTTTGGGAACAGAAAACACTATGTGCACTCTGTTTGAGTTTGAAATACAAACAAAAGGGTGTTAAATACAACCTAACTAATAAACAAACCAGAGGGTGAAGCATAAACCCACAGAGGCATTTAGGTTGCTGTAAATACAAACACTGTTCATCTGTGATGTTTCCCAGCGTTATTATTAATTTTATTTTGGAGGAACAGCATAGAACAAAGGCTTGGTCGAGAAACAATCTGTACAGCCATAAAGCAAAGGCTATTAAGCGTAATATCNGTCGAGAAACAATCTGTACAGCCACAAAGCAAAGGCTATTAAGCGTAATATCCTGTGATCCCCTGACTGCTCCACACAATTACAGTGACTGAATATTGGTCAGTGAGAATAAAAACTTATTATCACAGGCCCCTTTTTAAATTAACCGTGTACACGTACAGATGGAGGTTACAGATAGGTACCAGATAACTTGTCCTAAATGTTTGGGGTTTTTTGGTAACACTGTTACCAGCTGGATATAATTTGTTGAGTTTGTTGTTGCTCCCTTTGGTTTGCTTTTTTGGCCTTACTGGGAAGACTTGTCAGTTGCCATTTTCAGAAACATACGAAACAATGGTGGCATAACTCCGCTGGCCAGAGCAGGGTTTTCCCCTGCCATTTCCCTTTTTGGTATCGTTTAAAACTAAATAACTGTTAGAAACATTATTGTCAGCAAAACCCCTAGTCTTTCGTCCTCACTTGGGTTGCGTGAATGCCCTTCTTCCCCATGGCAGTTATTACCCAAACAGTAGTCTGTAATGTTTGTATACAAACACATGCGTGCTTTGTGATAATATTTACATCTTTGTTTCTACAGGTTTTTATTCATAATCCTCATGCCCGAGGAGAGAGGAGAACAAGCACAAACCGAATGGTGCAAAGTAACCAAGATTCGGACATTTCTCTTCTCAACATTAATCAAGGGATCACTTGTCTAGCTTCGGGAGTGCTGAACCCTCAGCTTGGTTATGATTGTCTTCTGGTTGGAACACAGACTAATTTATTGGCTTACGATGTATATAACAACTCGGATTTGTTTTACAGAGAGGCAAGTTAATTTAAATGTCTGCTTTTTTTAGTATCTTCATTGTTTTCTTTCTCTTTCCATTCTAAAGATCACAGTTTTTACATTACTTTGTCAATTAATTATGCTTCTGTTCTTTGCATTAGTTATGTTACTGTATTCAGAACATTTGCCTTTAGAATATCTGGAATATTTCAAAAGAGAAATGTGAATGTGATGTATGTTTGTGTATGCATGTGCAAGAGCAAATTTGCATAATATGTCACACATCACCTAGCAAGACAAAATTTAAAAGAACTAATAGGCATTCAGAGCTCAGCTAAGCCGATAGTGATAATGTTTGAAGCTCTCTTTTTCATTTGGGTACTCTGATGTCTCATTGTCTGCTGTTTCTTTTTCTTTTAATGTTTCTCTGTAGGTTTCAGATGGAGCCAATGCAATAGTTCTTGGAAAGCTGGGAGATATTTCATCTCCACTTGCTATTATCGGTGGAAACTGTGCCCTGCAGGGCTTTGATTATGAAGGAAATGACCTTTTTTGGACAGTAAGGCTATGCATAATGCTTTTGATGTTATTACAAGATTCTTTCAATGGCACTAATTCATCTTGATTTTTTTTTTATATGATAAATATTAATTTTGTTGTGGATCTTCCTTAATTTATCTCAGACCTTAAACTGTATTTTGGTCATGTAATTAGTGCACTCAGGTGTTGCTTGAATGTTGACTGTATCAATTGTTCTGTTGTAGTTTAGATCATAAAAATAGTTAAGCTTCTGACAGCTATCATGGGTATTGAGGACTGTCTTTCTTGTTTTAGGTTACCGGAGACAATGTTCGCTCATTAGCACTGTGTGACTTCGATGGTGATGGCAAAACTGAGGTTTGTAACCGTTTACATGTGAATTCAGCTGTTTTCATGGTCTTGTAGTGAAATTATTATAAAAAAAACATGGGTTATCAAATATGATTGCTTTATATTACCAGTTGTAGTGATTCCTGTGTGGAAGTTGTGCCTTTTTCATGCTCCAGTCTGGCAAAGACATGCACAGATGCTCAGTCCATGTACAGGGAGCAGCACCGGTCTCTGGGACAACTTGGAGTGTGTAAAACTACGCATATCTGGGATCTTCACAGCATCACTGCCTTGCTTTAGTGAATTGATTGTCAGCTGTAATGGAGAACACCTCTTTTTTTAACTACACCAGGAAAAATACAATTAAATGCCTGTGATCGTCAAGGCATCTATTTCAGTGGTATTTCTTGAATATGCTTATAAACACTTCTTTTAAATTTCAGAGAAACAACTTGCAAGCATCTTACATGTAAAAGTGAGCTCTTAAAAAGCTTTGCTATGAAGAGCTTCACTTATGATTGGAAAAATCAAGAAATCTGCCTTCACGTTCAGTCCCACTGTTTCTTCATAGGCGCATGGGGAAGTGAAATATTCTTTGCTTTGCTGATTTAAAATGTAGATAACTTCTAACGAGCATCTTGCTGATAAGGTGTGAGACAAGCAATAGGAAACAGCTGCCATTCCGACCATGCAGGATGCAATGGGTGGATGAAGCCATGAATTTGTACGTCATTCTCTGTTGTAGATATTCTTCCATCCTGAAGGAATTGAAGGATCATGCTTATAAATATGAATCTTTAAGAAATGTAACGGCTTCCTAGTATATGTCAGATGCAAGTAAATATGCTGTTAAATCATCGTGCTAAAAACACTTACTTTTGTTGTCTGTCTTTCGGTTTTAATCATAATTACTTCAGCTTTTCTGTTTAGTTCCCTGAAAATCCTTGTTTGGAATGTTTACTTAGACTATGTAATGTTTATAGTGGTGTATAAAAGATGTCTACACCTTTGGTGTTTTTTATAAATATTGTACCGATGCAGACCCTTTGCTTGATTGAGATCTTCAGGAAGTGAAAAAAATCCCAGGTTTTCCAATCAATTTCTGCACAGCTTCTCTTGGGGTGTATTTCTTTTAATGTGCTGAGAGGTGGTTATAGAAAGTGTATAAAGATTCAGAAACCCAGAAACTGATCTATGGTACTTATTATAAATGTTTTGCGCTTATGCTTCTAAGTGGGGTTTTGTTGTTTTGCTATTTCTTTCTGCTTGAGAAAGGTTTGTTCTCAGCAGTTGGTATAATCTGATGCTACTTTGATCTAAGCAGAGTTGGATGCATTATCCAACTAATTTACCTTGCCAGTTACCCCAGCATGCATTTGCTGAGATTTTTTTAGGGTTCTTTTTAATCTTAATTATCTAGGTAATTTTATTTTTTTAGTTGTTTGGTTTTTAGCTTTTTAATTTATTTGTGGCTTTTGTGAAACTGCCTTTGGTTTAAAATTGAAGTTCTAAGAAAATGCACAGAAACATATTTTTAAATTGTTGTTTATCACTTTGTGTCTTATCTGATAAATGGCCACCCTAGCTTCATTTCCGTTCTTCCCTCCCCCGGTAACAACATTTAATCTGCATTTAAAATAGACTGATTTTAAAACTGCATGAATGTACTTCTGTCATGTAGTAGCTGACAAAACTAATTTGTTCTAGTTATTGCCTTCTTCAGGATTTTAGATAGATACAGGTTATTTTCTCCCATCTTGGCAAAGACTTGGGGAAAAACAACTTTTTCCTTGCTTTTTCACATTCCAGTCCAGTGGAATGAAAGTCATTGAGGTGGATGAGTTGAATCAAATGGGGAAAAAAAACATCTTCTAGGCACCTCTAGGAAATGCAGCATCGCCAGTAATTGTTTCAGGATTCTGTGCTTTTAGCTGATCACTTCTTGCTGGTAGTTATGACTTGTCAAGAAATCTGTACCTCTTACCTACGTTATTTGTTGTAAATTAGTTCAATAGTTACAGTAAGCTTAGGTTGGTGTAATTTAGTTTGTGGTAATTTGAAGCATCTTTGGAAGAAAAAAAAATATTGAACTTTGTTACGGATTTGTGTCTATTCTGCCAAAATGGAAGACTCATCAGTTCCAACAGGGAAAGATACTACCAGGTTTTAAACTTTCATTTATAATTCTGTTTGTCATTGATTTGATAGATGACTCTAGGGGCAAGGCACTAAGCAGATCTGTTCCTTGGTTTCTCAATTTGCAAAATAGAAGCAGTGACTTGTCACCATCTTTAGAAAAGTGCTTTTCCACGACACCTTCTTTTCAGTGAATACTTTCTACCTGCTCAACTAGGAAATAGGAAAAGAACTAAGATGTAAGAAATGATAAGGAATGAGAATGCAGAAGACCCAATTCAGTGCTGATGTCCTATTTGTATAATGGTTTACATCAAGTTAAAGCCTGTTTTACCCATGGTTTGCGGTAGTGGCAGCCACCATTTAGGTTGGAGGAGCAGTGATGGTTTGATACTTGGATTCATTCGTTCTGAGTTGTTTTTTTTTTTTTAAATGAGGGATGTTCACTGCCAAGCAATGATTTATTTATTTTTTCCAGCTGTTTGCTGACAGGCTAATAACCGAGAGTCGGTGTTTCTCTGAGCCCATGTAGTAATAAGTTGGAACTGAACTGCAGGTCTCCTGCTTCGACACAGACAATGTAGTATTTTTGATGTGTATAGTTGCAGTTACAGATGATAACACTGAATCTTTTATAGTAAGAAAAGAGCATAGCTCTGATGTTCCAAAGTATCTTTTCTCAGTCCTACCCCAGATATTGCACCATGTTTTTGTAGAGTCTAGCTTGACAAAAAAAGGTATAACTAATACTTGATCAGTGGGAGACTCCTGAAATCTTGTTTTGACAGAGGGTACCTTTTGTTCCACTGGCAACTTTTCATACAACTCTTAAAACTTCTTAATTTCTGGACTTGGAATATTTATTTGACCTCTGGGTCCTGGATTATGTTCTTTTTATTTCCTTAGCTTGAATAACTATTTTTAAGGTAGACTGTATTTTTTTTTTTCCTAGCTTCTTGTTGGCTCTGAAGATTTTGACATCCGTGTGTTTAAAGAAGATGAGATCGTGGCAGAAATGTCAGAAACGGAGGTAAATTCTAGCTAATGTTTATTATAATTGCTGATGGAGCTGAAAGTATTGTGTACTGTAAAGCTTCTCTGGTTACTCTGGTTCAAATTTATTGTGTAGTTAAATAGTTACTTAACTATTTGGCACAGTATCTGTTCTAGAACTGCAAAGGTTAGAGTTGAATAATGTCTTTCATTATGCATGGGGTTTTTTGCTTTGTTTATTTACAAACTTTTACCAGGTTGAGAAAAGTAACTATTGCTTGACTGAAAGTCAGGGCCCTGTCCAAAGGCGATTAAGGTTACTGGATTGTGATTGAAGCTCTTTGTGCCTTCTGAGCAAAAGAGTGTCTTCTACAGTTTTCCTCAAATGCATTTACACAGTCATGATGAAGTAGCTTGCCCCTCTGTGTATCCAGACAGTGCATGGCAGGGGAGAAGGGGGTTGCCCAGGTAAAACAGGAGGTTTATGTTGCAGGTGGAGTTACACGCTGGCTGTATAAACAGAGCTGCACCTCTGCAGCCCCTAAAGTACAATGTGGGGCAGATGGGTTTTCAGAGGGATAGCTAAAAGCTGCGGGAGTTGCTTTTTAGCTTAAGAACTGAGACATCCCCACCGTTAAATTTTGCTTGCTTGGAAGGGAGAAAGATACCCTTATCATTGCATTCAGGAGTTTTCTTAGCCTTCTCATGATCCTTCGGGGCCCAGGATAGAGTAAGGACACACTACAGACCTTTGTCCTTGAAGACCTGAGGTCTCCCTGCTGCCCAAGTTGGGACTGAAAGGCTTAGTTAGCGATTAAACCACTTATGAAGAGTTATATAAGACAAATCCGTGCAGCGTTCTAGGAAAGGAAGCTGTTGCTATAGCCAGAATTAGAACTGGGCCTATAATATGTTCTGCTGTCTGTACAGTAGCCGGTCTGGAGTCATGTTGTAATTTTTAGGTAAAGGGAAGCTAAAGGTCCATCACTCTCTTGTATGATTTATTTCCAGATCCATAGCAGAATTGTTTTAAATTCACACCTGCAGAGTCTTTAGAAGCCTGTTAACAATCCTACTGTTCTAATTTAAAAGGGCACAGCTGTGCCTAAACCTTTCCTGTAAGAAGGTAAATTCAGGGAACAATGGCTCTATTGCCATTGTGCTTGTTTCGGAAGACTTGAATAGTTTGCATTTTCTGTGTTTAATCTCTTACTTTGGTGAAACTGAAACTGTAGACTGTTGTGATTCTTGAATTTATAAAGGGACAGTCAGGTACTAAAGGGAGTATTGCTGCCTTTGTGAGTTTGACTGTTGCTGGGGTCTTTTGTCCTTACTGGGTGCTCACAATTTAGAAGGTATTGTTACTTGGGAAAGGCTTTGGAGAAGATCTGTCAGAAGGAAGGGTAAAGGGGTTGGAAACTGTGTTTTATGGTAAAAACAAAAATAATCAAGGAGCAGTCAGCTGAGTTTAAGAAGTTTGTGAAGGATTTAATGTAAAGAAATCTCCTGTGCTGTGTTGTACAGAAGACCAGACAGACGATTGCAGTTGTTCCTCCTGACATTAAAATGTCTAGTCTTGGTGCGTGGAAAAACCAGCGTTTCCAAGCACTGAAAGCCTTAGCTCAATGAAGAATTGTATGGTAATGGGTCTTAAAAGTAGTGAGAAACAGGCTGAGTTATGACTCTCGGGTCTATTCAGGTAATACCTAGCCTGGTGTTCTAATTGTGTTCCAGAAAAAGTCCAACTGTGGGAGCTGTTAATTTTTATCTCGCTAATCTCAGGCAAAGATTTTCTACCAAAAATATCTCTAGGGCTTTCCCAACCCATGTAATGTTGAACTCCTTACCAGCCTCAGCACCTGAAGGTTTAAGGAATGTTGTGTGTTTGGAGTAGGTTTTCAATGATAATGTGTTAGCACTGATGACCACAGGAATCCCATAAGCAGTTGTGTTGCTGCTTGTGGTAGGAAATATTTGGTCAAACTACACAGTTTGAGGGCAATTCTGCAATCTTTGCTGAAGTGTATCTTAGCGCTGGCAATGCAGCTTGTATGAGGAAATCTTACCAAGGTCTTTGGTGATTTCAAAATTATTTTAAAAAGTAATTCCTTCAGTATTTAATGCTTCCTACAATAGGCTTATTTACCATTTAAGTAGTGTACAGTTCATGTGAGAGAGATTGTATAGTCTGTTCTCTGTTACCTGAAGATGCAGAAGTTTTCACTCCTGTATCCTCTCTCTCCCTCCTTTCCCCCAAGACTATCACTGCACTTAGCCCCATGTATGGCAGTCGGTTTGGCTATGCTCTCTCTAATGGGACGGTTGGAGTTTACGACAAGACAGCTCGCTACTGGAGGATTAAGGTTAGTCCAATGTTGGAATATCATCACTGAAAGCTTTGAAGGCTGTTAGGAGATTTGGTACCTAATCTCAGGTTGTTCTGATGATGTTATCCTGACTCCTTAGATTAATTTGAATTTTTCTGCTGAGCATAGCACTTAATGTAATTTTGCTCTTACAAAACCTGTTTTTATAGATACATGCAGAATTCATACCATGTCAGTTTCTTCAGGGTTTTTGGGACTATTGGTGATGGCTTAAACAACACTGATACAACCGCACAACTAGGGATGCTTCAGCTTCACAGGGTTGTTTAAGCAACAGAAATAGAGAAATTTGAGTTTGCTGTTAGAAACTTTGAGTTCACTGTCTCTGGCTGTATTGTTGAATCAATAAACTGTTTTTCAGAGACTGAATTAGTCTTGCATTGTCTGTGTTTGAAGCTAATTTTTTGCATCAAGAGCAATTTGCTGCTGCAGCAAATCATATTGGCAAGATCCTTTCCTGATGCTCATTTTAATATTCTTCATGTAACACAGATTAGAATGGTCTCTTTAATAGTGATAAGAGAAGGGATTCCCTAGGAGGTGGCCAGAAGAGGCTAATGGCTTTCCTCAGTGGTCTCATTTTATGATGATGTTGAAGCCCTGATTTATTTATTTCTTTTTTCCCCTAGAGAATTTGGCTTTTTATACTTTTTTTTTTTGGAGGGGGGAGTTCTAATCATTTGCTTGCATGAAAATGTATTTAAAGGAAAGATGAGGTCCTTTGAGAGCAGTGGACTAGACTTGTAATGCAAGGGCTAAGATTGCAGAGGTATGTGTGACCTTAGAAATAGAGATGCTCAAACTTCCCATTAAGAGACATTTTTCTATTCCTTTCTGTAATCCTGTAGCCTCGTACTCCTGTGTCTTAAATGTTTCAAGCATATGCAATTTAGAAAACATACCTAGGCTTAATTTGTTCTTTTTTTTTCTGTCCTCAGTCTAAGAACCACGCAATGAGCATACATGCATTTGACCTGAACTCTGACGGTGTGTGTGAGCTGATCACTGGCTGGTCCAATGGGAAGGTGAGTTTATACAGGGGGGAAACGAGGAGCTGTAAATCATAGAATCATAGAATCATAGAATGGTTTAGGTTGGAAAGGACCTTGAAGATCATCGAGTTCCAACCCCCCTGCCATAGGCAGGGACACCTCCCACTAGACCAGGTTGCCCAAGGCCACGTCCAGCCTGGCCTTGAACACCTCCAGGGATGGGGCCTCAACAACCTCTCTGGGCAACCTGTTCCAGTGCCTCACCACCCTCAAAGTGAAAAACTTCTTCCTAATGTTCAATCTAAACCTGCCCTCTTCCAGTTTGAAGGCAAAATCTGGAAGCTGTGTTTGAACAAGGCTGTTAAATTGTCTGAAGAAGAACAACCTAAAATTAAAAAGACTGTTGAAAACTGAGCGCTGAAGAACTATTGCAGTAAACCTCATTTGGCTGGTGAATGCCGTGCCAAGTGCAAGATCAGAGAAAAGCTGCTGCTTCTGCTTAGCTCAGAGTCAATTGCTAAGGTGTGGTAAGTTGTTTCCACAGCAGCAGAGATCATGTGCCACATCCTGGAGCTCTCGAGTGTCTCTTTTCAGCTGTGTCTTGAGCACATGCTAATAATCCTCTGCGATGTTTCCTGAATGTTCTCAGGCTACAGGGAAGACAAAGCAGTTATGTGAAACAGGAGAGCAGCGTCAGTCTTGACTATGGCAGGATTAGAACAAATCCATCAAGTATTATTTAATTTTATGTAAAGGCATTCTATACAGATCAGTGCTAGTCTCTTAAGCCTGTTGCTTGGTATTCCCCTTTGCCAGAAATGACTGTTCTAGCTACCAAATCTCTCCTGGACGCAACTTGGCAGGGTTTTTTTGTAAAGCTATGCTGCTTTCTTCACACCTCTCATTATCCTCATTAGCCTGGGGGAATTTAATTAACTCATATCAAGCTGGCAGTCTAGAGCCCAGATATGTTGTAACTCATGTTGGATTAGGTGTATAACATTGTTACAGAGAGAACCTCGCCTTGCTTTACTTTTTTTTTTTTTTCCTGTTCTTTTCCACTGGCAGTCTCTACCCTGCTTTTTGGTCTGAAACAGTCCCTAGCTCCTAGAAAGAGTAATGCTGGGTCCCATGCTTTGCAAAAGACACTGCATAGAACTGAGCCCCCCTCTCCGTTCTTCTCCAATGAAAGATAATTAAGGTTGTGGTATTTGTGTTTAAAAATAATCCATCAGACACGGACTGCAGCTAAGAGGAGAGATTGTAACTATTGCATTAAAGTTATTTCTGGTTTAGTCCTATCTTGCTGCATTCACGTGTGCATAACCTTCCCAGTGCAGACTTGCAGTCCCCTTCTTTCCTTCCTCTTGTTTGTAACTTAAGGAAGCATGCCTGAAGAGCAGTTCCTTCTAGCTGAGTCCGTCTAGAGGTCATTTCTTGATTGTATTTTCTTCATGTGTGGTGGTCTGATCAGCAGAGCTGCAAGTTCAGCTGCAGTTCCATGAGTGGAGCTCGCTTTCAATTAGCAGCTCAGAGTACAGCATGACATATATTTTGGAGTTAGCTTCTTTGTTCATGCTGTGCCTTGGAACTCTTTGTTGTTCCAGGTTGATGCACGCAGTGACCGAACTGGGGAGGTCATCTTTAAGGACAACTTTGCTTCCTCAATTGCAGGAGTGGTGGAGGGGGATTACAGAATGGATGGGAGCACCCAGTTAATCTGCTGTTCGGTTGACGGTGAAGGTAAAAGCATTGTTCAGGATATTAATTTAACACACAATAATATCAGGCACATCACATCATCTCAGATTAGCTAAACGTTTTGGTTCCATAGGCATTTTTGTGTGCCAAATTCCCTTCGCTTTATGTGAAGTTAAGGGAATTTTGAGTTACACTATCTGCAAACAGGATTTTGAATATTGCCGTCTCTGTGATAATCAGCGTGTGTTTCATTGTGATCCAAGAAGCCATCCAATTCATTTGCCTAACGGAAGAAGTCCCATCCTAATAATGCAGAGATAACTATATTCAGTATAGAGTCTGGTTCTTCAGGCAACATTATTATAGATGAATGTATAGGAAATCTTTTTTTCCTATACGTGATAATTCTTTGGTTGCTTTACAGTGCGTAAAGGTGACTTGAGAGCTAAGGGGGGTGTGTTTTGGCATTCTTCTAAAGATGAATGGTTTTTATATTAGAAATCTTAGATGTTAACAGCCCTTTGCTGGAAAATGCTATCCTGAGACTGGAGAACTGGTGGATTTAGCCCACCATGCTTTCAAGAAGTCAGACCTGGTTACTGTGAGTGGAAACAAATATGATCACAGATTATTTAAATAAGCTCAGCATAATTTACAGGGATGGCTCCAGGAAAGACACTGGTGTGATTATCTGACTGCATTGTGTCAGTGGCCTGAGACAAGCAGGTCTGGCACAACCCATTTGGAACAAAAGCTTGTCCTTGTTAAATAGCACAGTGTTTTGCTGTCTGTCCTAATCACAGGCTGCGGGGATTTGCTGTGTTTGGGCTTCAGCATATAAACCTTTTTCCCAAGCTTACAGAAGGGGAACATTGTACACAGTTCTGAAGATACCTTGTCCTAGCAGAGCTGTGTAGGTTAATGTCGCTGACCACGATCATCCTTTTCTGATGCGTCCATTGTAAACAAACCTTGGCACAATGAGGATCCCTTTAGGCTGGAGCCTTTAGGCGTTATTAAATAGTAATAGCCCTGTTTTGGGGATTATATGGACAGTGCATTCTCATAGTCCTTGTCATTAGAGTTCTGCATCCTTTCACATGAGGTGTTCTGTGTTTCAGTGTATTTTCTGTCTTGCTCTCATTTTAAATGAATGAATCACTCAAATAATAAAGTGGGTCCTTTCATTGGAGGGCATTGTGCATGCTGAATGCTTTTGAAGTTCCCCACAACTTTTTACAGGGGTTACACAGTCAGGCTGTGTATTCTTTGCAGGTATAAGATTTTTGTCTGTGGCTTTCATTGTCAGCTGTAATCAGAGCACGTGGCCCTAGAGCAAAATGGAAGTCTATAGCAAGCATCTTTGTCTCGTACCTGTTCAGCACTTCTGTCTCCACAGGCAGTTGGAGATACTTCCATAAGTCTGTGCTCCATTGGGCTACTGGGAAACAGGTCTAACCCCTTGAAGTGAAGTATCCCTTGATTTGGGGAAAAACTAATGTGGGTAAATCTTGTTTACTGGCTGATTGACAGTGACTTACAGTCACCTCCAGACAGTAACAACTCCTCTGACCAGCTCTAGAAATCCAAGTACACATTTTATTAATTTTGCATAATTGCAAACTTGCCTAAGCACCTGAAAGAATGATTGCAGTGGGAATCCTCTCGCAAAAGGACTGGGCCCTGCCCTTGTTTGGTCGGGCAAAGACAGCATAAAGACAGGTTGGAAATTCACCTTTTTTCTTTTTTTAAATGTGCAGTTCTCATATCCTGATCACCAGGAAAGTCAAAAGCCTCTGTGGGTGTAAATCAGTGCTCAGGTTCTCAGCTGAATGTTACCAACTGAAGACCAGAATCAGTGTCTGCTGCTGAGGTGGTACAAGGGGATCTTGTTACAGAAACTAAAGTTTGGGGGGAGCTGTGAAAGGCTTTGCTGAAATTGGCTGTGTTTTGTTTCTGTGCAGTCCGAGGCTATCTGCCAGGAGGTGAGGAGATGAAAGGAAACCTAATGGATACAAGTGCTGAGCAGGATCTGATCCGAGAACTTAGTCAAAAGAAACAAAATCTGCTGCTGGAATTAAGAAATTATGAGGAAAATGCAAAGGTACTACTTAAACAAGACGTAGGGCCAAAACACACCTTTCCATTGCTGTAAATCTGGAGTAATCTGGGAAGCGGTGTTGGGGCAGTCCAGACAAGTCAGAGCTGTAACCTGTTAGGATGAAGCGAGATTGTCTGCTGGGGATTCCTGCTTCTGCATCTGGCTTGGTCCTTGTGCAAGTTCAGAACTTGCGTTTTGTATTTTAATAAGCAACTTTTTCCTTGTTCCTTCATCTTGCCAGAGCAGTTGTGTTTGGAGCTGGATTCTGTTCAGCCCTGTGCTTTGGCTTATGACTGCAAATTGTAGTTTTCAATGCGTAAGCCAACTCAGGGGTCAGAGGGGATTGTGTGAGAGGATCAGGTAATTGGGTGAGGGCTGGGAGCACTGCCAGGGTGTAGGAAGCGCACTTGTGGCTTGATGGTGAAGGTGCAGAATTAGAGCTTCAAAAAATAGTCTGAGGAAAGAGTAAACTCATATTTGAACAGCAAATGACCACCATAGCAAGTGCATGGAATTATATAAGCTTGTGCTTAAAATTGAATATATGTTAAGCACTTTTCTGAATAAAGATGTGGGTACAGAGCCGAGCTCCATCGACAGTAAAACACTCGAACAAATTGTAGCACAAGTGTCCACAGCTCCATGCCTAATCCAGCCACTATTCATAGCAGTGTGAAGTGTCTGGGAATTGCTATAATGCAACCGTCTCCTGCAAGAAAAGAGAACTGACTTATGCGTATGTTTTCTAGGTGGTTTGAATGAAAATCTTGAAATTCTGATACTGAAGGGTATGTGTTTTGCAACAGGCTGAACTGAACGCTCAATTGAAGGAAGCTGATGGGCAGAGAGGTGCGATTCCAGCAAATACCCAACTCCAGACGGCCCTCTCGGTTAATCTGGGCTCTGACAGCCAGACTGCCCATGTGGAGCTGTGTATTTCCACCACAAATGGTGAGTGGTAACCTGCAACCATTGACATTCATTTCATGTAAATTCATGCAAACTTTTAGTTATATTTAGCTGATGATTTGCCTGTCTCCCCTTTATTGTCTGTAATTTCCCCTTTGTGGTTGCTTTCCTTTCACACAGTTTTGAATCAAGCTGTGTTCCTTTGATGGGTCTCAGCGGAGAGGAGTTTGATGGAATTTGTTTCTTGTTACGTGTTATTTTCCAAGGCAATTAACATTTAACTTGGATTAAATGAGTCTTGGTGATCCCTGCAATACTCCTTGTGTTGACTCTAAACATTAACCTACAGCCGTGTTAGTGAGGGTGTTGCATGAATGCAGCTGGACCTCGGCTGGCTTTATATGCAAAACTGGAACCACCCCAAGACAGCAAATTCACCTAGCACCAGGTGTGCTGAGGATGCAGTCGGGTCCAGACGTGGTAGTGCTGGTCATCTGGGATATTTTAACAATTCAGAGGATAGGGGTATAAAGAGTTGACTGTGCTTAATTCTGAAAACAGTGGTGGAGGACAGCTGTTAATTTAGGAACTGCTTTTTCTTCCTGTTGCTAAGACACAATCATCCGTGCTGTGCTGATCTTTGCCGAAGGCATATTTGAAGGAGAGAGCCACGTGGTACATCCCAGTCTCCAGAACCTCTCCGGTTGTGTTCGTGTTCCCCTTACTCCACCCAAAGATGTGCCTGTGGATTTGCACATCAAAGCCTTCGTAGGTTACAGGAACAGGTGAGTTTCGTGTTGTGATCTCTGCTGGTCTCCCGAGCTAACTGTGTGACCAGGAAACAGCAATGATGTGCCTTCATGCTTGTCCCATGGGAAGCACACTGTTAATTCCGTGGTGCCCCACTTCTCTGTGTTACTGGAATTAGACTGGGAATGCTTTCTTAAAAACACTCTTGCATCTGTGATGCTGAGCTCTTCTCCAGACAAAGTCTAAATGCTCTGGAGTCACTGGGACCTGCTGTGCTCTGGCTCTGCCTTCAGGGGAACAGTGAGCATTTCCTGTCCAGGAGATGCATTGTTGTGGGTCTCTGGAGGGAGCCTGGAGAGGCAGAGGCTGTATTCAGGCTGCCTGCTCTAAGTGGCTGCCTCTCCAGGCCTGGGATGGTGGCTGCTCTGGACGAAGTACTTGAGCGGGCCTGGAGGCACAGTGCTGTCTTTCAAGCTACAAAGTTCAATTTGACTTCAGGGCGAGTAGAAAGTAGCATATGCCTCACTTCAAGACAACACTTTTCCAGTTCCCATAGAAATAAAATGTCTCTTCGTGTACACTTGACACCAACTTTCTCCCTGCTCACACCTGCTCACCAGTGCTCACACGCTGCCGGTGCCGCAGGAAGCAGTCTCCTTTCCCTGAACAGGGAGGCATATTTTGAGAGCTAGTCAGCCACTGCAGAAAGAATGTATGGGACTGAATTCCCTTTTGTTTTCTCTGTTTGTCTTTATTATTACTTTTAATAAGACTTCACTTGAACCTGTAAAGAAAATATTAAATCACATAGCAAGATCTTAAATGTGTTAGCCTAGAGAATATATTTCATTGGAAGGATTATGGAAAATGTGAGCAGTAGGGAGGAATCATTCAGCCTTGTGATGGGATAAGCCTGGAATTTCCATGGTCCAGGCTTTTTTTCTGGGAAATGGTAAGAGCTGATTACATAGCTGGAAGGTGCTGATGTCAGTAGTCAGCTAAAAAAGGACCAGGAACCGTTGCAATAGGTGAATCCCTGGTATGTTAGTAACTGT
Source organism: Anarhynchus alexandrinus (assembly GCA_008711295.1). Lineage (NCBI taxonomy): Eukaryota > Metazoa > Chordata > Aves > Charadriiformes > Charadriidae > Anarhynchus > Anarhynchus alexandrinus. The sequence continues at coordinate 77,404 of VUYV01000396.1, forward strand.
CTCTATTTTTCCTTTGAATTGCTTGCAGCACACAGTTCCACGTATTTGAGTTGACAAGGCAGCTTCCTCGCTTTTCCATGTATGCCCTGAGCAGCCCGGACTCGGCCACAGAGCCGCTGAGCTTTGTTAACTGTACAATGAATGAGAGACCACAAAGGGTGAGTTTCTGCTCTGCTTCCTATTTCCCGGTCCCGTGTACAGGTGGACTGTACTGCAGGTGGAGGGTTTGCCATTAGCTTGAGATTTCCGAGAGCAAAGGAGAAATTGTGCAGTGAACTGCAGTGCTGGCCTTTGGAGTCTGTGTATTACAACTTGACTCAATGCTTTTTTTCCTTCTTTAAAAGATTGCCTTAATTGAGGCGTTCCCGGCTTCAGGAATTCCTGCAGCTGCAGGATCTAATGGCCCGAGTACATGAGGCATTTCAGATACGGTATTGTTTGCTGCGTGACAATGGATGGAACGCCAGCAGCAGGAGCCCCGTAGTGAGCGATGAATTCTGTAAACCACCAGCGAACAGGAAAAGGGCAGTATGGTGCCCAGATAATGGCTCAGTTTCACAAAAGACAAGCAGCAGTGCTGTTGCTTTCATTCTAAAAGATCTCAATTGTGGGACGGCAGTAATTAGAACTGGTCATTTCCCTCATTAACTCTAGGGCTCTGCCCTATTTACATGACCTTTATTGCATTAAATAGCCAAGGTGAAAAATAAGATGCAATGAAATTTTCCTTCAAATTCTTGCGGTAGAACCAAGCCTTGCTTCCCAGCTTTCTCCAGTCTCAAGGCCTGGGCTTATGCTTTGACCTTGGGCTGTGGTCTCTGGTTGTTGGATTTGATTTTCTTAGGAATATTCAGCTTTGGAGCGAGGATTCAACTGTCCTCATTCTAACAAGTTCATGACATGGGATTAGGGGATGAAATTTAGTAAATGAAATTTCCGAGGTACCCCGAACAGAGAGTCCTGGTGCACATCACGTGCAGGGACACTGTGTGGTTCTCCAGGCTTTCCACACAGGTGATGGCTGATGCTCTTCATTTTATTTTTGCAAGATTATTATGTGGCTGAATCAGAGCTTCTTACTACCAGAGGATGCAGAGTTCCAGAGCGCTCCCTTTCAGGTTTGCTTCACTTCCCTTCGTAATGCAGGTCAGCTCTGCATCAAAATCAAGCCCGGCGGAGAGGTGAGTACCTTCGTGGAC
>VUYV01000396.1:81662-146663 GCA_008711295.1 Anarhynchus alexandrinus
CCTTTCCATTGCTGTAAATCTGGAGTAATCTGGGAAGCGGTGTTGGGGCAGTCCAGACAAGTCAGAGCTGTAACCTGTTAGGATGAAGCGAGATTGTCTGCTGGGGATTCCTGCTTCTGCATCTGGCTTGGTCCTTGTGCAAGTTCAGAACTTGCGTTTTGTATTTTAATAAGCAACTTTTTCCTTGTTCCTTCATCTTGCCAGAGCAGTTGTGTTTGGAGCTGGATTCTGTTCAGCCCTGTGCTTTGGCTTATGACTGCAAATTGTAGTTTTCAATGCGTAAGCCAACTCAGGGGTCAGAGGGGATTGTGTGAGAGGATCAGGTAATTGGGTGAGGGCTGGGAGCACTGCCAGGGTGTAGGAAGCGCACTTGTGGCTTGATGGTGAAGGTGCAGAATTAGAGCTTCAAAAAATAGTCTGAGGAAAGAGTAAACTCATATTTGAACAGCAAATGACCACCATAGCAAGTGCATGGAATTATATAAGCTTGTGCTTAAAATTGAATATATGTTAAGCACTTTTCTGAATAAAGATGTGGGTACAGAGCCGAGCTCCATCGACAGTAAAACACTCGAACAAATTGTAGCACAAGTGTCCACAGCTCCATGCCTAATCCAGCCACTATTCATAGCAGTGTGAAGTGTCTGGGAATTGCTATAATGCAACCGTCTCCTGCAAGAAAAGAGAACTGACTTATGCGTATGTTTTCTAGGTGGTTTGAATGAAAATCTTGAAATTCTGATACTGAAGGGTATGTGTTTTGCAACAGGCTGAACTGAACGCTCAATTGAAGGAAGCTGATGGGCAGAGAGGTGCGATTCCAGCAAATACCCAACTCCAGACGGCCCTCTCGGTTAATCTGGGCTCTGACAGCCAGACTGCCCATGTGGAGCTGTGTATTTCCACCACAAATGGTGAGTGGTAACCTGCAACCATTGACATTCATTTCATGTAAATTCATGCAAACTTTTAGTTATATTTAGCTGATGATTTGCCTGTCTCCCCTTTATTGTCTGTAATTTCCCCTTTGTGGTTGCTTTCCTTTCACACAGTTTTGAATCAAGCTGTGTTCCTTTGATGGGTCTCAGCGGAGAGGAGTTTGATGGAATTTGTTTCTTGTTACGTGTTATTTTCCAAGGCAATTAACATTTAACTTGGATTAAATGAGTCTTGGTGATCCCTGCAACACTCCTTGTGTTGACTCTAAACATTAACCTACAGCCGTGTTAGTGAGGGTGTTGCATGAATGCAGCTGGACCTCGGCTGGCTTTATATGCAAAACTGGAACCACCCCAAGACAGCAAATTCACCTAGCACCAGGTGTGCTGAGGATGCAGTCGGGTCCAGACGTGGTAGTGCTGGTCATCTGGGATATTTTAACAATTCAGAGGATAGGGGTATAAAGAGTTGACTGTGCTTAATTCTAAAAACAGTGGTGGAGGACAGCTGTTAATTTAGGAACTGCTTTTTCTTCCTGTTGCTAAGACACAATCATCCGTGCTGTGCTGATCTTTGCCGAAGGCATATTTGAAGGAGAGAGCCACGTGGTACATCCCAGTCTCCAGAACCTCTCCGGTTGTGTTCGTGTTCCCCTTACTCCACCCAAAGATGTGCCTGTGGATTTGCACATCAAAGCCTTCGTAGGTTACAGGAACAGGTGAGTTTCGTGTTGTGATCTCTGCTGGTCTCCCGAGCTAACTGTGTGACCAGGAAACAGCAATGATGTGCCTTCATGCTTGTCCCATGGGAAGCACACTGTTAATTCCGTGGTGCCCCACTTCTCTGTGTTACTGGAATTAGACTGGGAATGCTTTCTTAAAAACACTCTTGCATCTGTGATGCTGAGCTCTTCTCCAGACAAAGTCTAAATGCTCTGGAGTCACTGGGACCTGCTGTGCTCTGGCTCTGCCTTCAGGGGAACAGTGAGCATTTCCTGTCCAGGAGATGCATTGTTGTGGGTCTCTGGAGGGAGCCTGGAGAGGCAGAGGCTGTATCCAGGCTGCCTGCTCTAAGTGGCTGCCTCTCCAGGCCTGGGATGGTGGCTGCTCTGGACGAAGTACTTGAGCGGGCCTGGAGGCACAGTGCTGTCTTTCAAGCTACAAAGTTCAATTTGACTTCAGGGCGAGTAGAAAGTAGCATATGCCTCACTTCAAGACAACACTTTTCCAGTTCCCATAGAAATAAAATGTCTCTTCGTGTACACTTGACACCAACTTTCTCCCTGCTCACACCTGCTCACCAGTGCTCACACGCTGCCGGTGCCGCAGGAAGCAGTCTCCTTTCCCTGAACAGGGAGGCATATTTTGAGAGCTAGTCAGCCACTGCAGAAAGAATGTATGGGACTGAATTCCCTTTTGTTTTCTCTGTTTGTCTTTATTATTACTTTTAATAAGACTTCACTTGAACCTGTAAAGAAAATATTAAATCACATAGCAAGATCTTAAATGTGTTAGCCTAGAGAATATATTTCATTGGAAGGATTATGGAAAATGTGAGCAGTAGGGAGGAATCATTCAGCCTTGTGATGGGATAAGCCTGGAATTTCCAAGGTCCAGGCTTTTTTTCTGGGAAATGGTAAGAGCTGATTACATAGCTGGAAGGTGCTGATGTCAGTAGTCAGCTAAAAAAGGACCAGGAACCGTTGCAATAGGTGAATCCCTGGTATGTTAGTAACTGTCTCTATTTTTCCTTTGAATTGCTTGCAGCACACAGTTCCACGTATTTGAGTTGACAAGGCAGCTTCCTCGCTTTTCCATGTATGCCCTGAGCAGCCCGGACTCGGCCACGGAGCCGCTGAGCTTTGTTAACTGTACAATGAATGAGAGACCACAAAGGGTGAGTTTCTGCTCTGCTTCCTATTTCCCGGTCCCGCGTACAGGTGGACTGTACTGCAGGTGGAGGGTTTGCCATTAGCTTGAGATTTCCGAGAGCAAAGGAGAAATTGTGCAGTGAACTGCAGTGCTGGCCTTTGGAGTCTGTGTATTACAACTTGACTCAATGCTTTTTTTCCTTCTTTAAAAGATTGCCTTAATTGAGGCGTTCCCGGCTTCAGGAATTCCTGCAGCTGCAGGATCTAATGGCCCGAGTACATGAGGCATTTCAGATATGGTATTGTTTGCTGTGTGACAATGGATGGAACGCCAGCAGCAGGAGCCCCGTAGTGAGCAATGAATTCTGTAAACCACCAGCGAACAGGAAAAGGGCAGTATGGTGCCCAGATAATGGCTCAGTTTCACAAAAGACAAGCAGCAGTGCTGTTGCTTTCATTCTAAAAGATCTCAATTGTGGGACGGCAGTAATTAGAGCTGGTCATTTCCCTCATTAACTCTAGGGCTCTGCCCTATTTACATGACCTTTATTGCATTAAATAGCCAAGGTGAAAAATAAGATGCAATGAAATTTTCCTTCAAATTCTTGCGGTAGAACCAAGCCTTGCTTCCCAGCTTTCTCCAGTCTCAAGGCCTGGGCTTATGCTTTGACCTTGGGCTGTGGTCTCTGGTTGTTGGATTTGATTTTCTTAGGAATATTCAGCTTTGGAGCGAGGATTCAACTGTCCTCATTCTAACAAGTTCATGACATGGGATTAGGGGATGAAATTTAGTAAATGAAATTTCCGAGGTACCCCGAACAGAGAGTCCTGGTGCACATCACGTGCAGGGACACTGTGTGGTTCTCCAGGCTTTCCACACAGGTGATGGCTGATGCTCTTCATTTTATTTTTGCAAGATTATTATGTGGCTGAATCAGAGCTTCTTACTACCAGAGGATGCAGAGTTCCAGAGCGCTCCCTTTCAGGTTTGCTTCACTTCCCTTCGTAATGCAGGTCAGCTCTGCATCAAAATCAAGCCCGGCGGAGAGGTGAGTACCTTCGTGGACGAGGGAAACACCCGTTTAATTATACTCTGGTGAAACTTAAGGGTGGTGTCAATATGAGGCAGTAAAAATGAAGGATGACTGAACAGGCAGAGAAAGTACTCATGTTTTAGGGATGTTTATGGAAACTTTTGGGTCTGTTTACTGTTAGTGGGTAAAATTCCAGTGCCAGTTAATGAAAAAAAAAAACAAAACAACAAACTGTTTAGCCTGCAGATCTGTAGGAAGGTATTTGTTCCCACACAAGGTGGTTTCAGGCAGCCATAATTCAAGGCACAAAGGCTGCCTGTAACTTTTGCGCTGGTCCTGTATGCACAGATGCCTCTTTGCCCCAGGCCTGAATAAAAGCCCCTTTGAAATCAGCGTCTCCTTATCTACTGGAAGCCTGGAGCTTGCTCATGCAACAGTTTTGCCTCTTGATAGAATGGACTGCCTTGAGCCTGGGTAACTGTTTGAGAGGCAGTCCTGCTGGGCAATGCTGGGAGATGTTTTGGCATGGAAGAACGCTGAAGTGCTTGCTTTCCTTTCTGACAGATTTCCGTCTCAACGGATGATATTGATCTGGCTGGTGACATTATCCAGTCAATGGCCTCCTTTCTGGCCATTGAAGATTTGCAGGTGGAAGCAGATTTCCCTGCGTACTTTGAGGAGCTGCGGAAAGTGTTGGTCAAGGTGAGGAGGCATCGGGCATTTCTAAATTGTTGGCTAAGCAGTCACTGGGGGCATTTGCATGAGAAGATCTTTAAACCACTTTATCTTCTTCGTGGAAATCAGGCAGCGATGGCTTACTGTGCAAAGCCAATGGGACACCCTCAACTTTCTGTTTATTCTTCGTTCTGTGGAACAGGCCCTTGGTCCCCAGCAGTTGATTGTTCAGGATAATGTAAATATGTTGCCTGGGAGACTGAGCTGTGGATTTGGGTTGGGGAGTAAGGTCTTTATCTCAGCTGATCACCCCGTTCTCGGGGACAGGGTACTGCTCTGGCAGCCAGGGGGTGAGGGGAAGGAGAATGATCCCAGGGATGCTGGTAGATTAAGTTGGGATGTTATTTCCTATTACACTGGGCCGAGGTTTAACTTGAACTTAACCTGTATGCCCAGAGTGCCAAGGGCCCTTTCTCACAACTGTTTGCCTTGGACAGGTGGATGAACACCACGCGGTGAATCAGAGGCTCACTGCCGACATGGCTGAACACTCCAACCTCATCCGCAGCATGCTGGTTCAGGCGGAAGATGCGCGGCTCCTGGGAGACATGTGAGTAATTGCTGCTTAGCTTGAATATTTTGGGTTTAGAACGGCCAGTCTTTGCTTTTACGGCAGAAGAGAGCACAGAAAAACATTTGTGTGATATAGGGGTTGTCTAGTTACAACTCTTGATGTAGAATTGGTACCTTTGCTGGTCCTCTCCTTGAGCCTTGTCTTGTTCTTAAGATGGAAAACCAGTCTGGGGAAGGCAAAAGGACAGAGGTAGGACTTAGTGTGGAGCAGATGGGGTGAAGCAACCTCAAGATGGTGAGATAATTAGAAAACATGCAATAAGGGAAGAAGGCAATAAAAGCTGTCTGGTGTGTGAACTTTTTACAACACCAAGAAAGAAACTTTAGGTGTCAGTACTTTCACTCTGACTTGCTGTGTTCTCCTGCTAATGTCCTGTTTTTACTGTCAAGAGCAGCAGTAAACAGGCCTGAGCTAACGCAGAGCAGTGTTACTTTCACTGGGAAAAGTGGCATCTCCTCCTTGGGTTGCCAGATAAAATAACTGCAAAAATAGACCTTTTTTTTTTTCCAGTAAAATAATGAGTATAACCAACATGTCTAGACAAGTCTGTTGTCTTGTAGCTGGCAGACATGCAGGTAACCCTGGTAGCCATCACAACCATGTATCACTACACCTTTATATTGACAAGCCAGGAATGACTTTCTTGTCCCCTGAGATGCAAATAACTGGACTGATTGTTCCCCTAGGAAAAACATGAAGACACGGTACGTCGAGCTGTATGATCTTAACAGAGATTTAATAAATCAATACAAAATTCGTTGTAACAATCACACGGAGCTGCTGAATAATCTGAAAGCTGTGAATCAGGCAATCCAGAGGGCTGGGCGGTTACGTGGTAAGTATGTGTGTTTGGAGGGAACGGGGAGTCTTGGACCCCAGTGACGCAAATAAGATGTGTCTTGGAGGCCACCTGGGTTAGTTATGTGACTTCAGGCTTTTGGGCCTGAAACTAAATTAGTAGAAGTGATCATTCATTTTTCAGTCATAGCCAATTACCTGTGACAGTGAACTGTGAGTGTCCGGTATAATCTGGGATCACAATGTTAGAAAGAACAGTTCAAAGCAGTTTCCAGCTTTCTGGATGGTATAGATATTGCTAGTTTTCTTGAACACAATTTTAAAAACACTTTTAAAGTAGTGTTTCAGTTCTTAATTTATAATTCTGCTTTAAAAAAAAAAACAAACAACTTAAGCAGGGCTGTTTGTTTATAGTTATTAGTTCTGTAGATCTTTGGGGAAGGAGGTATTTTTTTGTCTATTTACAGCATTCTCCTTTCAACAAGTCCTTTAAGTTCTGCTATGATAGAGCTACTAAGGGTCTGTTTTTAAAGAAAGGATTTTATTTACATATTAGAAAAAAGGTGTCATTTCACTATGTGTGTAAAAAAAAATATTTGAAAGGAACTCCTAAATTTTGAGACTGGATCAAATAAGTATTTTTACCAGTTTCTTACTCGGTAACTGAAGTGTTTTTTCTTTTCTTTCCTTTTTTTTCTCTTTACAGTCGGCAAACCTAAAACACAAGTGATCAGTGCTTGTCGGGACGCAATAAGAAGCAACAACTTTAACATGCTGTTCAGGATAATGCGTGTGGGAACAGCCTCTTCCTAAAGTGACCGGAGGAGCAGCAGTTGCACAGGGGCAGTGTTTCCATGCAGCGGGCAGATAATGGACCAGTAATGACAAGCGGTTAATTCAGTCCCCTACGCCACTGTAGGGTGAAGTATTTGCAAAGGTAGCATTTTAGTTAAGCCATCAGGTGAGAAATGTTATTATGCAGGCCAAAGGTTCGTGAAGAAAGTATCAGAGTTTAAGTGCAAATGTGATATTTATGCAAGACAGAGGTGTAACCTTGGAACAGTTATTTTTCTTACAGTAACTTATTTATGTATTTTAATATATTTTGTAGCTAAGGCATTGGCCTCCATTAAAACATAGACTGGCTTGACTGCTTTTGTTCTGATTTAGTTGGGGAAATGTGTATGGTTGAGTTTATTTGTTGAAGGGGAAAAAAACAAACCCCTTTTCTGGTTTTGCTGCATAGTCTGTGCACACTAAGCACTTAAACTCTCTGTGTCAGAGAATCCCAGGTGTCATTGCAGAGATGTGCTGCTTTCTAGGTAAACTGCAATTTGGTGCCCTCGAAGCACCGAAGGGATAACATCTCCTCGCTGGCTTTTAAGCTGGAAAAGATCTTTGAAAGCCATCCAGTTCCACGATCCACGCAGGTAGGAAGTGGTCTGTTTCATATCCGGCACTCTCCCCACACCTGGATTACGGGAAGTTTTGCTTCCAGCTACTGGTTCCATGCTACTGCTGGAAAAAACCTGCAGATACTGAGGTGGGCAAGGGTGCATTTCAGGAACAACAAAAACAACTACACACCCAAGCTTGGTGCATACTTATGAAGAGCTGGCAGTGCTTAATGGGATCAAAAGAAGAAGGTATTGAAAAATGTCTTGGCTGCTGGCTCAAACCTGTTTATTAATTGTGGGATTGCTTAGAATTGGATTAAAATATTACAGTAAGGCTGTATCTTAGATCTAAAGATATTTTAGAACCTTTGCCAAAGCAAATTTCTTTTAGAAGCTAAAAATATCCTGCACAGGATGGAGGTTGCTTGTAGCTCCTGTGCCATTCATCACATCTACCGCTGTACGGGTGGGTGTTCGCAACAGAGGTGGGGAGGCGGCCGTCCGCCTCCGTGAAGCGAAGTTCTTGGGTAGCTTCTCGGGGCTGTCAGGAGTATTTGCATCATGTAACTGGTCTGTCTCTTACTTGCCACTACTGAATTAAAGCCAGCAGCCCACCCTTCGTTACAGAGCAACTGGTGAGCCTGCAGCCGGTTGAACAGGGAGTGTAATTCTTGCAATGTATTTTAATCCCCAAAACGGCCCCTTGCCACTGCTTTGGCCCTTTCAATACAGAGAACTGTGCTGCCAAAAGCACAGATCTGTCACTTCAAATCTGCAGCAGGAGCTCATTTGAATCCTTTTAAGAACCTGGTTGTTAGTCAAATCCGGCTCCTGGGTAAAAAGGGTGGTGAGCCACCCATGCTGTTCTAAGCAAGTGAGCTTTGAGACTTGATTATGGAACAGTCTCCTGGCATAAGTGCTGGGCTTTCTGCCGCCTGCTGTACCTGTTCCCACTGTTTCAACCTCTTGTTCTTTATGTTCAAAATCCTAATGCTTGCTTACTTGCGTTTATGTAGTCCATTCAGTGATAAGAGAGCGGCTGTGATCAGAAAGCAGCTTTCCCGTCAGCCTGATGGTCAGGGCTATGCACCGGGCACTTCCAGTCCCAGCTCTGTTTTGCTCTTGGCAGTGAGGTTCAGTCCTTCGGTCACGGTCCAGACCTCTGATAAGGCTGATTTTTCCCCTGGCTAAGTTTCTGACAACAAATTTGTCATTTATTTTCTCGTCAAAACAACTTTTATCTTTGCCAAATGTAAAATCCATGTCCCGTAAGCTGAAGTGATAGGAAGTTTGCAGTTGCCTGTTGAAATAAAGCAGCCCTTGGCTGGCACGCTGCAGCAGGCTGACGTAAGCTGAACCTGCACCGGGAGATCGGTGGCAAACAGTCCCCACTGGTACGATGCAGCCCAGGACTAACTTCTAGTGATCCCGTTCTCGGGTACGGGAGGGCAACTGGTCACAGCAGGTTAAGCCACTGGTCAAGTACAGAATAACCTCTGAAACCACAGTAGTAGAGCTGCGTGTGGCTAAAAATTCATGGGCACGGCTGCTTACATGGCACCACACCTCGGTACGTGCGCTGAGGCTCGGGTCTAGACCACGGTCCTGCCCCGCTGGGACACTTCAGTGCCTGCCTGAAACTTCATTTTTGGCCTGGAGCCTTCCTCCTACCGCCCCTTCGCTGCCTGGGAAACACTGCAGAAGTACTGTGCTGGATCAGCGCCCGCTGAAGAGGGATCTATGTAATAGTGATTTTCCAGTGTCCCAATTCAAGTTCCAGTTTGGAGTTTAAAAAAAACAAACAAAAAAAAAAGGAACTGACACTTGACATCAGGTTATCTGATTTTAGCCCCCGTTTCTACAAGTCCCGTGGATTGCTGCTCATCTTAATACCTTCCCTGTTGCATGTTTATGAATGCTGAAACCATTCCTTCAGTCTGGCCTACAGCCAAACTGTTTTATCTCGCTCTGTATTGAATTGTTCCTGCTTTCAGCTACTTGACAAACTTGATAACCACCAAATCCTGAAAAATTTGTTGTGAAGGATTTGTGTGACTCGGCGCTTCGGTCACTGAAAGCTGCAGGTACCGTGCATTGAATGCCAGGCTTTGGAGGCGCAGCCAGGTGGTGGGAAATGTGTGTCCTCCTGCAGCCGAGCTGATCCACCTCTGCACGAGGCCGTCTTGCCAGGCATGAAGTTTCTGATCTCTCTTGCTCACACACCCTAACTCTGCTCGCTTGCTGTTCTCGAGCCTATTTTTCTGTATCGCCCTGCTCACTCATTTTGTGGGCATGCATGTATTTCATATTCATACTCCTTTCCATAACGATTAGCGTACTTTGCAAGCAGCTACACCTATTTGTAAGCACGGATTTGTATCCAGCAAGAGCATCTGTAGAGAGGGCTCTCATTATCGGCATGGTCTAAATGAAGACCCTTCCCTCTCTCCCAGTAGCTCACACCACTTGAAATTTCGTCGAGCGGAGTCTTTCCCCTGTACCCGCAGCGCCAGCCATGCGTGGGGCTGCCTTTGGCTTTGGGGGCCGAACAGGAAGGGTGGGAGAGCGGAGACGTGTTGATTTTTAAATCTTTGAATGCTAACTGCAAATTTGGCTTCTTAAATTACTTCATCTCAGGCACCGGAGGCAGAAGGGTGGCTCCGTGTGCGATCAGGTAGATACGGGCTGGCTCAAGCAGAGGCGGGTATGCCCTCTAGTGCATTATTTATTATTAAAAAGCAGCAAGCTTCAGAGAGCCCAGCTCCTTCCCAGTCTTCTGAGAGGCTGTTTCAAGATCTACCAAGCACGCTTTTAGGTTGGCAATGCAGCAGAATAAGTAACTTCATTTTGTTAATTAATTTACTCCCAGCTTTGCCTAGCTGACTATGCTGTGAATACCTGTGGGATCTGTCACCTTTGCTCCTATCTATCCAAACAATTTTGCCTGCCTTTTTTTTTTTCCTTTGAAACCTCCCTTACTTGTCTCTTTCTACTGGAGCAGCTGAGAATTAAGAATTTCTTTCTCCCCAGAACAGCTGCTGCCCAGAAACTTGTGATTGACAGAGAGTGTCCTGTCGTTGTGTTTAACTTCATCCCTTTGTCTTTTAAGTAGCTTAAAGCAGTAGCCGGGGAAGGTTAACACCGAGCAGGAAAGTCTCGGCAGTGGACGGAGAAGCCAGCTTAGGGAGAGGAGTGAGAATGTGAACAAGGTGCTGTAGATCTCACAATAGCAGCCTGGAGCAACCACCTCCCCGCTGTCCTCCCTGCCCGGCCGGGACGGAGGGAAAAGCTAGAACCGAGCGACTGCTCACAGTCCGGGACTGCACCCACACTGCAGATATATGGCTGTGCATCAGGCTCTGAACGGCTGTGTTGTCCCCTTGCTCCGACATCCGCGGGGGCTGAGACACCTTTCATTTTAGGAGCAACGGCAGCAGCTTCGTATTTGGGTGGTTCCTTTTTCAAGCTGTGTGCATTGGGATCACAGCTGAAGGTTGCTGCTCCTGTATCTTCATGCAGGCATGCCCGAAGGATGTCCTGCTGCAGAGTACTCGTGGGCCAGCACCGCCAGCCTTGCTTTGAGCTCACTGCTCCTCTGTTGCCAGCTGTGGTCTTACACCGCTGTGCTGGTCTTCAGCAACGGGCTTGGAACTGGGGAAGCAGCAGATTCTAACCCAAAGCTGCCCTCTGCCAGCACAGGAGAGGCAGGAGGAACAACGTACACACTCTCCCCTGCACAGTCTGGCTTGGAGGAGCTGAAAGTACACCTGTGTCTATTTGTTGCCAAAAAACCAAAAAGTTTCAGGCAAGCCCGTGCAGGCCATGGCCGAGCCTGCAGCAGGGCGTCCTGCAGTCTGGCTGTCTCCTGCAGCAGCCAGCACGGCTCTGCGGCAGCACCTCTTGCTGGGGCAGACACCTCGGTCTGGCGCAGTGCTGCTCACAGCGCACATGGGGCCGCCCAGCAGTGCTGAAAGCGTGTCCTGGGGGGATGTATTGCACCAAGACCACCGTCTTTCTTGTACTCTTTACCACAGGAGCTGCGTACCTGCTGCCTGGAAAGATCTGAGCTGGTCTCCAGTGACAGAAGCCATGTGGGAGCCCAGCAGATCCCAGGACAAAACCAACAGGACACGAGGCCATGATGTTGGTGACCCTCCTGCTGCTGCATGTGGGTGACAAACCAGGGAGAGGTGAGTGAGTACCTTCCTGCCACCAGCCCACCGTCCCCGTTCTGGGGCTGGAGCCACAACCCTTCTGCAGCTGAAGCAGAGAGCCATCCACGCAGCCATGCAGCCAGGGAAGGACGCAGGAGAGGGGCTTTCGGCTACTTAGCTTGTAAATTCTTTAGAGAAAGGGCTGCAATCTGGGTCTGTCTGCACAGCATTTAGCATAATAAAGTCCTGCTCCTTGTTACGGTGCCAGGTCCTTCTCAATGCCAGCAGCTTTATAGCCTCACCGTCTTCCTTCCCGACTCCACGGAGCTGTGCAGCTGGAAAAACCTCATATTTCCCATGGCAGCTCCTTTATTTCTGCCTCTACAAACAGGGAACACAGTTAAGCCCCAGAAAATGTCTTGGGCATTTTGTAACAAAACTTGCCCAACCAGACTCCGAAGCATTCAACTGACCCATTTCCTTTTTATTATTTTTTTTTTAATAAAATCAGTCATCAGCTTGGGGCAATGTACAGCTGTAATTCTCACCCTGGCGGGTTAGAGACGGCTCCCACTGCGCCATTTCCATGAGCGCGCAGCTGGAAAGCTGAGAGAGTTGTGTGACGATGACCCCCTCCACCTAGCATTAAAAGCAGTCGAGAGTGCACGTTACAAATAATTGGGAGGAGACTGAATTTCCATTTGTACAGTTAATAAAATAGTCCCCTGGACCCCACTTAGCAGGGTACAGCTCTTATACAGTGTGAGGAAGTTAGCAGCAGCGAAGTTTGGGCTTAGAGAGGCCCTGGCTGAACGCCTGGGTAGAAACTTCCCCACCCACCCACCACCACCATGATCTTCTGTGTGATGATGGTCCCACTCTGCACCATCACTCGTAATAGACAAAGGAAAAATCCCAAAATCCACTCCTGTTCGGATGCTTTTTCAGGCGTGCCAAGCTACGATGATTGATATATTTCACAAACTTCATAGTTTCTTTGTCTCTATAAACTAAGGCCAAGCAGTTGTCCTCTGGATTCACTGTCAGCAGCTAGAAGGAATGAAAGGGAGGAAATCAGTTTCACAAAAATGGCTTTGATACCATTCCTAAGAAAAAACAAAGCAAGCTGTTCCAAAAGCTATCCAGAACAAAGGTCTGGTGTCAGAAAAGGAACCATGTCACTATTTTCATTTCAATACCCCTCAACCTGAAGCCTTTATTATACAGCAAGGGATTCTGGACGACTTCTTATTACTCTGACTGCTCAGCACTCTCGCTGGTGCTGACACTGAACGTGACCCGAGTGAACAGCCCTTCCCTGGAAAAGCACCACCTCTGCCACAGCCGTGTGCCCCTCTGAGGCTTCCCAAAGGCCACCAGCTGCAGGTGGCATTAGGCACTGTGACAGCGTGAGTTTTAAGCGTTACGGTGGACGCTGGCCTCTTGAAGCTGAAGCCAGAGCAATGCCCACGAGCGGTAATTCAGGCAGGAAGGCTCCGGTGCGATACTGAGCGCCCTCAGGATTACGTTAGCATTGCGACAACGTGTAATTACGCCTCTCCACCCTAAACAATTTTATGTAATTTGCAGCCAACAACTGAGGTCCTTACCTCTTCATCTTCACCTTTAGCGATGTAGGAAGTAAAGCCACCGTATTCTGGATCCCAGTCTTAAAATAGAAAAGAAATGTTCTTAGAAAGTTTGATGCTGTCCAGGCTCTGTACAGCCTTCCCAGAGATGCTGTTTTTCCATCCCACTCCCCACAGTTACTGGATACAGGACGATCCCCAGTTTACCTTTTTTTCTTCTTTCCAAATCAGAAACAACTTGAAGCAAATGTACCAGACTTGCCTTTTACCACAGAAGGGCTGTTTAAGGTTGCTTGGCTCTCTGCTCCTCACATGTGGAGCAGTTTTGCCTTAGCAGATATGCAAAAGGCTTTCAGTATAATTACTGGCATGTGCCAGGTGGTTTCAGCCGTGCATTCTGGGCTCAGCTGGTCCAAAATGCTTATGTTTCGATATTTTTCACCACTATCTAACCAGCAATCAGCCTAAAATGCCTAGACATGCCTGAAGTAATGTTTGAAAATCCTGGGCATTGTGAATTGGAGGCAGTGATCATTTTGATGAGAAAAGGGGCAAAACAGAACGCTTTTAGTGGGTACTTTTGCCACCTGACCCTCCACCGTGCCCAGAGCTGCGGCTTAGGAAGAGGAAAGGTCTGGGAGACACAGCCTTTCCCTCTGCCCAAGCGCCACCTCCTGGCTCCAGCCGGAAAGGTCAAAAGCTGGTCCCAAGGCCACACTCCCAAATCTTTGCGTGAGGACTACAGAAACCAGGGCTTGTGCAGAAGTGAGGACTAGGATAAAGTCTACAGAGCCCTCCTATGCAGGAAAAAGCAGGGAAATTTTGGCTATTGTAGCACTGCTGAGAATTCAGAAGTCCTTCCTTTAGGCACACCCTGTAAGGAGGGTCTGGTATCTTTGTATTTTGTCCGCTTACCCTCACAGCCACAGAAGAAGAGCAAGTCGAGAGCAAATTCTGTCGCTTGAGCATCATGGACGAGTGTATAGTGCCTGTGGGTCCAGCGCCTCAGCTCTCCTGCGCACACAGGGGTTCCCGAGCCTAGAAGAGGGGAACACACAAGGCAGGGAAAACAATGAAGTTGTACAATAGCGGACGCCTGCGAATCTCGAGGCGTAAAGAGGGCAAGCCCCCGCGCTGCCATGCCACTGGGGAGCTGTGGTTGCCAGCCCTGGGAAAGCGTACAGGGAAGACAAGGTAAAACCACAGATCTCATGTTAACTTTTTTTTCCTAGAGGTAGCTCTAAGTTATGTGCTTTGACCAATGTGGAGGAGCGGGGCTAAGATTTGCTCTTTGAAAAGGACCGAGCTGCGATGTGCTTCGGTTTAATGAGTTCCTCCTTTTGTTTTGGTTTTCCCCCCCCTTCAAGATTTACAGTAGCGCTCCAAACTTCAAGAGCCAGCAACCTGTCTGTTCCTGAAGTACCGAAACTACCAGAGGCGTCAGTGAAGGAGGATATTGCTCTGAACTCACTCTTCACTTGCCATCCCAGGAGGTAGGTCAGAATTTGGGGAAGCCTTTCTTTTCTCGTGGGTCTAGCTCGGTTTTCAATGCATGCAGCCCCAAACTATGCCCTCCTCATAGGTGAATTTAAAATCACACGGTGGGAACATGGCAAGTAGAAGAACAAAATTACTAGCCATGGAAATTGGAAAAACAAAGCCTTTGTACCAGGTAAGTGTTCTGGTGGGATTTTAAGTAGGATTTGTTTTTCATTACCTTTTATTCCAGTGTCTAACTTGCCTGACTCGGTGTAAGATGAGCATTTTCAAAAATTCTACCCTTAAACTTCAAAGGCACTGTTTTAAATAAACAGCACCAATCCATTAATCCAAAATTAATCTAATCTTTTATAAGAATGATAGCTCATTGCGGACAACTAAGTGGTAATTTAGGCTGGCAGCGTTTTCTGAAAGGTTAAATCCTAGTTTTAGGTATTGGTTTTCTGCTTCTAATTATCTTTACATATGATCTGTTTACTTTCTTACTTTTGATTTGGTCTCATAGAAGAATCTACTTTAGATGAAGCAGGAGTGTAACTATTGGCAAAAGATTATTGGGCAATTAACTAACACACCCTCACCCATGCTTGAACTCCTACAAGAAGTCCCACCCTTAAGACTTAAGTCTGTTCAAAACGGTATCTTCAAGTTAGTCATTATTTTATTCCAAATTCTTTGGCGACATTCACTTATTTTGGATACCCACTCTGACGTGCTTCACGTCCTCCGTTTGTGTTGGTGCCTTGTGCTGGCTGCAGTAGGAGGTGAAATCCTAGTTCCATAAAAATCACTGGGAATTCTGCTGACAATATCCTTAACATCAGGGTTCTGCTCAAGCCCTTTCATGCTGCTGCTGCTGCTGGACTTACCATTCTGTGTCTCGCCACTTTGGGCTTCAGGGACGTTGTCCGGCTGGTCTGGCTGGCAGGGATTGCCATCAGCGTGTTGTTCAGTCTCTTCCTGCTCAGGTTTGGGACTGCTGTGCCCAGCGGTGTCTGCTGCTCTTCCTTCCCCAGCATCTTCATCCTCATCAGAGGGAGCCAGGAAGTGCAGCTTTAGGCCAGTGAAGTTGGAAAGCAGTAAAAACAAGGCCTCGGAGCGTAAGAACTGCAGGAATTTCTTCAGGATGTCAGGGAGGCTGTCTTCCTCTGCTGTCTCATAGAGTCTGAAAGACAGTAGATGTATCAGCAGATGTAACTCCTTGTTGAAGGACCAACAAGGACCACGTCCATGGGGGCAGCATCGGCCATGGCAGTTCCAGCTTGGCCTGATCAATAGGTGCAGGGCGCTGTCGTTCCCCACCTTTTATTGGCAGGCCCCCGGCTACTCCACTGGATGTCTTTGTTCTCCAAAGCTTCACACAGCAGTTGGTATTTCTCTTTCTAGGAGAGAAAGATAGCGCAGAAACTTTAGCGTTTAGCTCCCAGGTCTCCCTTGGTGTGCTAGAAGCAGCCATCCTCTGCTTTCAGATAAGGCACTCTTAACTATTTTTTTTTTCCTAACTTGTTTGAGGCTCCTAAGGACTGCTGAATCGAGGGGCGTAGCCAGGGTGGGCAGCACATCTTTGCAACACCAGTGACCAACAGGTATCAAATGCTATTTTATTGTCTGCTGGGTGAGAATGCAGTGCCACTGGGATACAGATGCCCACTAAACCAGGGGTAGATCAGCCTTGAGAAGCCTTTCCAGTAAGACAAAACTGTTATGGGTCATTTGTTTCACACACAGGTCGAGTTCCCCAAGTGCTGTGAGAGCTGAGGGACAAGGCAGGACAGTCTGGTCACCTCACAGCTAGGAAGCAGGAAGGATAACGTGTGTTTCCATCCTTCTGCTTTGCTTCTTGTAGGAAACAAGAATGTTAAAGCCAAGTGTTTGATTTCTGATGAGTCCCTATGCAGCAGTGTACAGGCAGGCAGAGGGGATCCACCCACAGAATCACAGAGTGGTTGAGGTTGGAAGGGACCTCTGGAGGTCACCTGGTCCATTCCCCTTCAGAGAGCGAAACCAGAAGGTGCTTTAGTTGACAGCGGTACAAGCAAGGCCTTTCCCAGCCTGTGTGACATGTGGTGCCTGCCAGCCCCATCACCCATTCTGGCAGACCACATCAGATTCAACCACTGGGCTCACCTTAAGAAAATCCTTCAGGAGAATTTCTGATCGCTCCTCAAATTCCTCCTGGATTTGAGCTTGGGAGTCCATGTCCAAATAAACTAGATTGATCCACTCGTACAAGATTTCATGCTGGAAGGGAAAAAGATTTGAATGCTGGATTTGCAAATATAAAAAGGATTCCCCAATTCCCCCTTACCCAGCTGGCCACAGGGCTGGATGCCTCCCCAAACACACTCCATTCCTTTCTTTTTTTTTTTTTAATTGCACCATGGGTATTTGCTGCATTCTCTGCACTACTGTAGGTATGCAAAATGTGCAGAGTCAAGAAAGGTATAAAAGCAAGAAACCAGCTTTATTGACAGGAATTGACAGCTATTTATTGACAGGAAACAAACAAACAAAAAAAAGAGAATGGGGTAAGTTAAAGATTAAGGCATCCCCAAGCATCAGTGTGTCCCGTAACAGGTATTCCAGGGACACGAAAGAAACAGAAATGCAGATAAGCAGAGGTAGGCTTGTTACTCACATCATAGGGGATGTGGGGGCTCCTGGGCAAGGGAGCTTCAACGTGGCGCGCAGGTCTGACGATTGCGGGGCCGTGAAACCAGCCGCTCACTGACAAGCGGCACTTCTCCTCAGACAGAACTTCTGACACCTGGAACAACGTTGAGCAGCACGTTACTGTTTAGACTACGAAACATTTACGGACCAGCTGTAACAGGCACCACACAGACCCATCGTAGGAGATGGACCTGACTCCAGAGACTGTGCTGCACACACGGAAAAGTCAGACAAGTGCTAGACCAGGCTGGATTATTCTTGGTTTACAGAAAGAGTGCTTAAAGCAAACTTTGATGCTCAAGTCCATTGTAGGTTTCCAGAACCCCAGTCCAAGCTTTTACTCCAAGCTCCCAGCAGAATCCATTCCCTCTCTCTCTGAGAGCTTTGAGCCATTCTGTTATTAAAAGTAATGATATTTTAGTTTTCTACAGTTTCTTCTGTTGAAGAATCAGCTATCATAGGCTGCAAACATTAGCTGTCATAGCTTAATCTGGAAACTCAGAAAACACTGAGCGCCCATGGGTCACTGTATCAGTCTACTTTATTGTCTTTTCATTTTTAAAAAGTGCTGTAGTACAAGCCATCATGAAGAGCATTTGCCTGGTGCTTTTGGCTCGGGATTAAAGGTCTACTTATCTGTCAGACTAAGAGCAACACCTCTATCCTGGCATTTAACCTGGTCTGTGGAAGCCCTTGGTTTTTGCACAGTGACGGCCACTGTTAAGTCTTGATTTCATCAAATTGCACACTGAGGTAAATTGGGCTAAACAGAACAATTTCACATTCCAGGGTGCTGTACTGTAATGGGAGTGTGAAGAGAAAGCCATCCCCTTATGACTGGCTCCAAGCCACAAACTGAATTTTTGAATAGGACGTAAAGACTTTGTACTGGGTTGTTTGTTTGTTTTGTTTTTTAGAACAGGATGAAGAAACAGAGTTTGTTCCGAAAAGGTTTTGGCTCTTATTGATTGCTACAGAGCTGTAGTGGCCCTTTTCTTGCATGACTTAGAGATGTTCTAGATTATTTGGAATGGCTACCCAACCCTGAATCACTTGGGAAA
Organism: Anarhynchus alexandrinus; assembly: GCA_008711295.1. Lineage (NCBI taxonomy): Eukaryota > Metazoa > Chordata > Aves > Charadriiformes > Charadriidae > Anarhynchus > Anarhynchus alexandrinus. The sequence continues at coordinate 99,987 of VUYV01000396.1, forward strand.
TGGAAACCAAAAAACTGGCTGCTACTGGAAGCTCATGGACCTGCTCTGCTCAGCAAACACCCACAGCTTTATCTGTTATCTCCTAAAGAAGCGTATACCACAAAGTCCAAAACCTGAAGATCTATTAGGAAGTACTGACTAGATGTTCTTTGCCCAGTGTTGGAGAGGGATTTGAGGCTGGCATGTGCTCTGAAGGCTTCAAATCAGTCTGACCTTACCCAGTCCTCTACCAGTAATTCACAGGCTCTACACTTTACTGACCAAAGCCTCAAAGAAATGATTCATGGTTCAGCGAATACTCCGAGCACAGCCAGTGAGGTCCGGATCTGAGAGGCTTTGATTCACAGCACCTCCCAGTTAAGCTAAATGATTATTTTAAAAGTAAGTTTATGATTTAAGATGAGTTTATTGCCTGTGTTAACAGTATCAGAGACTGTGCACAGGACTAAACAGTGCTAATGCGTGGGATTAAGTTTAGGTCAGTAGGAGGCAGTCACAAGGCTAAGTGGAACATGAATTTTTATGACAAGATTAAATCACCTGGAAACAATTAGGGCAGTGACCAGGTAGATGCTTCTGTTAATTAACTGTAAGACATAAATGACCCAGAAGTAAAACACTAAGCAGTCTAGGTGAGGACACACCCAACCTACACCACCGATTTTCTTCCTCTCCAACCTTCTGCTCTTTGGCCTCAGTTGTTAGTCTGTGGTATTCTCACGTACCCAGGAGTTTCAGATCTCAGCCACCTGTTTGCATCATGCAGTTCCACAGACTACCCGTCCTGTCTTTGCCATTTTCCTGGTAAGTGCCACAAAGTGCTACTTAACCATATCGGCATTTCTACTGTAGGGCACCGCGCTACGTCTGTGTTATGGAGGGGGTAAAGCCGTATCCGCATAGTGCCCTACGGGCAAGGTGATGCGCTGGAAGCTCTTCTGGAGCAAAGTCATGGCATCTGCATGAAAAATGTGAGCTAGTCTAAAACAAGCAAACAAACAAAAACCTCTCTCATCACCACAGCAAACCATCAGCTGTTGAGAGATAGTAGTTGTTTAGCTTACATAAGTAAGTTTTGATAAGAACAAATTGCTTCGGGTTATAATAGGGTGTGATTTATGCTGCTCCCTAGCTTTACTTAGCATGAGCAGCTAGGTTTGCTGAAGCCTTTAGGCCGCAATAGAGTTAATTTTCGTAATAGTTTTCCTAGCAGCTGGTACAGTGCTGTGTTCAGTCTTTTACTATGAGGAAAATGTCAGTAACACACTGATGCTTTGGTAGTGTTTTTCCCCCGAAGTCTGGGACTTTTCAGTTCCCCATGTTCTGCCAGCAAGCCCAGCTGCACAGGAAGCGTAAACCAGAAGATAAGGAGACTACAAGCATCAGCAGAGACTGCAAATCAACAAGATATGACCAGTCAATGGCCGGCCTGCCTGGACACAAAAAAGGAATCCAATAAGGTGTTAGAAGACCCCAGACCAAAATTCACCATTGGACTAAAAGATGTATGAGGGGCAGGCGCGATCCATAGATCGGAAGGGTGTAATTGCCCAGGGATTTCTTTGTTCGTCATCCCTCTCTGGAGGCACCCAGCCTGGGCTGAACTTTCAACTAAATTATTTATTTTTATAGAATCCAACACCTTAGACTCTGCTGCAGGAAACCTAGTGTCGAGGCTAAAGAAGAAGGGAGCACACTCGAGAGTAAGTGTGTGTAAGGAGTGGAAAGGGGCACCCGTCAGCTCACTGAGGGCACCCGCTGCAAAGAGACCCTGGTCCTAGCAGTTAAAAGACTCGGGTGGTGTGTGTGCGACTCCTTGAATGGGCTGTGAATGCTCAGGCAGCGGCTTCTCCTTTAACACAGCAATGGCTTGCCAGGATAGCAACACAAAATAGAAATGGAAAGTTTTCTTCCCCCAGGATGATGATGTTAGACTGACAGTTTAAAGTTGGCTTTGTCAGTTCTTGTCCTCCTTGAAGCCCTGCCCTTAACACACAGCACTTAGCACAAGTATCCATTCTACCCACACTTCTCCCTCCCCGTCACGACAGTAATAACACACAGAATGAATAACCACAACAGTGAGAATCAAAAAATGAACAAAAGACAGCTCCTTGCCTGGTGGAAAGAGACTGGAGACACTTCAAAGAAAACCAGCGTGTTCCATGAAGGCACTAATGACTTGACGATCTGCTGTGGCTGAAAGTGTTCTGAGAAGGAAGAAAACATATTCTAGTTAAAATACGAACTGGAACTCACTAGAAAATGCCATTTCTCTCTGACTTCATGACATTGCGACTGGCGATACACCTGGGTATAAAGGGATGGAGCTCAGAGCAAGGGCTCGATGAGGAATCAGTGGACTTCTGTTGCTGGAAAGAAAAGTTTTCGCCATCACTTTAGAGATCCAAGCACAGTTACTGGCATCACTTCCACCCTGCCTCCACTCTTGGTCCTTGGAAAAACAATGGAAAAAGGAATTCCCCTCTTCATTACCTCCTCCTGTTCCTCTACTGTCACCCATTAGCACTGTCTGCAAAGCATGCTGCAGCCCATCTCTAAGGCACGAATTTTACCTCCACAATTTTACCATATGGACAAAGGAGAAACTCTTTATCTCCCTTGCACTGTTTGAGGAGAGAGCTGCTGCAAGGGGTGCATGAACTTCATCTTTTTCAGCCACCTGAGGCTGAGCTCGGAGCTCTTACCATCTGCGCTATACAGGTCCAGTGTTCCCCCATCGCTCTTCTCCCAGGGTGGCACGAGGTAGAGGATGAAAGCAATTCTTCGACCTTCCAGCTCATCGTCGTGGCACAGCAAGACATCTGCAATTACACACGTTTTGCTGCAGTAGCGCCTTTCCAGTACACGCGTGATTCATTCCAATGGCTACATCCCAGCTTTGTCACCGCAAGAGTCCAACAAGAAAAAACATGCCCTTGCCAAGAACTGCATTTTCACTCGTCAGCATCACCAGCCCAAGATTTGCAAGATTAACTTCTGTGAGATTGCACTACAATCAGCAGATTGTACTCTGAAGGTACAGTTATAACTCGTCATCCACCCTTCTGCGGCTGTAACTGGGCACAGCAGACAGAGATTCCTGACTTAAATAATGATCCAAGCTCTTTTAAACACAGAACTGCCCTTTAAGTAGGTCTGTTGCTGGAATAGAGGGGAGGGGGAGCCCTGAGAACAGAGAAGCGGCAATAACAATTCATTGTGCAAAAGTAGAGTTGACAGCAGTAAAAATTTTCCCCTTCCTACAGTGATTTTTCGCGACTAAAAGGGTAGGTGCAGTTGTAACCTCGACTCACCGAGGTGATGTTTTAGCATCAGACTTCACAAACTCAACTGTGGCATCTGGAAGCTGAACAAGTCACCTTTTTGCATGGAAGCAGGCATGCAAACGCGGGCTGCACCTCTCCAAAAAGGTGGGGGCTTGCAACAACACTAGGCCCAGCTAAAACCATCAGCAACGTCACCACAGCATCAGTTTTTCCATAATTAGGATTTCATTTTCTGAGACTCTGATTTGCTGCTGATAGTTCTAGTTCTCTGGAACTAGAAAGGAGCTGTGGCAGGTTTATGCAATGAAGTATTCTGTAGTTTCCTATACACCCATCAAAGCTTTGGGGAAGGGACTGCTTATAGACTGACCAGTATATTCGTATTTAGCACAGGAGATGTCAATAGTTGGCTCCAGCTCAATCTGGGTGACAGCAGAAAGCCACGCTCGGAATTCTTCACACAGAGCATGCCTGAGAAGACAAGCGCAAGGTACGTGTCCTCCCGTGGTATAAAACATATCACCGCAGTTTATTATCTCCCTTCTAACTATTCAAACAGTTGAAGGTGCTGTTCCCGCTCCCTCCCACACACAGGAAAACAGCACAGCTTTTACAACGTTGCTGACACAACCGGCAGGGAGTTGTCAGTGACAGAAGTGACAGATAGGCGAGGGCTGAAGCCGCTTGCGCTGCTCAGAGGGAAACAGTGAAACGACTTCAGCGCCACGACCTACACTGAACCGGCTCTTCAGGGCCGGTTTCTGGCCCGGCCACCGTAGCAGGAGGCGGCCGCAGCCCTCGCCTTCCCCGGGGAGCCAGCCAGGGCTGTTCCCCTCCGCTCCCCGAGCGCGCCCGCAGCTGGCGAAGCCCCGAGCCGGTGGCTTTACCTCAGCGCGGCGACGTGGGGCTCCGGCCTTCTCCCCAGCTCCTCGGACTGCGGCGGCCCATGGAAGAGAAGAAGGGACGGGGGTTAGGGCGGCGGGGCCCTCCCCGGCGCGGCGCGGCCCGGCCCGGCCCGGGGCCCACCTGCCGCAGCGAGAGGAGGTCGTTGCGCCGCCCGCGGAAGCCCAGGCCCAGCAGCTCGTCCCGCAGCGCCTCCGCCGAAGCCGGGCTCGCCAGGAAGCCGGGGATAACGCCGTGCCGGAACGGGGCCGGCTCCACCGCCGCCGCCTCTGCAAGGGAAAGGCCGCCGGTGAGGGGAGGAGGAGGCCCGCCGCCGCGCAAGCCGGGCCGGGGGAGAGGGGGCCGTACCGTGGCGGAGCGGCTCCCCGCCGCCCCAGGCCGCCGCCGCCCGCTCCCGCAGCGCCGCGTCCCTCAGGGCGGCGCAGAGCTCGGCGGGCGTCTCCCGCTTCCCGCGCTTCTTCCCCGGTGGCGGCGGCGGCGCGGCCTGGCGCCGTTTGGCGCCCATGCTGCTCCCCGCTGGCCGCCCCGCCGGACTACAGCTCCCGGCGGGCACCGCGCCGCCCGGCGGACCAATCGCATCACGGTGGGGGGCGGAGCCGCGCCCCGCTGGCCAATGAGGGTGAGGGGGAAGGGCGGAGCGCGGCCGCTGAGCGCCAGTGGTGGGGGGAGAGGGAGGAGGTAGAGCGGCTCCTCTTTATGGTCGCGGCGGAAGTGCGGCGGGGGCGGTTCCGGCGGGTGTGCGGCCTGGCGGGGAGGTTAATGGCGGACGCCGTTCCCGCCGCTGAGCACTGACCGTTCCCTCGCCGCCGCCTCCCGCCGCGCCGCCATGTCCGTGGTGCCGCCCAACCGCTCGCAGACCGGCTGGCCCCGCGGGGTGAACCAGTTCGGGAACAAGTACATCCAGCAGACGAAGCCGCTCACGCTGGAGAGGACCATCAACCTGTGAGCGCCGCCTCGGGCCTGCCCGGGCCCGGGCCCTGCCCCCGTCCCGTCCCGTCCCCTCCCGTCCCGCTACTGAGCCCTTCCCCGCTCCAGCAGCAGCACCCCCGGGAGCCGCCCTTGGGCAGCCTGCGGGAGGGTTTTTCCCTCAGTACCGGCCCTGCAAGGGCTGCCCCGGGGCCGGGCTCTTTACCGGCCCGGGGGCTGAGGGGAGGGCGGCGGAAGAGCACGGTTGCCGGTGAGGGGTCTGCCTCCCTCCCGGCCCCCGGCGTGCTGTTAAGCCGTGGAACGCCAGACTATAGGATGTTGTGGGTACTGGAGGCTTGCCAGGGATCGGGGGAACGTGGGGCGTTTAGTGTATGTGCTTTAGTGTGTAGTGAACGGCATCTGAGTCGGGAAGACTCAGGGGAAACCTTAGAGCCCCTTCCAGTCTCTAAAGGGGCTCCAGGGGAGCTGGGGAGGGACTCTGGATCAGGGAGGGGAGCAATGGGATGAGGAGGGGACGCTTTTAAACTGGAAGAGGGGAGATTTAGATGAGATATGAGGAAGAAATTCTTTCCTGTGCGGGTGGTGAGCCCCTGGCACAGGTTGCCCCGAGAAGCTGTGGCTGCCCCATCCCTGGAGGTGTTCAAGGCCAGGTTGGACGGGGCTTGGAGCAACCTGGGCTGGTGGGAGGTGTCCCTGCCCAGGGCAGGGGGGTTGGAACTAGGTGATCTTCAAGGTCCCTTCCAAACCACTCTATGAAGCATGAATCCCAAATAAGTATTTAACTGTGGTGATCATCATACGTGCTTCTGCTCTGATATCCTTCATAGGCATCTGCCTTTGCTGGCAGAGAGAGAAACAGGTCATCAGCCTGGACTGGATGTGGGCTCACCTCGTGTAGTCAGTAGGATGTGGTTAGGTGTGCCTGGTGTTTGCTGATTGTCTGGTGCAGGTACTGTAATTTAAATTCTGAGTGATTGCTACCAGAGAAAACTTTACTTCTGTCCGAGATACAAACTATTTGCTAGAAAGTTTTACTTTTTTGTATGAGAAGCCATATACTTTAGCTTCTTCCAGTAAACTCAGGTGGATGTATTCTTTGTAAGCGTGTCTGTCAAGTTGCAGAAACATGTTAGCTACAGAAAAATGTTAACTACAATAGTCAATATTCAATTTTAGCTATTAATCACGGATACTCATATGTACTTTTTGGTATAGCTGAGTTTATTCATAGTTAGAAAGTGTCTTTTGGAAGTTCAAATATGAACTTTAGAGATCGGAATATTTTTATATTGTTTCTGAAAAAAAGACTCAGCAGGAAGCTGTTATCAGCATCAGTTTTTTTAAGTATAGGCTAATGTTTTTGCTGTACAGACTAATGTATCCACATTAATGTAGTATGGGTTAGCATAGTAGATTATTAATAAAGCTATTTGTGGATCTAAAAATGGAAACAAATGGAAAAAGAAATGTAGACAGTCTCAAGCTATAAGCAAAAGAAGGGGAGCTTGCTAATAAATGAATCTGCAGTTAGAAAACTGGTTGCTTTGGCTCCCTTGTGTACATGAGAAAGGGCTCTAACAACTGCAGCTGGCTTGTGATTTTGCGACTGTAAAACATGAGGAAAATTTGGGGGGGGTATTTGAGAGGGGAAGAGTGTGTACTACTTAAGTTTGACATGGTTAAGTGTTGAGGAAAGAATACAATACATGACAAGTTGCATCTCAAGGAAAACATTCCCCATTAAATCAGTCATTTATTTTGTTAATTCAGTTGCTGTATGCCCCAAGTCAATAAAACCATGGTGACAATTTGTTACTAGTCTGCCCAGAACCCATTTTTCTCTTCCTTTTTGACTTAGCCTGATGATCCTGTCTTCCCTCCATGCCTTGTGCTGTCCGATCTCTGTGTTACTTGGATTTTTTTGTACTATAACACTTCCCTGTTGCCTTCTGTGCTCTCTAGGATTGACCTATTTCTTGCCTAAGTTTTCCTTTCTTTTCTGACTCTTCTCAGTCCCTCTTACCTGGAGAAATCTCTCGAGTTTCCACTGTACTGTCACTAGAGGAGGCAGAGGTCCCGCACCTAGCCCAGCAGAGTGATCTGCTCAAACTCTTGATCTTACCCCAGGCTCCCAGCCCTGCACTTAGACACTCAGCATTTCCTCTCTTCTGTGATCCAGATGTCTCATTTCCCACTTCAAAACAAACCCACTTCTAACAGTTTAATTCTCAGGCCCTTAATACTTCTGCAGAAAAAACGCTGTCCTGTGCAGCTTGCTTCCTTCCTTCCTTCTCGGCAGAGCTTTTCTCTCCTGTCCCTTTCCCAACTCCTCTCAGAGCCCCAGCTGCCTTTTCTCTGTGGTGTGGAGATCAAAGGGTGGCTGTTGAATAACAGTTGCTGCTGGTTCTTCTGGGCTTCTTTCCTTCTTTTGCATCAGCACCACACTAGCGTGCGGATCAGCGGGACTTTCTGCACTCGTATGTATCACAGTGCAGATCTTCGTGCGATAGGGGCCCCGTAAGTCACAAACAAGAACTTCTAGCCCAGCGCTGTGAATTGAGTTACCGTTCCATCAAGCACAGAAGGTTCTGCCCCAGGGTGGATGCTGTGTCATAGCGATTTAAATTTAGATTTGTTGTTGCGCATATGTAACATATTTTCTTCCCCCTTACAGGTACCCTCTGACAAATTACACATTTGGTACGAAGGAACCCCTGTACGAGAAGGACAGTTCCGTGGCAGCTCGGTTTCAGCGCATGAGGGAAGAGTTTGACAAGATTGGCATGAGGCGGACAGTGGAAGGGGTTCTGATTGTACATGAGCACAGGCTGCCCCACGTGCTCTTACTGCAGCTGGGTACAACTTTTTTCAAGCTGTAAGTGTCTGCTTGTTGAATGTAACTTTTAGTTTAACTTTATTGTCACAGACTACTAAACATATGGGCTAGAGGTTGAACTGTGGTTGACTGATAGATGTTTTGAATGTGATTCATTTCTTGCAAAGACGTTGTGTGGGAAAACTTTTTTTAATGGTGGGGGTTTAATTTAAAATGTATTTGTCTGACTCTGCTCATGAGTTTTGAACTGACTGGAAATCTTAGTTGCAATGCATCACTATGGTAGATTCCTGTTTAAAACTTATTATTGGTAGTTAGTGTGTTTTTCTTACATTGTGAAAGCTGTTATGCTTAAATATGCTTATGCTATGGCTGCAAAAGTAATAGTGAAGCTCAAGGAATAAAGCCCAGTAAATGCAGGGTGATATTTGTTTGCAAACTACTGGGTACAGCAAGAAAGGTAGACATCTGAATTTGAGAAAATTGCTTCAGTTCCTCTAATGGTTATCACTGCCACAGTGAAATTTTAGTATTTGGGTCATATGATTGCAGTGATGGTGGCAGTGCTTGTTTTCTTTTTTTAAACTGAATGGGCTTGACTTGTCTCCAGTTATCCTGCTTGTGTTCTTTTTCTTACGGTTTTTAACATTTACATGGTTTGTTCTCAAGTGTGTGTGTGAAAATCTAATTTTATATCCAGATTCTTTTTTGACATCTTGATTTGGGGGAGGTTTGTGGACAAAATAGGCTGGACTCTACAAGTTTTGCAGAACTCTGTAATGAAAATGTGGTTAGAGCTTTTTTTATTAACCTTGCATCAAATGCAGGATGGTTCCCTGCATGAGTTTTATTTTCTGCTTCCTGTTTGCTTCAGTGAGTGCTCTTTTTGAGATAAGAACAAATATGGTCAGTATTTATAACCCTTTTTTCAGGTTCTGGTGCTTTTATATTATTGTTAAAACTTTACCTTTTAAGTGTTCCGGTTATTATCATGTATATTGTTATAATTTGTCCTGCTGAAGTTAAAGTATTTTATGTAATGGGTGTGTTTTTAAGGGCCATTTTAGTCACGGTTTTGGTGAAAGCTATCCTACTGTCTTCAAATTCGATGAAGTTAGATTTGGATCTTCTGACTTAAGGGCCTTGTGTGAATTTGTAACTCCCTGCCTGGAAGCACATCCCTACTTACCTGTGGAAATCTGTAAATGCAATAAAACATAACTTTAGCTTTCATCATTGATTATTTTAACAGACCTGGTGGTGAACTCAATCCAGGAGAAGATGAGGTAGAAGGGCTCAAACGCTTAATGACAGAGGTCTGTTTTCTTTTGTTATGTTGCTGTGCCGGAATGTTGAATTATTTTAGAGTTAACAGAATAAGCCAAAGCATTACAGTAGTCTCATTGCTTCTGTTATTTTGATGCTTTTGTGATGTTCTGAGGTAGTTACATGAAAACTTTCTGCTTTATTTGTTATCTGCATCGCGGGTGTGACAGAGCAGTCTAGTGGCTGACCTCCTACCTGCTGCTCAAGCCCTGTTTTCATTTGCAGCTTTGTTTTTTGGCTGGCTTCAGGCAAGTGAGTGTGCAGATGGGCAATAAAATATGTTGCGGAGCACAATCCGTGAGGACTTGCTTTTGAGATAGTCTTCCTAATGCACCAATTAACCTTCCATGCTCTTCGCGTAACCTAAATTAATTCTGTCAGGTAGTGTAACAATGCATTTCATTCTTCTCATTGGTCTGACGGGACTCAGTTCAACTGAAAACAGCGTGGAATTTGAAACTTTCTCTAAAGTGTCCTTGTCCTGTCAGGTGAGGCTTTTACTAAAAAATGTCACTTTATACAAAAATACTCCAAAATTCTATTAAAAGCTGTTCCAGAGCAGTTCTGAACTACACCAGACCCTTATTACAGCAAGTCTTCATGCTTCCACTGTATGTTTTATAAAAAAATTGACTTGGGGTATCTAGAGTTTTGACTGTAACTGGATTTTTGGTAGATACTGGGTCGTCAGGATGGTGTTCAGCAAGACTGGGTGATTGATGACTGCATTGGTAACTGGTGGAGACCGAACTTTGAACCTCCACAGGTGAATACTCCTGTTGACTTTCATCTTCAGTCAAGTATTGATTGTTCTTCCCAAAGCCTTCAACTTACCAGTTGGGCTTTTTGAGTACCTGCTGCGCGAGCAATTAGTTTTTCTGGTTTTTACCTATTTCATCTCCTTTCTGTGGCTGAGGAGAACCTACAAACCTTTTCTTGTGGGAACTCCCCTCTCTTCCTGCCTGTCCTGATGGATGAAAAACCACTGGCTGTAATAGCTTCCAGTCCTGTGCTGAGCCAGATGTACCATTTAAATCCCTGATTTAGCCACAACGGAAACTCCTGCGCTGCTGCGTATGGGACAGAGGCCCTGTGAATAAAATAGTCTCGCTACCCTATTTCTAAATGTTTTAATACTGAAAATAGTTGCTCAGTTTGCTGTCGTGCCTTTCTCTCTTGTTGAGTTGTTTTAACTGCTCATGAGTGATGGTGCCTCTTTAGATCCTGTCAATAGTTGTGACAGCAACAGCATTCCTTCCCGAGTACTTTCTTATAAAAGTGGTTTTCCTTATTTGATGACACGAAAGAACAATACACGATACGTTGAAAGCTTGCACAGTGCTCGATAATTTATAAAGTTGCAGTTAAGATTGCACAATATTCTCAAAGCTCTGTACAACCGATTTTTTATGGTTTTTCTTCCAGTATCCCTATATCCCAGCTCATATTACAAAACCAAAAGAGCACAAAAAGCTTTTCTTGGTCCAGCTTCAAGAAAAGGGTAAGTGTTTGTTTGTAACAAAGGGCTGTATTTATAGCAGTGCCTAAATGTTTGCGTTTCACGCAAGGAAATCCGGTAGCAAGCTTGTGTTCATATGCTTGCAGTTGTTTATAGTTGATCACTGAAAAAGTTAAATGGTGATATCGGTTTTGAAGATAGGTGATCCTTTAAACACAAACTCCTAGCAAATTTTCATTCCTGCTCCTGCATCAGTGTATGTACAGCATATAGCCCCCATATTTAACTAGAAAATGAATAAACCTGCTCTAGTGCTCTATGTAGTCATCTTGTTTTGAGGGGTGTGGGGGGGTGATGATACCTCGGCTGAACGTGTGGTGGGTTTTTTTGTGTTAATCAACTTGTATTTGTTTTTAGCTTTGTTTGCAGTCCCAAAAAATTACAAGCTGGTCGCTGCACCATTGTTTGAGCTGTATGACAATGCACCAGGATATGGACCCATTATTTCCAGCCTTCCTCAACTTTTGAGCAGGTATATTATGATTTATTTGTATTATAGTTCTCACGTTTGCTGTGGGAAACCAGAGCAAGGCTAGGCACTACAGAAACCAGCAACTATCCCGAGGAGCTTAGAATCTACCTCAGGCAAGATGTGATGGATAATTTAAAGGCACCGATCGTGACTTGCCAGCACCAAAGTCCTGTCAAGTAGTTGTAGCAAAAGAGAATGAGAAAGATAGTGAGGGTGAAGCTGCGCGCAGGCTAAGGAACAGCTTCTTGTAAGTGTTGTTAGGGACAGCGTGAGAGTGAAAGCCAAGATGTGTGCTTAGAGCGCTGAATGAGGTGTGCGTGTTATCACAGCTTTGTGCTGATTACATGCGGTGGGTTTTTTAGACTCTGTATAGTAGAGTTTATAACTTGCAGCATCTTTATAACACAAATGTCTGTAGGGACAGCTCTATTGTTTCCTTCCTTTTCCCAGTGTACTCACTCTTTGGCTTTCTTACCTGAAAATGGCTTGTACCCTGGCTCTGCAGAGCTCTCTAGGCTTACTGGTTTCTGTTACTTCAGCAAATGTTCGGGCATCCCCTGGGCTGTCAGCTGTTACTCGGGGAAGTCGTTCTGTCATCCACCTACTTTGATGAAAAAAGTCTGTTAGCAGAATGTCAGTGCTGGTATTGCCCATAACAGGCTTGTATCGTGCTATGTTTTTTTTCTCTATCTAGTCCCAATTTTGGCAGTTTTTCTGGGGGCTTCTCCCTCCCCCTGCTCTAACAAGAGCAGATACTTTTTCCCGAGTGTCAGCAAACCCCCAACTATTGTGCAGCCAAACGCCAGTTTGGTGTCAGCGCAACAGACGCTTCCAAAGGAGGGACATCTGGAAGTCGAGAAGGATGCTTGCTTTCTCCGTGTGAATGCTGTTTGTTGTGAAACTTAGCTGAGAGGAATTAGCTCTTCCGTTGAGTATGTCCGTCTGTTACCTTGGAGAATATAATGGCCCTGATAGCAGAAATGCTGCGAAAGTGTTGCTGAAGGGGGTACATAACTCTCACTGGTGCTTTCGTATCTATGAAGCTTTCTTAAGAGAGGAAATGTTAATAATTAGTTCTTCTGCAGCCTTAAGAGACCGATGTGCAATGCTAGTGTAGCACTGGCTGTTAAGAATGACAGTTCCTGCTATACTGTAAAGCTGTCTTATTAAAAAAAATCCCTTTTGTTCTGTCAGATGGAGGCCTATCAAGAACAGAAGCAAAACATTTGCTTATTCCAAAATGTTGCTTAAATAAAAAGAATGAAAATTCCTCACTTGGTATAATCCTTTCATTTTTAGGTTCAACTTTATTTACAACTGAATTCCTGTATACCAGAAGAGTTTGATAGAAGAAGCCGTCTCTGTGAGCACAGCTTTAAAATGTAGAGAAAAGAATACGTGTGATGCAAGGATTTTTTTTTATGTCATTCTTTTCCTGAAGGCCACTAAACTTTCTATTGTATGAATAGAGAAGTGAATCTCAACTGTTTAGGTAGTGGGATGGCAATGTGATATCAGTGTTTTAGTCACTTTTCATTGTAATACTCACCAAATTTTTTTTGTACAACATTAAACAAAATGGTTAAGATTCTGTTTGTCTTGGGTTTGTTTGTGTGGTGGGTGAACAGGGGTTTGCTTTAGGCTGTGTGCCTACAAACCTCCTACTTGTAGGTACATATTTTAAATTTTATTACTTTCCTTCAGGAATACAGAAGATCTTGGAAACAAGAGGAGGATGTAACCAGTTCAGGTACCATTTGGATGCTCTGGTCTGCATCCCTGACCAGAGAGTTAATCTGAGGGAGAGATTAAACAGTTTAAGTAGGTGCAATATAATTTTGAGTCTTTTTTTTAAACTTAGAGAACAGAGTTGCTGTTTTGAGGGAGTATGAGTACTTAAAGGTGAGCGAGGCTTTGTTCAAAGCTTACCGGAACTGATCTGGAAGCATCACTGTTCATACAAGGCTTGGAGGAGATAAGGTGTATCTTCTCCCTCTGTGCCCCCTTAAGAAAATAATATCCCAACAAATTCTGTTGGACTGGCCTGGGATTCAAATATGGAAAGTGAAATAAATTTTGTATATTTTTTCTATAGCTACAGGACAGAATTTGGGTCATGTTGAAATGTTTTGCTAATGCCATATGCAAGTGGTTCCGTGTTATGCCGAGCTGTTGTAGTAGACCAGCGTGCTGTCATCCTGCAAGGGATGCTCGTACTTCTGCTTCCTCACCTCAACATTTCAGTCTCTTGCAGGTAGTAAACATCAATCTTTATAGGGTTTTCTATCTAATGAAAGATAGAAAATTTTTACATGCTTGGCTAAGCATCAACTTGACTTGGCTGTGTCCCCTCCTAATGCCTTTAGCCTTCCATAGTTTTGCTTAACTCTTTTAAAGATTTGGTTCCAAATTCTGCCTCTCATCAGAGGGTGCACTGTTGCTTGTGTGCTGTCCTCATTTATGAAGGCATCGTTGGAGAGTGGCTGCTGCCAAGAGAACTGAGATTTGCCAAAGTGCTTGGTTCTGCTGCCAGCTGTACGGATAAGCTATGTGCAGAACTATTGCGACAGCTTGGTCCTTCAGTCAAAGTGAAGCTCTGCTGTATGGGATTGATACTGAAAGAATACTGGAAAATTGAGTGGTAGGGCTGTTAGCTTTGGTCCTATGGATCATAGAATCATAGAACGGTTTGGTTTGGAAGGGACCTTAAAGATCACCTACTTCCAACCCCCCTGCCCTGGGCAGGGACACCTCCCACCAGCCCAGGTTGCTCCAAGCCCCATCCAACCTGGCCTTGAACACCTCCAGGGATGGGGCAGCCACAGCTTCTCGGGGCAACCTGCGCCAGGGGCTCACCACCCTCATTGTGAAAAATTTCTTCCTAATATCTAATCTAAATCTCCCCTCTTCCAGTTTAAAGCCGTTCCCCCTCGTCCTATGGTTCCCCTCACTGATCAAGAGTCCCTCCCCAGCTCTCCTGGAGCCCCTTTAGGCACTGGAAGGGGCTCTAAGGTCTCCCCAGAGCCTTCTCTTCTCCAGGCTGAACCCCCCCAACTCTCCCAGCCTGTCCTCCCAGCAGAGGGGCTCCAGCCCTCGCAGCATCTCTGGGGCCTCCTCTGGTCCCGCTCCAACAGCCCCGTGTCCTTCTTGCGCTGAGGACTCCAAAGCTGGACGCAGCACTCCATGAAGTATGGCTGGAAAGCCTGGACAGGTGGTTAGCAAAATGTACGGGTTCTTAGACAACTGCCAGAAGATAAAACTCGCAGGGGAGCGTAGAACAGAATGGGTTTTGCGTGGGGAAGGGAAGGTGGAGGTTTGGAAGCCAGATGCGATGAGGTCTGGCGCTCAGAGCACCCCTTATCTCCCACCGCCGCCCGCCCGTTCCAGTCGGAGTCGGTTTCGTTCCAGTCGGAGTCGGTTGCGTTCTAGACCCACCTACCGCTGCCNGGCGGCGGCGGCGGGGCGGGCGTTAGGCCGCAGCGAGCCGGGGCCCAGGCGGCGGGGGCCGGGCGGCGGCGAGGGCTCCGCCATGCCGCTGCTCTTCCTGGAGCGCTTCCCCTGGCCCAGCCTCCGCACCTACACGGCCCTCAGCGCCCTGGCCCTGCTGGGCACCGGCCTCAGCGCCTACCGCGCCCTCAGCCAGGCCCCCGGCGGCGCCCAACCCGACGGCGGGGCGGCGGGCAGCGAACCGGCCGGGCCTCGGGCCCTGGACGTCGCCTACTACCTGCTCTCCGACAGCCTCTGCGTCTGGGTGAGCCCCGGGCGGCGGCGGGGCCTGCGGGCCCGGCCGGGGCCTGCGGCGGNGCTCCGGGGCCGGGGTAGGGGGGGCTGCGGGAGAGCGCGGCGCCCCCAAAGTTCAGCCGCGGTGGGTCGGGGCGAAGCTCTTGTGGGGGGTGTTTTGCTGTGGGGCCCGGCGGGGGCTGCACCTGCGCTTGTCCTGCTCGGCTGTGTGAGGGACCACCGGGTCCTCCCAGCGCAAGCTTCGCCTTTTTTCTTTTCTTTTTTTTTTTAAATACCATGTAAAGTCGTGCAGGTAAGACGAAGCGTTCTCACCGTTTAAGAGAAAAAAAAACCCCACCACTCTGTATCTCTTCGAAGCACAAACCTGGCAGTGGCGTAGGCATCAGGGCTCGGTCGTTTCTCTGTCTGGAGTAAAGGGGCAGCGAGGGGATGTGGGACACCCCGCTGAGCTGCTGCTCTGGGGCTTCCAGGTGTCCGTCAGTCAAAGGTTGGCCTTAGTTGGACGTCGTCCGCTTTACAGCGTGCCCGCTTCGGACAGAGGCGATGGTTTCTGAACGTACCGAGCACATTCAGCCTGTTGAAACTCGGTCTCGGGACCGTAAATTACGAGCTCTGGGAAAGCTGATTGTTATGTCCTTTAGAAATGACAGGGTGAGGCCGCTTCATCATCGCCCCCCCCTCCCCTTTTTAGTGTTCTGCGTAGGTCAAAAGTTAATTACAAGTGTCTTTGTCAAATGTTAGAAGCAGTTTTCCCAGGCCCGTGTATTCTGCTCCGTTCTGCTTTGCTTTAAAACCGTTTCCCTGGAAGGATTTAAGCAGCGTTGTTACAGAAGGGGTGTCTGCTATTCAGTATGTTTCGAGACAACGTCCGAACCTTATTCCTGTAACAACAGATCCAAACTGGAGTTTTCTCATTTGCTGTATGTTAAATAAAATAAGCACCTCGGTAATCTGCAAGTTTTGTCCTCGTGTTCCTTGGTGCTAAGATTTGCTAATCTATATGAAACAATTAATCATGAAGAGGTAGGTTGGTTTGTTTGATATACTGGTGTATCCAGCTGACCATGTTAGTGTTTACAGAAAAAAGTTAAGTGACTTAACAGCTACTGTACATGTCTTGGAAGAGGCCAGGCTTAAATTTCACCAAAAAAAAAAAAAAGGCAACTAAAACTATTCTGTGAACAATGGTCGGTTTTGTTAGACTCATTCTTTGCCCTCCTCTCCCTCTCTTTCTAAATAGGGCAAAAGTATTTGTTGCTGACTGCTTTCTTTCTTTCCAGGTGCTAGTGAACACTGCCTGCTGTTTTCTGATGTTGGTTGCTAAGCTAATCCAGTGTATGGTGTTCGGTCCTCTTCGTGTCAGCGAGAGGCAGGTAAGGCAGCCCTTTGTCGCCTTGGATGTCTGCGGTGGTTCATAATTTCTTCATGTACGACTGGCGTGGGTTTCTGTATGGAATTGCTGAAAGTACGCAAGGAAAGTAACAACGTAAATCTTAACATTTGGACTCGTCGCTTTTGAAAATGTCCAGTAAAACCATACAGAAAACAATCTGCCTAGGAAGCCCTTCATGGTTAGCTCGGATACCCACAGCCGCGAGCTCCCAGTTTATTTCTGAAGGGAACTTTTCTTCTTCACTCTGGCTATTGTGTTTTATAAGCCTCTGGTCAACGTGAAAATCCTGCTTCCTTAATGAACTTTGTCAGATTTCTTACAAGTGCGCCTCACTATTTGTAAAGTGTTCTTCCCTATTCAGTTTGCATTTGGCAGCATTTCTCCATGGCGTTTCGTAGTTAGTTACGAGCACTGGCAGGCTGAGTTCCCTCTTCTACCTTGTTTTGTGCCTTGACCGCTGGAGAAGCGCTTTCCATCCTCAGACGCCGAGCGGGCGGTTTATCTGCCCTCAGGTTTCAGAGGGAGTAGGCAGGCGTATGCCCAGAGGAGGGAGGTAAGCGGGGCTGAAAACTCCAGCTGTTTAGTCCTTCTCTTGGGCTAGGTGAGAATGTTCTTAAAAAGTTCAGCAAGGGAGCCATTAAAGCCCAGGCTTTTTAAAAACAGGATCCTGCAGAAGATAATAGCAGCAGCAGTCGTTTGAATAATATCTGTATAATTTTTTAAAAAGAAGAAAAGCAGATGCTTAAGTTGCTCTGTGTAAATGCAGTAGCAGTGTTTTGAAGCGTGTTCATGTATTAAAAAAAAAAAAGGTGTAAATGCAGTTCTTTAGGAAAAATGAGGATTTTTGACATGCAGAACTGAGGCACATAAAGCTTCATTAATAACCACTGATCTCTCAAAGTATTTGTGATTCACACCTCATAGAGCCCTGAGTGAAGCGTATCAAAACCAAGGTGCTCTCAAACAGCATTGGGCCAGATTTTCTTTCCAGTTTGTGTTGGCTATAAGTCTGTGGAATTTTAACCAGTGATAATGTCCAGGATGTTCTCTACCCTCTTAAAACCTGAAGTGAAAAGCTGTAACGGTGTGGATCCACGTGCGTTTGGACAGTGGGAGCATGCTTCAGTTCTCATGTAAAGGAAAGCTGGTGATTAATTTTGGCGAGCCAAAAGTGGCAGCATCACGAAGGAATTCTGGGCCTGTCTTAACTAAACGCCTGGTGACTTCATCGTGTTCTTTAACAAAACATTTTATTTCATAATTTTTTTTTATGCCCAACAAGCTGGCTTGCTCTCTACTGCTTGAGACCATCATATTGTATCTTTCATACTGCATGTGCGTGGGAATAATTTTTTTTTCATTGCTCATCCATCTCCTTCTCCACTGTAGGCATTGTGCTTTTTAAGAGCAGACTTTGTCATCTCTTCTTAATCATCTGTACTTTTTGACAGGTTTTTGGAAGCAAGGTGCTGGGCTATTCGGGCATCTTGTCTAACTAACCGTGGCAGTTTTTCTAGCAAAGAGGTCTTTGTGTTTGCGGCCCAGTAGCTGTGTTGCCTGAGCGTGGAGAATCAAACTGAGATCAAACTTGGTTTGTGCTCAGTGCCGTTTTAGAAGTATGGCAGAAAACTGTGTTGTGCGCTGTGTTGCACAGTCATTCTGCGGTGGTACAAAAGACTAGATAGGCACTAAGGGCTACTAATAGTTCTAATATGTTTTTAATTCCGTGAGGGTAACAAATACTATTCAAGATGCGTATGCAGTTGGCTTTTGCTAAGGTATTGTCACATTTCTGCTTCCTTTTTATTTTTTTCCTTTCTCCTTTTCCCTCTTTCTCTCCCCTGCATGTGGATTGTCAGTCCTTTCACTACAGTAACCAAATATCTTTCTTCACAGCATCTCAAGGATAAATTCTGGAATTTTATTTTCTACAAGTTCATCTTCATTTTTGGTGTGCTGAATGTTCAGACAGTGGAAGAAGTGGTGATGTGGTGCCTCTGGTTCTCTGGACTTGTGTTCCTTCACCTTATGGTTCAGCTCTGCAAGGATCGCTTTGAATATGTAAGTTTTGATTAAGGCCTATCTTTTGGGGCATGCAAATTCTGTTTCTGGTTTGGGCACTGGCTCATGATAGGTTACAAGCAGATCATTTAGACCTTTTCCCCACCCTGCAGCGCTGAACACGTGCACCTCCCAGTAGCTTTCAATACTCGCTTTAAAGTGCAATGTCAATCTCACTCCTTCGGTTTTCCCTTCAGACAAATGGAGCTGAAGATACTAATTTTCTTTGATAAATTGCGTCTTATATGCGCCCTGTAATTACTATTACATAACTCCATGAGATGTCTTCATAGCTCTCCTTAGTGAAGAAATCTTGACAACAGAACATCCCTTAGATTGGTGCCCTTTGGTATTGGTCCATAAAGCCTGTTCCTGCGGATTCCGTGCTTGGGTTTCAAGCTCGTTTACATCTACCAAGTATTGACTGCCAATGTCTTTACAATATACAGTGCAATTTTCTTCATAAGCTATATCACAGTTTCTGTTAATACCAGGAATAAATTCAGCAGAGACACAGAAATTGAAGGCTAGGCAAGGAAAAAGGAACTGGAATTTGAAGCATAAATCTTGCCCTTTAAACATCTACAATGGATGTGCATTTTCCTCATCTCCTCTGTCCTGGAATAAAAGTTTGAACTAAATTGAATCCGTGGATTTCCTTTTGGTAGCTCTGTGCTGTGTATTTTATTTTTTTTTAATTAATATTCAGTAAGGCCTGTTAATTCACAAGCACTAAACTTGAAAGTAGATTGGTTGGGGTTAGGAAAATTGAGACAAAAGTGAACAAGGCAGTCACCTGGCATTGTCAGCGTTGTTCAGAAAGCTGTAAAAGAAGAGAGCCCATGTGGGAAGAAATCCTTATTATATTCCTTCTGCCTTCAAAGCACGTATCATAATTCTTTACTTGGACAAATGGTGCTTGTGTGATCTGCCTTGCAAACTCAGGGGGATGTGGAACTGACCCAGATATAAACAAGAAAGAACCAATTTAAAAATAAAACATGGGAGTCAATTTAAAAACAAAACATGGGAGTCAATTTCATCAGTCAGACCAGAGTGAAGCTTTGGGCAACTTCTTTGTTCCTTGTCCTGTTCTTCCCCTTTCCGCCCTGAAAATAAGGGGATGGGCTGCCTAAATACTCTGCCGCTTGGGTTGTCTTTGGTTTTGGCAGCCTAGGTGTAGCCTACTGTTAAGGTAGTTTAGAGAATTAATGCATTAGATATGCTAGTGAGAGAGACAGCTGCTTTCAGTAGACTCTGTCCAGCAGTCTCTAGCTTCAAGTTAAATTTATGGGGGAGATGTCTCTGTCTTCCAGAAGAAAATGACATTGGAAGAAGTAGTCTGGAAGATAAAGCTGGACCAATTCAGATCAGCTGTAAGGGGAAAAATCAGCAGAACAATTAGTCTCATTGCTTGAAGACTATATATTGAGGTTAGGTGTCTTCCCAAAACGCCTGTTCATCCTAAGCAGATGCTGCGGATTTGATGCAGAAGCTGCCATGTGAGAAAGTGTCCGTGGTTTTCTTGCACAGGTGATCTAAACATTAGATCAAGTAATCGTAATGGTCCCTTCTGGCTTTAAAAGCCTGGTGAATGTAAATGACAGCGAGATGAATGAGACTTTGGGATGGTGTGTGGTTTTAGCTTTATTCTGCATCATTTGTTACTGCATTGTGTGGTTTAGGTCTTGGTTTTATTCTAGAAAGCAAAAGATTTTCCTGAATGAGGACTTGTTTGGTGAGGTGGCGGTGGAAGGCAGGGTGGATGAAGTACTCCGTTAAACCTGTTGTGCATTTGTGTATTTGTGTTGCAGCTTTCCTTTTCTCCTACCACACCCATGAGCAGCCACATCAGAGTCCTGACCCTGCTCATAGCCATGCTCCTGTCCTGCTGTGGATTAGCAGTTGTCTGTGGTATCATTGGCTACACCCATGGCATGCACACCTTGGCTTTCATGGCAGCAGAGGTGAGACTTCCTTCATACGTGTTGTGGTTTCACCCCTCACTTGGGGATATCTTGGTTTTCTTCTAGTTTCCCTCAAGGAAGAAGCTCTGAAGATGTAAACACGCCCTCCCCTGTTGTAGAGTGGTTGCCAGATTAGCATGCTTTCTCTCGTTAGAATTTAAGCCTGCAAAAAAATCATCATCTGAAGAAGAGAATGAGAGGTTAAATCCGTAAGATGATGCTGAAAGGAAATGGCAGCCTATGAAAAAGTAATGGTTGTGCTTCATGAGCGTTGCAAGAAGGGTTAGTTGAAATGGCCGCTAGAGAGAGGGAGAGAGTGTATGCTGAAGTGTAATGTGCACCTCAGCCTGTTTCTTTGAGGTTGTTTTTTCTATTTCATTTCTCCCAAAAAGGAATGAGACTGACATCCTTTCCTTAAGGCGTACTCATGGGATTTGCTGATGTTTGTGCAGAGATGTATCTCAGCTGAGATGAGCACCTCCTGTTTGTGCACTCCTGAACCCTTTGCAGTGTGGAGTAAACATCAATATGTTTGTGGAGTGAACATCAGTATGTTTTTGATGGTATGGTGCGTTGTTGCGCTCTGCCTGAGGAAGTGAGAATCCTAAACAAAGGGGTGGTAATCAGTATAATTGCAAATAAGTCATGTTAGCACATCCTTAGTTCAGATAACAAGTAGCATGTACGGTTTATTTTTCTTCTCCTACCTTGAATTCCTACTTGGAGTTCGTGAGGAGGAAAGAAAACGGTAAGAGAGTATGCTGCTGGTCACACCACAGTTCAGTTATTTAATATGTCAGTTTACTTTTCCTTAAATACGAGAATATGCAAGGCCAGATTTGTAATTGCATAGTGGAAGGGTATTGAAGATTTGTCAGTCTTTAATAGGTGGGGTCTCGGTGGTGGTGTGTCTCTTATCTTGCCTTGGCAGAAGCGTGTATCAGCCTCGTAGCAGCGTGGGGTAGGTTTATCAGGGAGTGTTGCAGTGCCGAAGCGTTGCCTCGTTAGCGCTGCACCATGTGGTGGTGTACGTGTTTTGGGTTGCAGGATGGGGCCCAGCTATTCATTTCAGTGGGAGCTATTCTCTCCGCTTATTAACAAAGGAGTGGCTCCGTCAGCATAAGCGTATGGTGCTCAGCCAAGCCGTGGATCCACGCAGCCTGCTGCGCTGCTGGCGGGCAGCAGAGGAGGTTTGTGGGGAATGTGTAGGGTCTCCTATGCTTACTTGCAGCAGCGGGTGTTTCAGGACGTTCCTGAGCTGGGGGTTGCACAAGCCTGTTGGGTTTGATAGCCTCAGATGCACTCTGGAAAGTTGTCTGATTGTTTATTGAACTCATTTATACTTTGGCCTCCGCAATATCCAAAGGCACATTTAACTCGGCTTTCGGTACACAAAAGAGCTCTTTTAGTTGTTCTGAACCTTCTGTCTGATAGTGTCCCTGGCTATCATTTAATACATTATGGTGAAAAACCACAAAGAATCATTCCCTGTTTACTCTTGTTCACACCATTTGGTATTTTGTAGACCTTTCTCCTCTTCCCCTTCTGACTGTTCTTCCAAGCAAAAGACTTCTAGTCTGTTTAATCTTTCCTCACGTGAGATTGTCTAATACCTTGCCCTTTCCCAAACGTTTTAAATATGCCCTATATAGGTTGGATGGCTGTGAGTAGTTTGCGTGATTTTAATACCCAGTGCTAGTGTAAGTGGAATAAAATATTTAGGTTTCTTTCTGTACAGGTACTAGCAGTGACACCTCGTGGCAGTCCTCAGGCTCTCAGCAAAAAGCATTAAATCTTGCAGACGAAAATGTTTTCCTGGTGGTGGCTTGTGTGATGCTGTTCGAGAGGGACCCTGCCAAGCGTCTTCCATTAGCGTGTATTTAATTACATTAAGTTACATTAAGCTATTCATCTCTCTCTCTCCTGACTCCGCAAACATTGATTTCGCTTGATGCCTCAGGGTGTTCAATAAAGCAATATAGATGTTTTTCTCGGGTTTTAGTTAGGCTTTCCCTTGTTCTGTGCTGTTTGTCAGCGTTTTCTTTCCTGCAAAGGATGGATGTGAAATGTGCAAATGCCCAGGGAAGGTTGAATAAGGACAGTCTGTATTTTTGCGTAAACAGTAAGCTCTTTTGCCTTAATGTATGGTATTTGAGAATTATAGTTTAGCAAGTAATGGCCAGTCTATCTTTTTACCTTTTTTGTTGTAAGAAGGAATTACTGCATTTCTATAGCAGCCATCCTCTGATCCTGTTTATATGGCCTTAACGGAGCTGTATCAATGATAGTGATATTCAAATCTTAGAATTGTACCTGCCAGATAATAGTGTATTTTCCTGCAGAGCTGCTTACGCCGCACCCGTTATCTTAGGGTTTGAGTGCCTTCCGGTCGTGTGCTAAGCTACGTGGCTAGTGTCTGCCGGTATCACAGAGCCCCCGAGGGGTAAGTGTGTGTGCGTAGCGGAGCGGAGCAAGAGCTCTTGAGGTGTTGGTCCTGAAAACGTCCTGCTGTACATATAGAACCTCAGATTGCGGAGTTGTGTAACTTGTGATGCAATGTTTTACTTTCTGCGAAGTATTTCTCGTGTCAGGATGTTGAAATGCGTTTCTGGAAGCAGTGGAGGAACCGGAGATTAGCGTCTTGACCAAATCTACACTAGCTCATCCTTTTAACTTTAATGCTTTTGCTGCCTCAGCATTAACCAGTATAAATCATGTCTTGGCAACGTTGACTTGTTAAAGTTGCATAGATTAGACTCCAGATTTCTATCTGACAGATGTCTTCGTTATTAGAGACTTTATGCCACGTGTACTGGTTTTGACACAAATTTGTGCTCAATGGCGTATCCATCCAGCAGCTCAGGTAATCGTTCTGCTTCACCACTTGCATGGTTAGAATTTGGACATATTTACTTTTTCTCTGTGGTCTGCTCAAAGCTTCTCCGTAGCCAAAAACCTGGTGTGAACAAGGGGTAGTCTCTTTCTGGTACCCACATGTGGGGTAACAGGAGACAGAAGAGGGTCTCATGCCGTGCCTCGCAGGAGCAGCTAGTGTGCAAATTTAAGTTTTTTTATGAAAGATGTTTGTGATGAGAACAGCACACCGTGCTAGATGACTTGCTGTTGCCTTCTTGACTTTTTTTTTTCCTGTTATTTGAATGATGTGTGTGTCTTATCCTGAAGCCCTTTTTTGGATAAAAGATTGCACTGGTGTTTAAGCAGGAGTGCTTATTTTAAAGCCAAATAGTAAACAGTTGGCAGATATGTTGGATGTTACTGAGGGTTAAATAGGCATCAAAGCATTTTAAGAATGCTTTTTTATAAATAGAAAAAAATTATTTAAACCAACTGTTTTGTTGCTATATTGGGAAGTTAGTGGTTTTGATAGTTCTTCTGTACTGTTTTTAATACTTATGCTGAAGGCGTGCCGTCAGAGCAGTTTTACTGATGTGGTTTCGGTTGCTCACTGTAAATCCCCTGCATCTCCGTGTCAGCCCCTCCTCACTGCAGGGTGGTGCGGGCACTCTCTGAAGGGGGTTCGTCCTGTCCCATTTTCTTTCACCGGGAGGATGCAACGAAGGGATGGGGCACCATGGGCCTGACAGGTTCGAGAGAGGTGATGGGGCCATGTTTCTTAAATGCTAAGGGCCCATGGAAATGTGGCTAGGTATTCTGGAAACAGACCTTTCTGCTGACTTGTCTTCTGATCTGCTTATACTTTCTGATAGACTCTTTTATTTCTCTGTACTTAGCCTAGAGAAGTAAGTATGATTAAGGAGAGAAGTTACTTCTGCAGTGTTCACATCTCAGCAAAGGAGAAAAATGATTTGAAACTATTTCCGTGGTTCTTCCTCAAATTGCTGCTGCTATTTGGTTCTTCAGATTTTGCTGGAGCAGTGGGATGAGGGGAGGCGTGCTACCTTCACCTGAAGGTAGTTGGTGGGGTTGTGGTCTCAGCACTCACCGAGTGATAAGAATTTAAAAACATAACACGTCCTATGTAGTGGGGGGAAAAAGTGAGACTTAGCAACAGTGATGCTAGTGGCAGCTCCAACAGCACTGTGTGCTTGAGGACAGTTTCTTCTGTATTTATGTGTAAGCTCCATGTTTGTCACAGGTATATTGTGCACGCAGTCATCTATAGTGACTGTTGGTTCACAGGAACTTGTTAAGCTGCAATAAATGCATTTTGTGCTATAGTCCTTCAGCTCCTGTCTCAGTACCACTGTCCCTGCCAGAATGTTGTTAACATACCTTTTTTTCCCTTTTCTCCTGTATTCCACAGTCTCTGCTTGTGACAGTCAGAACAGCTCATGTGATTTTACGGTGAGTACCTTATGTTTTGCAGGATGGCTGTTCAAGAAGGTAGTGCATAGAGCGTGTTGATTTAAGAGGTGTATGTAGTTACCTTGCTGAATTGCGACTGCATGTTTGGAGATGGGCAATGGTGGTTAACCTTAGCCAGTACTATTTTTAAGCATGAATTCAGTAGTGCATGGATAGCTTTAGTGGGTGTTAATAGTTTGAGGCATGGATTAAAACGGATTGGTGCTGCTGTATGAGGCTTGATACACGCTACTTAATGTCATCCTACTGGGTTTATTTTAAGATCTTAACCTCTAGAACTTTTGCTTTGGGAAAGGAATATGCGTGTGTAGCTGTAATACATGTGTGTATGCATATGAAGAATGTGACGTGTAGCGCAGAACCTCTTTGTCCAGGTGACTATTGGCATTTCAGGTCTGTCACCAAGCTGTAATGCCTCACCTGAGAAAAACCTCGTGTGCTGAAAAGTGTGGGTCTGTAGCTACTATAATCCCAAGATTGGCTTTTGGTACATGCAGGAGTTTTTAGCAAATGCTACCTCTTCTCCATCAGCTGGTGGTATCTTTAATGCCAGTGTGGGCTAAGCATTGATTGCCTTTTGGCTTTTTAAAATGATGCTGTTTGAAACCGGTGACATTAAAAAGTCCCCCAGGAAAGCACAGAGTGTGGGCACTGGGCTTAGGAAGGGCAAAGAATCCAGAAGTTGTTTGAAAAATGGATAAAATAATTTGAATGCTAGAGATGCTATTGAACAAAAAAGATAGAATAATGTTAATTTCCCTGCTCTTGCAGATACGTAATTCATCTCTGGGATCTCAACCATGAAGGAACGTGGGAGGGCAAAGGCACTTATGTCTACTACACAGATTTTGTCATGGAGCTAACCTTGCTTTCACTGGACTTGATGCATCATATTCATATGCTGGTATGAAATACTGGACATAATGTTGAGCAAATAGACTGACCTTAAAATTAAGGGGACTGGATATATGTATTTTATATATATTTTTTTTTTTTGCTGTGCTTATATTATGAACCAAGTATTACAGAGAAGTTCTTTAAATAAAGGGGAAAATGTAGTGTGGGGGATTCTGGTGTTCTTTCCTCCTGTGTAATTAAGAGTCCTCACAAATAACTTTGTTGTGGAGTATTAACTACTGTGTAATTATCTACTTAATAGGTGTTTAATTAGCTTTGTTATTGAGTAATATCAGACTGAATTATTTTCATTGGCAGGGGACATTAAGCTGAACAGGACCGAATACAGTTTATCCTTATTATAAATGCTTTGCTGCTTAAGTTGTATCTGAACACGTAACGAGTAGCAGTACCTGTGAACACGTGTGGTTAGTCCACACGGTCTCAACAAAAGAAAAATTCTTCATGGCTGGTTTCTTGACTTTATTTTTTTTTTTCTCTTAAGACCTGATGCAGCTCGCTGTGGCTGCCTCTTGGTTCCCATGGCGTTTGTTTCTAATCACCATTCTGTTTTTTTCCAAAGCTGTTCGGCAATATCTGGTTGTCAATGGCGAGCCTGGTGATTTTTATGCAGCTGCGCTACCTGTTTCACGAGGTTCAGCGAAGAATTCGGCGGCACAAGAACTACCTGCGTGTGGTTGGAAACATGGAAGCTAGGTGAGTCTCTTATTTGCTCTGGGATCTTGATGTGGATCTTGGAGAGAGGATCCCGATGAAGAAGTTGAGATTCTTTTACGTTCCTTTGATACACAATGGCATGGTGTAAGCTGGAGAGATGCAATCTTGCAAATCCAGCTTTTAAAGTCGGTACGCTTAGGGTATGTTTTTACCCATTTTATTTGTTACAGGGGGACACGCTTTCGGGGTTTAGCAGTTATGTAGGATTGACTTTTATAGTAGCAGTATTACTGGTAGTGTGTTACTGGCAACAAGAGAACTCCCCTGTCCGGTATTTATTCTCCTGTATTCTCTTGTGTACTACCCGAGGTGGTGGGGTGCATAAGCTCTGCAGAGCTCTGCCTGTTTCAGTGGTCAAATACTGGCTTTGGCTGTGATAGAAGTAAATGCTCTTTGTTTCATTAGGCCATACTATTAATTTACTGCCTGAAATTAAATCAAAATATTCATTAAAACCTGCTCAGCTTTAAGTATGTATTTATTAAACCTGAAGCCAACTTCAAACAGACTCTATACTTGTAGTTGAGCTGAGAACGCCTTGGGATTACTTTATTCCATCCCCTGTAATGAAGCAACATAGAGAAATTGAGAGGCCTACTAAAACCTAGGCTTGTGCCAGATACTACTGCATCCCTGATTCAATGTTTTCATAACTCAGCTATGTCCTCAATAATTTTAAGAGCAACAGGGAGTTTTACTTTTTCCGTATGTTGCTGGACCGTTTTCATTGTGCGCTTCAGTGGGTTTGACTAGCTCTGATGCTTGCTGCTGTAGTCCAAATGGAGAAGACTGACTTTTCTAGAAATTCCTGAAGTTTTTGTTGTGAAAAGTAATTTAATGACTGTAATATCAGGTTAAGAGCTGCATAATTAAGTTCATCCACAATGCATTGTTTCTTTTCAGTAAGATGCAGCTGCTAAACCCCTTTAAGCTGCTCACAAAGCTGTTTGAGTTGCGAGTGTCTCAGACTTCTTGTCTGAGCAACTTGGTGTGGTTTTGTCATTCTGATTGTTCTGGAAGAACCACATTCTAGCTTCCTCCTGAAGCTGCCGATGGCGGTGAGCTCCCTGCCTTTGTGTAGTTGTTTTTCAGGTGTATTCCACACCAGCAGTACTGTGAAATGTTGTTATACCACTCATCTCTACATTGTCCGTGTTTGGGTACTGTGTAGTAGCTGCTTTCATGGCTCTGTAGTTTAAAAAAAGAAAAAAAAAATCAAAGACAATGAGGGTTGTCAAAAACGAAGGCCAAAATTAGTCAGACCATAAATGCTTATGATTCCAAGAAGATCTCTTAAGACATCTTAATGGGTACAGCTATTAAAACTCATTTAGAAAAATGACATAAGCCAAATCCATACAGGTTATAATTTGAGGTTCTCAACCTAATGATCATACCCCTTGGAAGATACTAATTCAAAGCTTTTTGAACCTAGGATGGATACAGAGATGTGCAAAAAAAAAAGTGCCTGTAAGAAGGCATGGGAGGGACGCGTGTGGTGTGGCTTCCTTTGCGGTATGAGTTCAAGTTACGGAAAAACCAGCAAACCTGCTGGCACACCTCTCCCGAGGAGAAGTCAACATGGAGATAAGGTTTTCTCAGCATGGGATTCTTTAGACAAGAGGCCGTGCCAAGCTGGTGTAACCATTACTTCTGTCTCTTCCTTTTTGTCCCCTGTAGGTTTGCAGTGGCAACGCCAGAGGAGCTAGCGGTCAATAATGACGACTGTGCCATTTGCTGGGACTCCATGCAATCCGCACGTAAACTCCCTTGCGGCCATCTCTTCCACAAGTACGTTGCTGGGGCCGGAGAGGGTGCACCTGACTGTAGAAAGAAAGGGAGATAGATATATGTATAGGCACGTCTGAAGGTTACAGCAGGATGACAAGGAATGAACTGTTGGCAAAGCTGTGATTGCTTACTGCCTGGGTCATCTCGGTCTGCCCGTAATAACAAAGTACAAGTCGTGTTCACTTCAGCCGTTTGGATGTTTGAGTTGTTTCACCTGGTGCATTCTTTTTCCCCACAAGCTAAGAGTATGCATCTTGTCAACTAACAAGTAGATAGTGTTGAGTTCTGGTGTCTGAATTGCAGGTCTGTACCCTGCCTTGCTTTGTAACTGCTTGGTAAAGCACGCTCTGTTGCCCCTTACTTTATCCTCTTCCACGAGGGTGTGTTGATTTTCAGGTGAGGAAGAAAAATTGCAGTTAGATCCTTAAGTACCTTTCAGATACCAGCTAAAAAGAGAAAACGGGGAATATTTTTATATAGTGTATCCTTGAATGAGTCCTCCAGGACAGTTGTGGAGGCCACGTTTGATTATATGATTTCATGGGGGGATGAGTCCATCAGGGCTGTAAAAGAGGTTAATCAAATTAGCTGAAGAGGTCCCTCAGCAGCTGGTGGTTGGAACTGGGAGGCTCTTGACCAGAGGATCACTCTATATACGGTTTCTTACACTCACTCAGTAGTGAATAGTAGCAGATGCTTGTGGAGACAGTGTGCTGAGCGTCTTTTCTGAGCTCTTTTGTAGCAGTGCTTGCGTTTTCATGCTTGCGCTTAAAAATGAAAGGAGATACGGGGTTTGAGTGAGGAGTTTCTGAAGTGCCATGTGATTAACATGCATGGTCAGTTAAATTGTCCCTGTGGTGTAGTATGAGCAAGTCACTTTCTGCAAATAGCTTTTTACTTTTCTGGTAACTGTCAAACCAGAGGTTATAATCTGTGTGCTAATTTGTTGTCATTTATGACAAACCTTGCCATAAATATTTATCTGTGTTCCAAGAAGTCTCTAATGAGATAATGTGCCTCCATAGCAGAAAATCCTCTTCCAGTGCTACTGAATCGTATGAATATTTAATCACCTACTGAGCACTTGAGAAGCCCAGGGTCTTCTCTTCAGAAAGTTGTTTTCTGTGTATCTAAAAGGATCCTTTCGGATTTTTTTTCTGAAGCTAAGTTACACTTACCTCCTTGGTGCATTTAGGGAGGGAACACGTTACGGTGGATGACTGACACTCGCATATAAAACCAGATGTAATTAATAACCCTATTTACAACCTAAGAATGGTTTCTCTCCTCATAAAAGCCTGGTGATTTTGCCAACAGGCTGAACACTGTGTCCAATCTCAATCACATGGGAATTTTTTCATAGCCATTTCTTTGGAGTAGAAGAGAAGATGGCAAGGAAGATCAACTCTGAGCCTAAATATTAAAGAAATTGAATTGAAGTAGGTGTCTGAATCTCTTAGGCACTGTTGAAACTCTCCTTTATCTTTTAGGAAGCGGTCCATTTCAAAAGAGTTGTTGCTTTGAAACGTTCCTGACCTTGACCTGTTGTTGTTAGTTGTCCTTCTACTGAGGTGCTGTAGGTGACCGAACCCTGCCTGCGCGGTACAAAATGGGTATAACTGCAGCTGGCTTACTGCGAGCCTTTAGGGCTTGGTGCTGATGTAGGCTGAGAGGGGTTCGTGTCTGTTCCGGCATCTCAGTGGTTGAGCCGGTGAGGAGCAGCAGCGTGGTGGTAGCTTCTGTCACCCCGGGGGTTTCACAAGTGGCCTTTTGAGGATAACTCTAGTAGAGGTTTGAGTTTGCCGTGTGCGGGATGGGTTTGCTGTAGTGGTGGAGATGAAGTTGGACAGCATTGGCAGCGCTGTCGTGCTGGCTGTGCTGATGACCAAGATCAAGGTGGATGACCAAGGTGGAAGATGGTAGATCTTACTGTAGTGTTTCATTTTTTTCTGGGAAACCCATCACTGGTTTCTGAACGCTGTGTATCCCTCCATTTAAACAGGATGAAAACCACTTTGGCAATATATCTGTACGCTACAGCTCCAGGAATTGTGGGAGTGCTTGTGTCCTTGACTTTGCTACAGGGCTTTTTCCTTGCTCTGTCACCCAGACCTGTGATCTGTGCCTTTACTCCATTTGCAAATTCACAATTTGGGAAACAGGTTTATTTGACCTTTTTGTATGTCTCTACCTTTCTAAAGTGTTTTGAGAGCTTCTGCTGGAAAAAACCCCACCCTGCAAGTGTGAAGTACCTGTTGCAATATTGAGATGTGTTCAGTTCTATGAAATTCAGTTCTTCCATACTGAAAATTATGTTTAATGTGCCAACAAATACTGCAATTGGGTCATATCAATCTGAGTCCAAAAGTAGGCACAGCTCTGAGTGTTTAAACCTGCATTTCAGACACTTTCTGCAAGACAGCAAATGTTCAGAATTAAGTAAATGTTGTAATGGCACAGCACTGGTTAGTATTAATAAATCTGTGCAGGGAGTTTCCAGAGTGGTTCTCAATTTGGTGGTGATTTGGGTATTGATATTTTTGAAAAGGTATTTGAAAAACTTTGGAGGTGCCATGGCTGCGTCACGCTGGCAGAACTGCTATGAAAATGTGTTGGTATATATTAAACACTCATCCAGTTTTTGTCCCTTTTCAGTTTGGGATGGTGAGAGAAGAGAAATGCTTTGTTTCCCCTTCCAAGCAAAACTTGCTTGTTCTGAGCTAGAGGGGCAACAAACTTGGAGAGTGCTTTAAGTTTGTGATAAATCTGCATGCTTGTTTATAAAAACTGAACACTTGAGTATCTTTCGGCTGAAAGAAATAAGAACCCTATGCCAGAGGAGGTCATCAATTTATCTCTGCTCGCAAATTATCTCTGAGCAGTCCATGTGCATTTGTTGATGTTCTGTACAGAATACGCTACAGCTGCTTGATGTACTCGTGATACCGATGTCTTGGAAAAACGCTGCAAGCTCACCATAATATTACTGTTTTCCTGTCAGCTCATGCCTGCGGTCCTGGCTGGAACAAGATACATCTTGCCCCACCTGCAGAATGTCTCTTAATATCACTGACAGCCATCACGTGAGGGAGGATCACCAAAGGGAAAATCTGGACGAGAACCTGGTCCCCGTGGCAGTAGCAGAAGGCAGACCGCGCTTGAACCAGCACAATCACTTCTTCCATTTTGATGGTGAGCTGAGCAGATTTGACAGCTGATGCTGTTGCCCAAATAAACGAAGGGAACAGCCTTCTGTAGAAGGGAATTCTGTGGATGCTTCAATTGAAACTTAAACTGTGCCTCTACTTGAGTTTGTCAAACACGTATGTTTCTTACAGTTCTTTTGCAAGAGTTCAGGTAAGTGTCTCTGAGATTGTCCAGAGCTACAGAGATTTCTGGAAAGATTTCGTACAAGTGCCCCCTTTTCCTTGATTTGGTGTGGTTAGCAGCTTTAATACTGGTGTTTATTCATCGTGTGCCATGTTGACCAACGGAGCGAGAAATTCACGTGTCCTATTTTGCTACCAGGTGGCTGGTTAATCAGTGACAGCTGAAGAGGAAAAAAACCTCTGTGGTGCAGTCTAAAAGTTGATCTTTCTGCTATCCCTAGCTAATGGGAGGTTGTCAAAAATCCATTTGCTACTCCATTTACAAGAAACTTGCAATGCTCGGTCAGGTGCAGAATTCTGCAGAAGCTTATTCTTAGGTGGAATCATGTAACCAGAACGGTTTTTACATACTGGTTCCAGTGACTTCAGTGGTGTGTTATAACTACTCACAAAGCGGATGTGATTTCAGACCACAATGAGTTCTGTGTGCGCAGACAAACTTGTTCTGAAAGAGGCAATTTCCACTGCTTATCTTCCAAAGTTTTATAGTTTTGGTATCGGTGTGTGCATGTCTTCCACAGTTCCCAGGTTTTTGATGGCAGTCGTGTTGCTTCTCAGTAGGTTTCGCTAGTGCAAATACTCAGCTTTGGGCTCTGTCCTTGAGGAGCTCCCGTGATGTAGCTGAGATGCTGCAAACTTACGTAGTGACCTGTTCTTCGTCTGTGCTGGTTTTGCAATCTTTGGGGCAGTGTGGGAGGAGAATAACGGGCAGAGAAGGGTCAGACGTTTCTAGGTACGCTGAGACTGGCTGATGGCTGCTTGCTTAGCTCCCACGTTTGGGGTGCTTTAGGTCTCCAAAGGACATTCATGTTTAGAACACCACTCTGGTTTCTGATAGCTGTCCTCCCCAGTGCTCTCCTGTGGTTTGGAGACCCACAAAATTACTTTGGAGATAGAAAGAGAAGTGGCATAGAGCAAACACTGTGTTTATTTAATTGGAAACGCAGAAGGAAGAGGGAGCCAGCCATGTGCCCTACTATGAGCCTAAGCACACAATTGCAGCAGCACTCACTTTGTTCAGTTAGTCTCTGTCCCGTTGTAATAATATTTTCTCAGTGATGCCAGCCACGTATAGCTTGACCCATTTTGGGACCAGATTCTGCCTGTTTAGAAGCTGGCCTGTTTTTAATTTGAGTTATTCATGTATTCCAGAACTGAATCTGTCTCTGGATTATTTTAATTTTCCCTTTAACGGGAACATTAAAACAAGAAAACAAGGATGTGTTGTTTTCTTGATCCTTTTCTGGCCCTCAGATTGTTAAGCCGCTATGACAGTGTGTTTGAAGACAGTACCAGCTCTTACTGATTTACTCCAGCCATCTCCATGCTTGGGAGACCTCAGGGTTGGATTGCACTGCAGAACTCCCCGGACGTACCTCGTGGAAATACGAAGACTTATGTTAAATACGTAAATATGTAAATATGTAAAAGTACTTCGCCTGCTGAGAACCTCATATTCTTGCTTGACGTTCTTGGTGATTTCTTATTCTTAGGCTCTCGAATTGCCAGCTGGCTGCCCAGTTTTTCCGTAGAAGTGATGCATACTACAAACATCCTCGGTATCACGCAAGCCAGCAACTCCCAGCTTAATGCTATGGTAAGGAGGCTTTAATAGTTTGCACCTCAGCCTTCCTATTGTTTGTGTTGTGGGCGGAAGATGTACCTGTAAATGGAGAGCGTGAAGGGGAAGGAAGTCAAAACAGTGTTTAGATGCTACATGAAAGCTATTTTTTTGAGTGAGAAAAGCTTTATTTTAGTGAAGGTAGGGCTATATGTTGGTTCAAATGTGCAAACGTAAAAGAACAGGTCTGGAGGTAAGTAAATGAGGGAGAAAAATTACATGTACTTTTTAGATACGCAGACTTTTTCTCGGCTTGCAGAGTGCAACTTCTTTAGCTTTTTTCAGTACTTATCTTCACTCACAACTTGCAGTAGCAAAGGGTGTGAGTCTGTAACCAGAGAATTTCGCTGTTGGTCAAACAGTAACTGATCAAATCCATTCTATCGCTTTGGATTTTTTTTTTTAATATTTATTTTTAATAGCACTAGGCTCCAAGATAGCTGTTTCTGTTTGAGGGTCTTGTCAGTGTGAGATGGGGCTCTCTGTAACACAGTTAACTCTTGCTGATTCGTGATGATGATAGGAGCGTGGAGGATGAAATCCCAGGTTTGTTGACTTCATACATAAACACTCAAATGTAGTTCAAAAAGAGAAGGATATGGCTGTGTGAAACCCACTTAGTTCATTTAGTTTGGGAAGTGCTGTTTCCTTTGAGTTCTTAAAGCTACTCTGTGCTGTAGTATGTTAATAAATGTTTGGTGAGGTATCTCATGAAATTTTGTGAGTGTGAGATCTCTCCCATAGCCTTCGCTACTGGTTAAGTCTCAACAGGATAAGGCCCCAATTTTGGGGGGGTAGAGGCAGGGCGGGCAGGGAGCAGTAAGGTGTTGGCAGATGATTTATTAGTTAAATGTGCAGGAACTCTCCATCGAAGGTCAGTGTAGTTTTTCTTTTATTGGACACGGTGGCACAAATGGGCTTTTCTTAAGGATGAGTAATGATTTTTTAGCATTGTGGATTATTAAGAGTGCAGTAGCAACTTATATTAAAATGTCTACTTTAATGGAAAGGCCCAGGTTAGCAAACAACTAAAGTTTTACACACTTTTAATAGAAAATAACTGAAATTCTCCTTTGCGTTACTGAATAAAAACCTAGGGAAGTATTTTGAGGGAAAGGCCAGAGGCTGAAGTGCTAAATCAGTTGTTTGGTCACAAGTTAGTACAGTGGAGAGTTTGGGTTGCTGTAGGTGCTTGTGTTTGAACTCACTGTCAGCTGGTGCATAGTTTTTGCTTTGCTCTCAAAACTCCTTCCATCCTTCTTTTCTTATTGTTGTTGTTTCGATTCCCGCCCCCACCAGCCTGTGACTTCCAGCATTAGTTAAAATAATAGATTTTAATATTTAATGAAGTCTAGCTGTTGGCCTCTAAAAGCGTATTATTTGTCTGCCCTCTTACTTTTAGCTATTTAATTTGGCTATTATTATTTTGTAACTTGAAATTCAGTAACAACAATTCCCTGACAACTCGGTTTAATTTACTTGAGCTTTCAGACCCTATTACGTTGCGTTGTAGGCAGGGTGGCTGGAGAGAGTGGGTTATTAAAACCTATTCCACTTGTCCTTACCGGTACCATTTTGGAACCCATCTGGGACAAAGAAAAATGGTATTTTTTTTTTCAGTGTTGATCTAACTTTCATGTGAATTTTGTATAGATCTTTGTTAAAAAGGCTGTCATAAAAAGAGGGTTGGGAAGCTTTTGAAGCCTTTGTGCACCTACAAGCACTGTTCAGGAACCTAAATTTTCAGGACCGTGTGGTGTCTCTATAGGAGTTGCAGTTTTGCTGTTGGCTTCAATGGAGTCAAAATACTGTCCTGTAAGTCAATGCCAGCATGGGTTTTCTTTCTCGTGTTTGTCTTTCTGTGTGTGGGTTATCATATCGTAAATGGCATCTACGAGCTGTTCATTTTTTAATCTCTTTCTGTTGAGATAGTTACCAGCTAACTTTTATTTACTGCTGCTCCTGACTGTAGAAACCTTGTTTTCTCCAGGCCCATCAGATTCAGGAGATGTTCCCTCAGGTTCCTTATCATTTAGTTCTACAGGATCTGCAGCTAACTCGTTCTGTAGAGATCACTACCGACAACATCCTAGAAGGGCGCATCCAGGTACCTTTCCCCACACAGGTAAGTCATAAGACTGCGCTCCTAAAATAACTTAATTTCTTAATTACCACAAAGCCCGAGCCTGGTAATAATGAGTGAGGGGAATGAGGTAAGTTGAAGCAGTGGTGAATTCAGCTTAGCTTAATGCAGTATTCTTCAGATTTTACCTGTGGGAAGACGTTGCAGTTGGAAGCACCAAACCAATTTTGGCAGTCTAGTCAATGTTATATCTCCACATTGCAACATCTGACTCAATTGGAAGGTCTCACAGTGGTGTGCGATTGAGCTATACGCATCTGTTCCTTGCTGTGGCCCTTAGAAGAAGGCCTTTTAATGTATTAGGGTGGGTCTCGGGTGTGCTTTGGCATTATCCATTTGTAATAGAGATTCTTTTCTTTATGAAGGAAAGTCAGAGTCTATCACCCATGCCCTGTAGCTTGCCCCTGATCGATGTGACTGGACTGCAGGACGCATGAAGTGCTTGCCTATAGAGTCTCAAACACGTTACGTAGTGCCAAAGTCCAGTAAAAAAACCCTTGGGATTTGTTTTTCCTTTGTTTAAATCTCTGTCACTGCATTATATTCAATCATGTACCAAAAATATATTGAAAACGTCCTAGCTAGACTGGAGACAAATATTTGTTCAGTTAAAGCAGCTCTTCTCGGTCGCTCTTGTGCAGAGCCTTTAGAACATTTCCAGTTGATTTGTCTGCTGACAGATAATTGAGTTGTACCACTTAGGAAGGTTTTCTGCAAAGAAAGTAGTCGGCAAAATGATGCCTTGTTCTTAATTAGTGATAGCAGATTTCAGTAAATCAGTCTGGGGACAATGTTTCTGTTAATAAGAATATTGAATTCTGGTTCTGCGCACATCAGATAGTACTGTTATCTGGAGTCTGCGTGTGGGGAAGCAGAGAGAATTCTCTTTCAACACAGTGCATTCTGTTTATTGCTAACTTATCTGTTTCTAAATTGAACATAACACATGACGTTGCAGAGGGCAGAGTTTGAATGCATTCAAAGAACTTGTTTTTGTTTTGCCATTTCACGCACTGTATTAAACCCCTGATGTTTGCATTGCAGCGTGCAGATAGCATTAGACCTGCCTTGAACAGTTCTGTGGAACGGCACAGTGCTGATCAGGAGGATACCGAAACTGTCACCCAGGTAATTTGGCACAAAAATGGGCAAAAAGCACAATTAGAAGCTGCATGGACAGATACGTGCGTTTCGTTCTGTCCCCGGTCAGGTTGGTGGCAGCCCTTCCTCATGTGAAACACCAGAACTAACGCTGTTGGGCGACTGAAGTGCATGGTGCTCCTGTAAAGAATTATCTGTGTGCTTTTCTTTTTTCTCCTTGATGGAAAGTGCTCTCAAGTGACACAAAGAACAGAAAAAGATCATGTCTCTGTTCACGTCTGGTCAGGCCCGTGCCCATCTGTGGAATCGGAAGAGCAGGATGCTTTGCTCTTCCCCTTCCTCTTCCCGTTCCCATTCTGTACATCTCCAGACACTTCCCTTAAAATGAGTAGGATTGCTCTTCTGGGTATAAGAATTCTTTTGTGTTCTGGAGGAAGCACTTGGAGACATGGGGAGCTTTGGTGTGAATGGAGTGGGGTACAAACAGTACTAAGAGATAACAGCCCTTTTACATATAAAGCACGATAATGGGTTTTGCTGGTGTTCACTGAGGGCTTTATTAAGCAGCACGTGCTAGCTAAAATGTGGCAGGAAGAAAAAAAAATAGCCTGCGAGTAGAATAAGGTCTCATTCCACTTTTGTCTTCCCTGACTGTAGTAGCAAAATCGTGAGGGTTTGTTTTAGAAATCTCCCTTTCTGCTGGCCTAGAAAGAGTGAATTTGTGAGGCGTGTGACTTTCTGCCTCTGCCACCTTTAATAACCTGAATAGCCAACCTGTTACTCACCTGAAATGGAACTGTGGCAGTTCCCTCGTTAGCAGGTTGCAAGGCAGAAAACCCTTTCAGTTTGGTTTGATGCTGCTGTTGAGGCTGAAGAAGAGGTGGGGGGGATTGGTACAGGTGTTTGAGACGAGCCTGGGGGCAGGAGATGCAGAACTGCAGGAATGAAAATCTCGATCTAGGTCTAGCAACTCTTTAGTAACTTTTGGGGTTAACTTGAAGGTTTTGGTGGCATTTTCCCTGTTCTTTGAGTAAAACCTCTCTTTCTACAAATGATACATAACTAGTTTTCCTTAGCTTGGTACCGGCTTCAAATCCCGCTTCGAATGATTGTGCTGCTGCTCCCTTTTCTTCCTTCCTGCCCGGTGCTACCTCTGTCTCTGTCCTTCCTTCTACAGAACTTGAGAAACCTGGGAGTGGTGTTCATACGTCCTGTCATTGAGCACGTGCTCTCTAACAGTGACGTCGTCTTGCTTTGAATTACAGCTCAGCGCTTTGCTCAAAGGCTGTGTTTTAATTGGAGCGAAGGGCGGTTTGGATGGAGAGTGTATTTTTGTTCTGGAGAGTAGCACAGTGATAGCCTGGAGATACGTCAACAGTTGTGAAATTCCCGCAGCTGAGTGGGGCTGCTGGTGGCTGTGCGTGCAAGATGAACTGGTGGCCTCTGCGCGGTTCTTCTTGGATGGATATTTATTGTGCCAGATGGGATTCATAGGCAAAGGCCGAAGTGGAAGACTGAGATTGCTGTGCACTGAGAAGAACTTGCTGCTGGGTAGTGTCATGGAAGCTCCAGTGCTGCTGTCCTCCTCCCGCCTCGTAAATGCTTTGTGCATTTAGTGTTAACGTAGGGTGGCTTCAAATCAAGCTGATCTCCCTCGTTGTATAGCCACAGAGATCTACCTAGGAGTCAAGCTCGCTTGCCTCCTTGCTATTGATAGTATTTCTGTTGTGGAGAGAAGACTTGGGAGCCTAGGGGCATCCTTCCTCGAGGAAACTCCCGTCGCTTTTGTGTCTCTTTGGGTTTGATTTCAGTTTTTGACTGAGTACCTGGGGTATTGTAGGTCTTCTCTTTCTTCTTGCCAGAAGAATATGTTGCTGTAGTGTCTCCAGCTCTTGTGTGTCTGCGTGGAAAGGTCTAGCAGCAAACAGCAGGTTGTCCTTGATTTTTAAGAAGCTTTTTAAGTGCAAACGGGAAGGGACATAAGAAGCCATCATCGTCTCCTCTGGGTGAGACTCAAATTTCCAAATAGTGGATAACTCTAAGTGGATAACTTCACACCTTACGCCACAGTCCCTGAGAAACTGTGGCAGCTCTAGTTGCATTGTGCTGCAGTCTTAGAGTAAGTTTTGCAACCTTTCCATCTTTTTTCTTCTTTTTCTTTTTAAATCAACATACCCACTGAGAATCTTCATAGATCACCAACAGCAAGTAGCAGACCTTCTGGAGTTCTGCTTGTTGGGAATAACATTTCTTAGAGGCGCTAATGTGCTCAAATAAAAGCACCCTCCTTCATGAGTGGCTTTGGTTTTCCTCTGTGCCATGTGTCATATTATGACTTAATTCTATCTAGAATTCAAAGATCTTAAGATAGAGATAATGACTGATTTTTATAATTCTTTTTTTTTCCTTCCCAAATACAGCTTATGGTTTTGGGGTGTCAGTGCTGAGATGACGTAAGGGTAGTTTAGAGGCACCTCTGAGCACCATCATGGTATAAATTATGTTAAAGGTTTGTGAGAGAATGCTCTAAACACTGACTGCTTGTAACAGTCCTGGCCTGTACACTTAGGAAGATGCTGTGCACATACTTTTCTCCGGTTGTGCATTGAGATGCTCACGCTTCCAGCGTTGGGCACAGTGCTGTACACGCTCGCGCTCCCTCCTCATCATATTTGCCCACCCTCCCCTCTTTTCTGACTCTGCTGTTACTCCCTGTAAGAACAGATCCCAGAGCAGCTATCGCTACTTTCTGCAAGCTTGTATTTCCATGTGCTAAAAGGTATTTAAAGATTATCCTTTAAATTTGTGTGCGTGTTTGTTTATGTGTTTCTGTAATCCTGGGCGGAGATGGGGTAGGAAGCTCAGACCTAACGAGTAAGCTGCTGTTAGAAAGCTGAGGCTTGCCTGGTGCAGCTCTTGCCCTCCCCGCCTTGAGAACCCAGTGTATTGTCATTGCTTAAGTACTTGGTGACTCTGTTTAGGGACGCTTCTGAGGCATCCCATGGCTTTCATGAAGCTGATGCTTTTTCTCTCGGAGCCTGAAGGAGGAGTAGTTTCTGTAGCGTACGGGTTTCTGCATCTGAGATCTGCTCTCATACCGAGGCTTGTCATAACCTTTACTGCAATTAGTTTTGATATTTTTGTCTCTAAAACCTCCTCGGTAACCACTTTCGTGTTCAGATAGAAGAACAGGCTCTGGATGTTGATTTTTGAATCTTTGTAACGTTATGAAATAAAAGCTTAGGTGAGGTAGCTTACATCTTCTGATAGAAATGGCCCGGGGAAAAAAAAAAAGAAGAGTGATGTTGCCTGAACATCAGCCGTGATGAGTGCCCTCCTCCCTGCTCTGCCCAGCAGAGCTTCCCTTTCCCATGCCCACCTTGTGGGAAGCAGCGGTCGGGTTGCTCCCTACCTGTTCCTCTGGCTCTGCCGGGGTCGTTTTGGCCCTGGGTAAAATCCGTGAGATCGTTCTGTGGCGCTCTTGCGTCTTCCTCTGGGATGTGGCATTGCTTTGAGGCAGCGCAGCGGTGCCCCATGGCGTTATCCCAACGCGTTAGTGCGTGTGATGCGGGGAGCCCTTCCCCAGCACGCTCCGATTCACAGGTTTGGCTGAAATAGGCTGAAGACGTACGTGTGTCTGAGGGTGCAGTGTTCATACTGCTCTGGCTTGTGCCGTGGCATTCCTGCTTGGATCACCGCGTTGGTGGGAAGTGACATTCCTCGTGGTTTCTGCTCTCTGAAGGCACTGAGCTGGGGAGATGGCGTTACCGGTACGTCTCCGGAGCTTTGGAATGACTCAGCTTGTTTTGGACATCAGCTGCCGAAACCCGTGCGTTGCACCTTGTGGTGCTGCTGAGCCCGGGCTGTTGGGACTTGGGTCCCCCTGCGGTGACCCCATCACCGGCCGCGGGGGCTCCTGCGGCAGGTATACCGAACGCCCCAAACTAGGCGGTAGGAGCTGACTTGGCTAAAACCTCTCTGATGCATCCTACTTGTCTGAGTAATCCCCTGGGATACCAAAGGCTGGCTAAAGCCTTAAGCCTTTCATCGAGGTGATTTGTTTCTTGACGCTACCACGCGTAGTAACATCTCGCTTTGCCATCGCAGAGCTGATGTGATGGTATATGACAGGATGCGATCAGGATACGCTGTTTCACCTATGCTGGTTCACCAGTGTCATCATTCATCAGCTCCATTTTTCACGTTAGCATTGTGGGCCAGCTGTCA
Organism: Anarhynchus alexandrinus; assembly: GCA_008711295.1. Classification (NCBI taxonomy): domain Eukaryota; kingdom Metazoa; phylum Chordata; class Aves; order Charadriiformes; family Charadriidae; genus Anarhynchus; species Anarhynchus alexandrinus. The sequence continues at coordinate 140,676 of VUYV01000396.1, forward strand.
AGGGCGAAGAGGCGCTACGTGCGGGGCTGCCAGCTTCTTTTATTGACACGCCGGGCTTGGGACAGTTGCCAGCCTTGCTCCGGCAGCCCGAATACACAATAATTTGGGTGCTGCAGAACCCGGTGAAGCGAAGCCTCATAAATTCCCTTCTCAAGCACGCATCCTCTTTGTGCATACATTTGCTATTCTTTCCTTAGTATATGGATTTCTGCTTTTTTCGACTCTTTACTGTTGCGTTGCCTGTCAAGTCAGCTGCAGAATCTATTTCAAATGCCCCATTTTCATAGAGCGTTAATTATGAGTAATTAATGTTTGGCTTTGAGATTACTTTCAAACGTGGCATAAAAGATACAGCGTTCTAGAATACAGGCTCTTTGAACGTGGTTGGAAGTAGCTTTGTTCTGTCTTTTGGCTGGGGTTTTCAAAGGAGCCCGAGGGAATAGGGTACAGCAGGTGAGAGCCTAGTTTCTTCCGATGCCTCAGAAAACCACAGTTCGTTATAGGTTGTTGATTGGACCCAAAGAAGCCCTGCTAGCAAATTTTGCAAAGACTTACGACTTTTTCCCTTTTGTCTTAGGCTGAGAGAGTGCCGCTTGAACTCAACTCAAGACTGGAGGAAATGGTGGAATTGAGCGAAATGGAAGCGGAGCCCGGTGAAGCAGAAGACTTTGAGGCCAGGGGCAGTCGCTTTTCGAAGTCAGCTGATGAGAGGCAGCGTATGTTGGTTCAGCGGAAGGAGGACTTGTTGCAGCAAGCTCGAAAGTACGTTCCTTCCTAAAACTCCAGCCTGGCCGCTCGGTTCTAGTCCCCCAGAATGGGTTTCGAAAGGGTTATGACCACTGAGAGCCTGGGTTGATGCAAAGAGTCGTGAGAGGAGTGAATACATCTGCGAGAGCAAGCTCGGGGTGCTGCTAAACGCAACTCTGACATAGTGCCTTGCGTCCCAACATGTACGCAGCTTCCAAAGCAGATGACACAAAGCTCTTTGAAGTCAGAGGATGATTTCTGCAGGCTTTAGTCTGAGCCTGTAATACGCGAGAACACGTTCCTTGTGTTGAGTCCTCTTTAGCTTGTCTCCTGGCGTAGGCGCCCGTGCTTTTACAGCCGAAATGGCTGTCAGGCACCACTTTTTCCACATCCAGAGCGAGTGTCTTAAGCATGAAGCAGCACAGGGTTGGGAGGTGACGGCGCCAGAGGAGCTCATGACCAGCAGGTCGACACCGCTGAAGAGAGAGTGGCCAACTTTTGTTTCTTTTAGCCCAACTAGTAATAGGTGTTAGAGGTAGAGTTTAACTTTTTTCGTGTGCGTTCCAGTCACATTGGTGAACTTCACTAGCATCCAGTTGTTGATAAAAAGGGAAGGAAAAGTGCTTTAGTGATGCAGAGAAAACTTTTTAGCATTTGTAACAGATGTCATCCCTTCCTTTGTGTCACAGGGAGACTACTGAAGGGGTCTACAGAAACCACCCTGAGTTATGTGTCCTTTGGTGTTACTGCTCTTTCTTTTTTCTTCCACATTGAAATGCATTTATATGAATAACTGGTGGGGATATGACACCTTTAAAGAGTTTGTCTATGACTAGGCTTGCTCCTAGAGTCATTTTTAATTTATGTCTGAAAAATGTCATTTAGGGAGACAAAGTGTTTCTGACTTTCTGCTTTACTGGTTCCCTTCCTGCACCGAAGAGCTGTGGAACTGCAAAGGACTGTATTTTGTCACTAGGTGTGAAAATTCATTGGGATGTTAACTCTGGCAGCTGCTTCCTTGTAGTTTTGCCTTCCCTTATGCTTCGCAGCCCTAGTGCCCCTTCTGTCCAAGGCTTACTCGTTGCCATCAGGGCGTGACTTGTTGTGGGGGACACTGCCGGTGTCTCACAAGTGGTGGAATGACAGGGACGGAGAGATCCGGTGACTCTCCCGCAGCCTGGGTGAGTTGCTCGGAGTTAAGAGTAGAGCCATTAGAACTGGCTCCCTCCCACGGGCACAAGGATCTTGCGCAGACACTCAGAGCTTCTGCCAACTCTCCAAAGTCTGTCGTGAGTTATATGGGCTTTTTTTATTTGAGTACATGGCTTGCGTGTGCTTTTATCGAGGTATTTTCCCGCTTTCGGTGTGCCTTGCACCCTCCCTTCCTTTGTGGGTGTACCAGTGAAGTCTTGCGCAGAGCCGAAACGAGCTGCGCTCTGCTCACCCATCTTTTCCTCTTTCCTCTTGCAGGCGTTACCTAAACAAATCCTCCGATGAGGACCTGACGGCAGAGAAGCCCTCTCCTCCGCCTGAGGGAGCGTCCGCCGACCCCGTCACCCTGCGTCGCAGGACGCTCGCCGCCGCCGCCGAACGGAGACTTCAGATGCAGCAAAACTCATAGCGCTCGTTGCCCCTCCTTCCTCCTCCTCGTGAGCAGTGTTGAATAAATAAATTAAATGCAAAAAAAAAAAAACCCAACACCCTGCGCTTTCTATACCAGCAGGAAAGTGTCTCTTCAGAGTTCAGCTGGCCGTGCTGCCGAGCGAGCTGGCTGCCTCTCTGCTGTATAAAGCATGTGGTCTAATAATGTTTGGACAGCTGACAAATTAACCTTTTATTTTTTTTTTTTTTGGTAATATTTTCTATGTGACGTTGATCCCCTCCGCAAACAAAAAGGCAATTTCTAAGCCACGAGCGTGATTTCTGCAGCTAGCATGAGGTATTGGGCTGACTGCACAGCAGAGGCTGAGGAAAGCGCGTCCCGAATTAGCAGCCGGTGGGCGCGGGTCGCGGAGGGCGCTGCCGTCTTCACCTCGAGACCCGGAGAGTTGTTCCAAGAGAGAAGAAAGCTTAGGAATTTGCAGCAAACCCGGCGATAGACGAGCGGGCGCCCGCTCTTTGCTCTCCGTTTGTATCGAGACTAAAGGGCGTTCCGTAGTGTGGCTGGAAGGGCCGGGGTGGCGTCGCTGGAGGGTCAGTTCTTAGCCGGGATGGAAGCTGTCTGGCTACGTAACGCGGAAAAAAAATGAATTCACGAATTGTGCAGCGAAGGACCGATTCACGTCGATCCCAGCCTAAAATAGTTTGTTTACCGTTGCTGGGCTGTTCTGCCCTGGCAGAGGTCTGCCTCTGGTCTCTCCCCAGGGCTGCGTTGTTTTCCCTGGCTGGAAACAAGTGAGAGACCGAGGGGAACCCCGTGAAGAAGAGGGGGCGTGAGGCGAGGCGACAGCCCCTCCGTTCAGTGTTCCCATACGCCAAGGGGAGTGCCAGAGGAAAAACCTGCCTGTTCCGGACTCCAGAGCACCACGGACGGGACTTCATGGAGATAGCTCCGATATCTTGCTTTTTATTTCTTTGGTTTTTAACCCCACAACTTCACCGTGAGTTTTGTTGAGAAGGACTGGAGGAAGCGGGGCAGCCGGACCTCCCCCCGGCTGGCTGCAGCCCCACCTGCCAACCTCTGATTTTTCTAAAGAGCTTCCGACACGACATCCACGCGGAGCCGCCGCCGCCGCTAGCTTGCGTAGTTGAACTTTACATGGCAGTGACTTAATTTTTAAACTTCTGAAGAGTGAGTTCTAGTATCGCTGTCCTTTAGAAGGAACCCAGTATTATCTAGGATTGTCGGTAACTTTTTTTTTTACTGTTGGTTTTTAGGACGTTTGAAGGTGAATTTAAGGAGAGGAGTCGCGTCGATGTTTTAGGTGAAAATAATTTATTTCAATAAAACTCTTTGGGAAGCCTTACCTTGCAATGCTATTAGTAAACTTTAATTTTTTTTGAGATCTTTGGTTTTGCTCCGAGCACAGCTGTTTTGTTTTTATTGTTTAAAAAACAAGCGAGGAAAGAAAAAAAAAAAAAGAAAAATAAAATCTTTTTCAGTGTTGGAAATTGTTTGGAAATTTCTGTTGCGTGACTTATTGTGTTCCCGGCGTGCGGTCGGTCTGTAAACGCGGCAGCTGTGCTTTCCCCACCTTGGGTTCCCCTGTTCCATGGGGAGGGAAGGGAGCACAGCTGCCCGGCACCGGCTCCGGGAGCGTTTTCCCAACCCTCGGCTCATGGAGCGGTAATTGCTCCTGGAATTCAGTCGTGCTGGGAACGTGGAAATGGCAGAGAAACGGTGTCTCGAGGGACTGTAAAAAGTAAAGTGGGGTTTTGAACCGTGGGGCAGCATACGGGGGGGGGATGAGAGGTGTTGTGTGGGAGAACAGCAGAGTTTGGGTCTTTGGTCAAGCAGCGGAGTCGATGGACCTCTGGAGTGCGGGTGGGAGAGGAGAGAACAGCCCAGAAATCCTTCTCTGGGGGGGTTCTGGGTTTCCTTGAGTTCCTCCTTCTTGCTGCATTTCGGGGGGATTTGGTACGTGACGATGCCTTTTGTACACAGTGGTGGAAAAAGATGCTAAGGTTCACCGCAGCGGAGGGGATGTCTGCAGCCAGGACAGGGGCTTGACCTAGCCTGGGGCTTGACCTAGCTTGGGGCTCGCAAGGTCTCCACCACCTTAGCATGTCCTCTCCCAACCTGCCCACCCTCCCTGGGAGCTTTCCTTCCCCCTCCTCGAGCACAGAAGGTGAAGACCCCCTGGTTCCCCGGGGGTTGGCCTGGCAAACCATCTCCCTTCTGCTGCTCTCTGAGCTGGGTGGCATCTCGGCCACACCAAATTTCACCACTAAACAAGAATTAATAATAAAAACAAATCAATCCCTGATTCCTTACCTTGGTGCTGGCCTGGAAAGTTGCCGGTAAAGCAGCTCTTCTCAGCCACCAGCCCTCTCCCTGCGTGCTGAGGGACCCTGCTGTGGAGTGGAGGCCTTCACCCAGCAGCATGGGGAAGGAGAAGGAGCCGTGAGCATGTCCTGCAGAAACCCCTCTTGCCCACCATCCTGAACGGCTCTGGCTGCAACGGGGATGAGTAAAGGTGCTGCTGGGCTCGGGGGGTGTGGGGAGGCTCCTGCAACTAGACCGAGGTGGGGATGTTCCAGAGACTCTTGGGCTGTTCTTTCTAGACTTCTTCCCTCTTCTTGTTGGGTCCTGGACCCTTTCCTCCCCTGGGGAGGGGGCCGTGGGCAGCCGCGGGATGGCAACCTTCCCTGCGGCACCGTTGCGCAACGACCCGCTTCAGCAATGAAAGGCAGCTTTGTGCAGAGGAGCACGTGGACCAGCGGTGGCCTCTTGGCTGGAGCCGCTTCCCTGGAGCGGGAGGTCACCCGAGGAGAAGCCTGACCGGCCTCCCCGGTGCCGATACGAGCTACTTCTGGATGTAGGAACAGCAGGAACATGAGGAAACCACGTTGGGCCGGAGACGCTGCTGCGCCACGGAGCAGCTCTTCCAACCAACCTTGGGTGATGGGTGGCCCCGGCGTAAAGCCATGGCCGGGGGGTTCCTGGCCATCTGGGTGACCTTCCCACCATCTCCTTCCCCGGCTTTGCCGGCGGACCATGTGGTCCCGTGGGGTTTGGAGACGTTCCTGTGGCTCGGGAGGGGACGGCGAGTGCGGTGCCGAGAAACCGGCTGTGCAAAGAAGCCACCGGCTCTCCTGCGTCCCACCTGCCATCACGCTGCCCGACGCCGGCGTGTGCGGAGCCGGGGGGACGCGGGGTGGGGGAGAGCGTGAAAAAAAAAAAACCCAAATTGCCAAAAGGAAAAACCCTAAATTGCAAGAAAAACCCAGACTGGGGGGGGGAACCCCAAACCCGCCCCAATCAAACCCCGAATCGCTCCTGCAGCAGGGAGAAAATCTCAACTTTCTTGGAAAAAGTTATCTCAGGGGGAAAAAACTCGCTCGTTTCGGGGTTTCTGATGTCACTACAAGACGGAGGGCTCACCCTGATGACCATCTTTACATTCCCACGAGAAATACAAATATTTTCTCGCATGGGGAGGGGTTTTTTTGGGGGTGGGGTGGGGATTTTCCCTCCTGGTGATGCTCTGGAGCAACCTGAGCTATCCACCAGGGGTTCCGATGCCCCATTTACACCCAATTCTTAACTCAGCCCCTCCTCCCCGTGGGCAGCAACGCAAC
>VUYV01000396.1:148885-184479 GCA_008711295.1 Anarhynchus alexandrinus
GGGGGGGGTCAGTACAAGCCGCAGCCCCGCAGGTTGTTGGCAATGATGATGTCGGTGACGGCGTCGAATACCACCTGGATGTTGTTTGTGTCCGTGGCGCACGTCATGTGGCAGTAAATCTCCTTGTTGGGGGAGCGGTTTTTGCTTTCGAATTGTGCTTGGATGTAGGCGGCCGCGTCCTCGTAGGTGTTGGGACCTGCGGGCAGAGGTGGGGGGGGGACACACACACAGAGAAGGGGGGGGGTCAGGGCTGGGGGCCACCACCCTCCCGCCCCGCTGCTTGCAAACTGCTGTATTTCTCAACAAAAAAAAAAGGCAAAACCTATTTATTTTCCATTTTTACCCCAATTCACCCCTCAGCAGTGTCCATAAATGGACACTTCTGCCCTTCTGCCACCCCATCTCCCTTCTTGCCCCCCCCAACCCTTTTCCACCCCGTTCTACCCCATTTTCCACACAAATTGCAGCACACCTGGGCTCCATTGGGGACTCCTCCCCCCTCCCCCCCAGGTGTTCCCGCTTTGCCCCCTCCACCCACTCCCCTTTTTCCCCCCCAGGGAAGGGCAATAGCCCCCAGTAGCCCCCACCCGGGCCATGCCGTGCCTGAGGGACGCTCCTCCTCGTGTCACCGCTGCCTGGACATCACCGGTGAGTCCCTGCGGCGNGCAGTGGGGCTGAGCCCCTCTGTGCGCTGTCGGGGCGATGGGTGAGATGGGTGGGTGAGGGGCAGCGGTGGGGCTGGAGCCCCCCCCCGGGGGATGCGCCGTCGCTCGCAGAGTGGACCAGGGGGGCGTCGCTTTGGGTAAGGCGGGCTGGCGAGGGGCCAGATGTTTTGAGCCGAAAAATGTGCATTATGGCATTAAGCCGCTTACGGCGGGGGGCGGCCGCGCCCGGCCCCTCGCGGGGAAGCCACAAAGCCCGAATTACGCCCCTGAAATCGCCTTTGGGAGAGCTGCTATTATCTGGAGATTTATTTTCCTTTTCCAGCTCGTCGGTTCCCCTCCTTCCCCACGCGGTGGGCGGCCGAAGGAGAGGGGAGGTGGCCCGGTGCCGCGGGGCTGTCCCCCTCCCCGGGGTAGCGGGGATGTGCCGTACAGCGCCGTGTGAGATGGTTTGGGATGTCCCACCAGATGGCTGGGGAAAAATAAGTACTGCGGCTTTCGTGATGGAGAAGCATAAAGACCTCCGGTGGACTTGTGCCGTGGGGGAATGGGTCCCCGTCTTGATGGGGGACCCCCTTGTCCCCAGGGTCTGGCATCCGGGGTGGGTGTGCTCCGGTGAAATTTGTTCCATATTGGTACATTCAGGTATTTGTAGGGCTGTTGGAGCCTCTGAATCAGAACTGATTTTCTCTTTCCCTTCGGGAATTCAGGCGGGATATCTATTCTTACCCCATTTTCTCAGTTTTTGTTCTTTTTCCCCAAGTGTTGTTGGTTTCACTTCAAAAAGTGTGATTCTCTTGTGGTTTCACAGATTTCTACTGTAAAGGGGCTCTCTCCGTCCCTGACTTTACCCTGCGCAAAGGTGCTCCTGGGAGGATGCAAACAGGAGAGGCAGCTTGGAGGACCGTGTGTCTCGGCTCCTCCAGCAGCAGCTTCTCAAGACCCTTCAGCGATCAGACTGGCTCACGTGGTGGGCGGGAGGCTCTAACCAAAGCTTCTCCTTTCCACAGATCCCTGTGGCCAGACCCCTTAAAGCCTGTCATCTTCTTGCCCATCTTCTTGCCCATCTTCTTGCCCATATCAGCTGGTCGTGCACCTTTGCCGCAAGAACTGACCGCACGCAGGACACGACCCCACCCCAAGAGCAAGAGCGATGGAGCTTCACCGCAGCTTTTGAAGGTGGGCAGAGCTTTCGTTCCCCCCTCCACACCCCATAAAGGTGCCCTGTCCCCTCCACCCCCCTGCCCACCTCCGGGGCGAGACGCAGCCCCCCAGCGGCGCGGTGGTGGGCGTCACGCTGGGCCGCACCGCGTCGGCCCTGGCACGTACCTGTGTATTCAGGGAAGCAGATGGTCAGAGGCGACTTCTTGATCTTCTCGGCAAATAGGTCTTTCTTGTTGAGGAAGAGAATGATGGAGGTATCGATGAAGAATTTGTTGTTACAGATGGAGTCGAAGAGCATGAGAGATTCGTGCATGCGGTTCTGCAACGGGGAGCACGGAGGGAGGAGAGGGGAGAGAGAAAGGCAAAGAGAAAGAGAGAGTTAGAGGAGAGGAGAACACTTTCTCTGAATTGAAACGCTTAGAAAGAAAAAAAACAAAGAAAAATATTGGAAGTGAGACAGCGGTAAATGTGAGATGGTTACAAAGGTGGAGGAGATGGGGTGTTGGTCTCCTCCCAGGCTGGAGGATGCAGCTGATCCTCTCTGCCGGCTGCTCCAGCAGCACTCACACCTGAAGCCTCAAGGAAGAGCAGAAAAACCCCAAATTTTCTCATCACCTGCATAAACTGAGGAGTTGAGGAATGGGGCTGCAGCTTTCTGGTCTCGCCTGTGTCTCTTCAGGGGCCGGGCACCCCTGAAGCATCCCTTACAGAGCCGAAATAAGGGATGGACAGACAGCGCCAGCCAGCAGCTGGGATGCACAGGGCACAGGGACTGGGATGGAGACAGGTTTTGGCCATCTCAGGGTGGTCCTACAGACCCGCCTGGAAGGGCACTTGTGCCAAGCGGCGCCGTTGCGGCAAGACCGGTGCCAGAGTCTCATCCCATCCCATCAGGTCCCATCCCAGCTGGGCCCTTCTGCCCCTTGGAAAAATCTTCAGCCTGTCTTTGGAAGGACCACGGTGGTGGCCGCGTCGCTGCTGAGAAGTCCCAGCGCTGCTGCAGGGAGGACACCGGCGGCGGTGCCTCTGCCAGGTCACCATGCAGCTCTCCCCAGCGTGCCAGGCTGCTCCAGGGGGGCTTCCAGCATGGGGGAGGTTTAGCAGGAGCATCAGTAGAGGCAAATCTATAAAAACTTGTAATTTAAAAGAAAAAAATAAATCCTTTTGCACGTGGACCAAGGCCACATAAAGCCATTTTTGCCCATTGTTACCAGAAAGGAGTGGAGAGAAGGACAGGAGGAGGAGGAGGAGGTGGTGAGGTTGTCCTGCACTGAATCCACTGGCGCAGGGCACCGTCAGGCAGAGAGTTTTAGCACTTCACTGGAGTGGCTGTGGGGTGTCCGTGCGCCATTAGCGTGGTGGTGCTGCTGGACAGGATGGGTATGGCTCTCCAGGAGCTCTCAAAATTCTTCTCCGTCGTTAACTTGCTCTTGGAATAACTGGAAAGCCGTTCCCTGCTGTTCCGCTGGCGGCTTTGGGAGGCACTGGAGGCACTCCCTGCGCCTCTCCCGTCGCTGATACCCACCTGGTGGACTCCTCCGACTTTGCAAAGCTGCGAAAACTCTGAAGTCCAAAGCCACCACCAGCCCCTGCCAAGCTCCTCTCCGCAACCCCGTCTCGGGGCTGAACCCCCTTCCCCGGAGTCCTGGCTGCGCTGCTGCCCCTCGCACGGGGACAGCCACCGCGTGTGATGCTCCGAGCGGCAGAGACGTGCTCCGGGCAGCGAGGATGCTCGGCAGCCGGTGGGAAAACCCTCCTGCACCAAACATCCCCCCCACCCCCCAGCCTCAGAGCCCCCTTTTTTTTTTTTCCTGAAGGCGGAGTTTTGGAGCGGCCGAAGATTCGCAAGAACACCACGTGTTTCCTAATGAAATGATGACCCATTTACACATTTTTTTTTTTTTGGAGTTTTCCATGAATGTTTTATTAGCGAGTCATTTTTATTAGCTCCACTTCAGCTGCAGCTTTGCATGCAAAATTTAGCAGATGTCTGATTTCATCTTGAAAGGCTTTCGGATCGCACTGTCGCTTCCCAGACAAAGAGTAGCTAGGGATGCCAAGCAGTCGCTTCCCAAAGCTTCGGCATTGTTCCATCCTTGTTCTTTTAAATAAAGAAAAAAAACCCCCAACCCATCTTATTCATGGGGAAAACAGAAGAAGTGGCTCTTCTCGACTCGTGGCTGCTGCGAAAATGCCTGGTCTTGAGATTTTCATGGGAAGTATCTGAGTGGGTTTTTTTTTTCCCCCTTGTTGTCCCATAAATGCATTATATTTAAATAAAGGACTGACGGTGATGGTGGCGGAGCTGCTGAAACAAAGCACGTGCCTGGGGGGAATGAAAATCCTAAGCATGAGGAAAATAACCCTGGGGACTCCTGAGCCCTGGACGCCTGCACGTCGCAGACTAAATTTTTAAAAACATCCCCTATATAAATATACACAGAGAAACCCTCTCGCTCTCCGCCGTTGGTTTTTCTCAGAGATGGCCCGTAATTCTGAGCTGCAGGATGGGATGTGTGGGGATACGCGTCCGAGGATGGGTCCGGCTGAAGTTACACCACTGGAAATTGGTGAAGTCAACAGGAATAACGGTCAATTTTCCTTTGCTGAGGTTTACGGAAAAGTTTGGAAAACTCTTGGTTTGGAAAACTCTTGGTTTGGAAAACTCTTGGTTTCTTCAAGTCCTTTGCTTCTTGCCCCAGATAGTGGCAGATCTTCGATTTAAACATGAACAAAGTGGCCCAAGCGTTATTTTAAAGGGCGGGGGAGATGCTCTGAGTACGGTGTCACGGCGGGTGGGGGGGGAAAAAAGCACAATTTGCTAAATTGAACCAGAAATGGCTCTTTCACAGCCACGCTCGCGAGGCTGGTGCGGAGAGATGGCGGCAAAGAAACGCAGAGCTCGCTACCTGTCCTGGATTTGCAAGCGAAGCACGGGGGGAAGCAACGGGGCAGCGGGGATGCTCTGCCCCACCGCTGCCCGCGCTGAGCATCGCCGCTGACCGGTGCCGAAAGGGCAGCCGGAGGCGGACAGACGGACGCCGGCGCCGGAGGGAAAGCATGGATGGTCGGACATAGATACACAGGACTTCGGGAGGGGAAGAGTCTGATTTCAAGAAGCCAAGGAACAAATACAAATGATGGTAAAGTTATTCTCTTTAAAAACGGAAGAAAAAAAAAATTCCCACCGCATACTTACATAAAATTGAACAACTTTTGCTTCTGTCGTTTTCAAATTCCTTATTTCCAGGCGACTGAGGCTGTGGCAGGCGCCTGACACCGCGGGCGCTATCGCAATAGGTAAATAACGGGCTCGAGGAGTTGGAGGCGTTCAAGGGAGACACAATAAAAACCCTCTCACGCTAGAAAAGAGCTGGCACTTTATTAACATTTTGTAACTAATAAATACATTACCGACAGCCAATAAATTATTACAATAACTACCGCTCTATTAAAACCAACGGACAGTCACTCTTCGTACAAAATTACAGTTAATACAGTTTGGGCCATCAAACATGCAGGAGAAACGATTCAGCGGGAAACCAGCAAAAGGAGAGTCGTGGCGGCCTCCGGCGATCCTCCGGGAAGAAACGTGGCGGGGAGCGGGGAGCCCAGAGGCGGGGTGACGGTCACTGTTCCCTTGTCGAGCCAAAGGGGGGAAAGGGAGATGGTGGTGGTGGTGGGGGAATAGGGCTGAGGATGTTAAATTAGGGACCGGGCTATTTAACGGGGCAATGGCTGCTCTTTATAAACGACTGCGTGCGCTCTCCCGGTGCCACCGGGTTGCTCCAGCACTGGGAAAGCTGGTGAGACTCAGGCAATGCTTAAAATAGTGTTTGTTACCGGCTGTGCTCTCCTCTCCCCGCCTGGAGCAGACCCGGAGCCCCTTGCCTGCGCTACAGATTTGGTCTCGACACTCATTTCCGAGGCACGGGGTGGGCGAAGGGGCCGGGGCCATCCCAGCCCTCCGCCTCATCCCCGCCTCTCTCGTTCCCATCCCTGCCACGGCTGCCCCCGCCTGCCGAAAACCGCACTGCCCGCTCTGGGAGATGGAGATGTTTCTGCCCTGCGTCCCCAACATGCCTCCCTCACCTCTCCTTCCACCGCGGCCGGGTGGCTTCGGTCCTCCTGCTCTTATTACCACATCAGCGTTTGAGGGTGGCACCAGCTCCTCTCCACAGCCACGTTCTCAGCGTAACGTCTTATATAGGTCACGTACCTATATCTGTCAGCATCAATTATCTCCTGGCGTTGCAGGAGCTCAGATACGATAATGTACGCTCGAGTCTGGGGGCGCTTTGGGAGAGCATTTCTGTCTGCTCTGTCCTCCGGGGAGGTGGAGGGAAGACCGTGGTGCGCTCCTTTGTGCCACCCGGACCACGTCTCGTGCGGGCGTTGGGGAAGGGTGTGTGTGCGCGATGGGTTTGGGTGGCGTGGGATGATGCTTGGTAGCATCATCTCTACCGACCTCGCCACGTCCGGCCTCGGATCGCTTTGAGTCTCCTTGGAAATGGCTGTGGAGTTTTTGGTCGTAAGCCCGACGACAAACCCGGCCCGTGACAAAGACACAAACACGCTAGGACTAAGCTTCTCTAATCGACGTGACAAACGGTCAGCCTTGTTCCCGCCAACTCAACAACTCCCCCTGGCTCCGGGAGACTAGTGGGGTTTTTTTTTGGCCACGAAACACTCGGACACATGGGTGCGGGGTTGGTCCCTTTTCCAGCATCAACGGCACAACTCCCCCGGTGGGTGATGTCGGCCCAACCCCACGCTGCGAGGGGCTGCCCACCGACGCACCCGCGTGTCCTGGCAAAAGGACATCATCTATGTCCCATCGTGCCCTCTCGGAGACTGCATTCCCGGCCTGAGCACAAAGCCTCTCCCCTCGCAGGCAAGCACGGGGCTCCTGCCGCAGCAGATCAAAACCACCGGGTGCGTTTTAATGTACGTTACAGTATAGATTCCTCTCGTTAATACTTTTAGCATCCCGTAACACAAAATCCCACCTACCGAGGAGGCACGGCAGCCGCCTCCTGAGGATGCTCTCCCCTCTGCGGAGGGACCGGGAAAGCCGGCTGAAGGCAAGAAGCTAATTCTTGTAGAAAAAAAAAAAAAACAGCTCCAGAGAGAGATTTAGTTGGAAGAATTGGTGGGCAGGGGCAGCGGGGACAGCCCGGTGGCAGCAGACGGAGGGAGCAGATGGCCTGGAGGAGCGGTCCCGCTGCCCCGCCGCTCGGCCGGGCTCCTCCGGCCCTCTGTGAAAACGGAGAGCGCGAACTCTCTTTGCTAAAGGGAAAAATAAAATAAAAGGCCTCTGAAGTATGTGGCTGTATTTGAGGTGTGCTTCCCCAGGGCGTGTTTATTGCTAGTTCTCCTAAGGCGCCCCGTTACTGCGTCCTCCCGAGGAGCACGGCGCTCCGCAGCTTAACCCCACCGCCTCGTCCACAGGCTCCTTCCAAATCTTTCCTCCCACCGGTTTCTCTATTTCATTGAAATTGTGGTTTAAATAAAGGAGCTATTTGCATTTTTTCAGTCTCATGGCTCCACACACCCCACCATCTCACTGCTGACACAGCAAGCCATGGAGGGGTGCTTCCTTCTTTCTTTTTGCCGCTGTCTGAAGCTCACCGCGAGATGCTAACGCCGCTTCCAACCCCGTGCCCCTCGGATGCTGCTGCCGGACAAGTGACCCAAGTCATTAAAAACCTCCCACCTCCCAAAAAGGGCCGTCTTTCGCAAATTCCCACGTTAGTTTTGAGGGGCAGCAGGGTGCACACGGGTAGCCGTTTCGGTTCCGCGAATCACTGTGCTTTCAAAACGCGTCCCCCCCGTGCCCCCGTAGGATTTCTGTTGCACCTCTACCTCCCTGCTACATGGAGGCTGCAAATCCGGGGGCCTCGGGGCCTCCGAGGGTGTGGATTCGGAGTGCGGCCCATCGCGGAGCGCAAGGGGCTATTAAGAAGAGGGCTTTTGAAAGCCGGCGGCGCGTTTCAAGGTCTTCCTCCCAGGCGAGGATCGCCGGTGTTTAGAAAAAGCGCAGGGGCAAAAGATTGCCCGCGGAAGGCACATCTGTCCAAAAAAGGCTTGGGAGGATGCGGAAAGGCAGCGGTGAGTAACGCTTTGGCAGGCGTTCCGGAGACAGAAATCTACGGGCGGCCATCAAGCGGGAGAAACGGTAGTGTTTTAACACTGGAAGCATTTCACCTTCCCAACGCCGCTTCCAGCCTTTGTCAGTGAATCCTCCCGACACGCGTATGAGGGAGGGAACGTCAGCGGCAGCTGAAACGAAGCTTTAGGCACGCAACGTGCCAAAGAAAACGCGAGAAAAGGCTCCGTGTGACAACATTTCCCTCCCTTTTTCTTTTTTATCACCACCGTGCCGGGGAACCGGCCGGTTTGGACCCCCGAGCCGGCGCGGGTTGCCTGAATCCATCCCAAGCGCGCGGAGCCGGCGCCGGTGACTCGGCTGCATTCGGCAGAGTTTGGGGGTTGAGTTAATTTAAATTATCTTTACCAAAATATTCCCGTGGGCTTTATGCTGGGAACTCCTGAAGCCTTGGCTTGGTGCTGCCTCTGCTGTTACCTACTTCGCTGCCTCTGTCACTTATTCGCTCAGATAAAACGTCACCCACAGCGCGGGGCGGGAAGAGACAACATCCAAACCTCTAGTGCTGCCCATCAAATCCTTCTGAAACCACCTAACCGGGACCCGCCTCGCCGCCAGTGCAAGTCACGAGTGCACCACTGCACCCAACTCTGGGTCTCCTCGTTACGTCCGCTTTACGTACCAAACGGAGCCAACGTTCAGTTTCTCAGCCCTTACTGTGACACTCATTGCCCATTTGAACACCAGGTGTTACCGGTGGGACTCGGTCACCCGCACGGGACGAGCTCCAGCAGCATCCCCGTCCCTCTGCATCCCGCCAGCTCACTCTCTGCCCACTCTGTGGCAGAAGCACCGTCCTGTTGCCATCGTGCCCTGTCTCCAAAAGCAAAGCGAGGGACTGGACTAATTCAACGACCTCAGACCACAGCCCAGCTGGAGTAAAACGACCTCTGAGATGAGCAGAGGGTACGCAAGCAGAAAGCGTGGCTCGGGGTGGCGGGGAAGTTCGGCCGGGGTGGACGCGAGTCCCGCACGTTTCTTTGTCACCTCGCCTATTTCTGCACTGCGCTCCTCTTCCCGCAAAACCAAAGAGGTTGCATTGTGCTGTCATCCCCTCGGCTTTAGTCCCCAGGGACTAGAGCTCAACAGGCACAGAAACCTTTCCGGGGTCGGGACATGCGGCTGGTCCCTTCCGAGGAACCGGAGAGCTGGGCAGGTGCTTCCCACTGAAAATCCTTCCTTTGAAAATCCCTTCTTTGAAAACCCCTCCCATCGACTCCGAAAACCCTAAGCCAGACCAAACGCAATCAAACGCAGAGCCCTCGTGGTCGGCGTTCCTTTGGTTTTAGGGGCGTACAGCAGAGCGTGCCGGCTATTCCGCGGAGCTGGGAGAGGGGCTGGGACCTGGGGCAAACGAGACGCGCGGGCGGGACGTGGCGTGAGGAGCAGAGAGGGGCTCCCGGCTTTGCTGGCCGGCCAGCTCTTCGTGGGAGCTGATGCCGCCGGAGGTATTTTAAGGCTGAGGCGGTGAGGAGAAAGGTGGGTAGTCCCTCGGGCCAGAGCAGGGCAGGCGTTATTGCTGTTAGCGTCCGGCAGAGCAGCGGTGGGTCCTCACCGTGCAGCGCTAAATGCACATTTAGAATTTCACGCTGCCCCAGGGGTCGCGGACACAGCTGCCAGCCCAGCCGGGCTGCGAGCCGCTGAGATGGGCGACAGCCCCCTTGTTCTCCTCCGCAGACCTCCCCCGTTTGCCCCGCGGCGCTCCCGCGCGCATCCCTGCCCGGGGCTTTGTCACGGGCGTCCCACAAACACTGTCCCAAGCGGAGCGCGGCCTCCGATGGGGACTCTCCTCTGCCTCCCAGGTGCCCTCCTCTTCCTGTCCTCCCTTCTTCCTCCACCTGCCTCGTCTCCCTTCTGCAAATTCTGTCCCAAACCGGCCCCCCCCTAAACCTCCCTCGCCGGCCCTCTCCGTCCCATGCCACCGTACGTGCTCCCTTCGCTGCCCCCCCTTGCCTTTGGGCTGTGCTCACACCGTCTCTCCTAGGTGGGCACAGAGAGACAAGAGACGTTGTCCCTCTCAGGCACGGCGCTGGAGCAAACTCAGACCTCCCGAGACCTGAGAGACACCCCCAAGAGAGGACAGCTGAACTCGTGGCTGGCCTGGAAAGACTCACGTTTTCCAGGATCGCAGACTTTTTTGGAGAGGCAGAGGCGAGGCAGGGAGCAGCGCTGCCTACCCGCCCCCCGGCGCCACGCCGAGTGGGACCTCGGAGGCGGCTGCCTCACCCCCACACCCCAAACAAGCTTTCGGGGTGGACTTCTAAGGGTCCCTCCACGCTCCCCGAGGTGACACCCCACCTCTCACGCTCCCCTCTGCCTTCACCCCGATGGCACCCAGAGCTCTCGGTGACGGCGGGTGGATGGCCACGTGTCCCCCAGTCTGTCCTGCCCTCTGCGCCCCCAGGGTTTTGCTGTGCTGGGTGCTGCCTTTGCCCTTTCCACACCTCTTCCCCTGCCCTTCCTTCCTCCGTTCCCTCTCTTCCTTGCGCTTTTCTGTCCTTCTCCATCACTTGGCTCAAATCACCTCCCCGAGCTCTCCCTTGCCACCACGCGGCCAGTATAAACCATCCCTTCTCACTTTAGCTACCGGTCAAGAGATGCGCTGACTGCAGGCACCAAACCTGGAGCCGTGTCTCCTGGCAGGAGATGACACAGGCCAGCTACCTGCTTCTGCTCGGCCAAGGAGGCTCAGAGCGCGCGGTGGGGCTCCTCAAGGGTGTTTAGATGCCCGAGGTGTGACGAGGAGCTGCGAGGCTCCTGCACACCCTGCGGTCACCCAAGCCCGGCAGTGTTTCCCAAAGCACCTCTCTGCCTTCCAGGTCCTTGATGGTCAAACCCCTGCCTACAGAAAAAAACAGGGCTAAACATTTATTTTGGGGCACCCCGGCGTTTTAGGGCCAAAGTTTGGACAGAGATGCCGCGTGTTTGCAGGAGCGTCGGTTGCGCTGAAACCACGGCGGGGCTGGGAGGTGCTTTGGGAAGGGTGGCCGGGTACCCAAGCTGGCGTCCTCGCCACGATGTCCCCCGTCCCCGGGGCATCCTTGCTACCTCTACTCCAGGGCTCCCAGCCCAGCAGCTCCGCAGCACCCAGCGAGGCGCCTCCGAAACGCGTTCCTGAAACCGCTAGACTCATCCTAACATTAATTTTGAAAAAAAAGCTTGAGGTAAAACTGTTACCGGTACCGGATGCTTTTAGACCGAGGCTTAGTAGGTTTTGTTACTGTGTCCCTCTTACTCAGACACCAGCGGAACGCGATAGGGCTGTTTCGCTTGTTCAAAGAGCTGTTCTGGAAAAAAGGAGACTATACAAATTCAAGCTGCGGCGGCCGCGTTCAACGCCGACCCCTCCGGCTTTGGGGGCAGGAACTGGAGCCGTTAAGGTACCCTCAAAACAACCGTGTTGTATCTAGCACTTCCCAAAGGAATAGTGTTTTTTTTAAAAAAAAGATAAATAACCGGGAGAATTAAAAACATCCCTTAATTTCAAGGAGGGGGAAAAAAAAAAGGTTTCGGTTCCAAACTACACTGTTGCTGACCAGTATGTTAAGGCTTTGATTTTTTTTTTTCTTTTTTTTNTTTTTTTTTTTTAAAACTGAAGTATTTTTGTCTTTTGGCAGCTGAAATGCACTTTGTGGGAAACGCGTTAGCCCCCTCTACAGCGCTGCGAATTGGAACGGAGGAGTAGAACGAGGCAGCGAGGGAACGAACCAAAAATAAACCAAAATAAAATAAAACGGGGCAGGGGAGAGCAGACCTCGCTGCAAAGTTTTCTGGGACGGGAGGAGGGATTTACGTATTTCTTCCTCATCGTCTTCTGAGGAGGCAAAAAAACAGAGAGAGGACCTGTCCGCGGGGCCGGAGGATGCTCCCGGCGGGCGAGAGGAGAGGAGGGGAGGAGAGGGCTTTAGTAGAGTCCGCATCCCCGCAGGTTGTTGGCGATGATGACATCCGTGACGGCGTCGAAGACGAACTGGATGTTGTTGGTGTCGGTGGCGCAGGTGATGTGCGTGTAGATCTCCTTGTTGGGCGACTTGTTCTTGCTCTCGTACTGAGCTTGGATGTAAGCCACCGCCTCCGTGAAAGAGCTGGGGCCTACGAGAGAGCCGAGACGAAAGGAAAAAGAGTGGGTTAAAGCCATCCCGTAACCCTAAATCCGTAGGGCGCCCGCAAGCGCCCCGTTGTAGGGACATGGGGAGCTCGGATGGGGCTGCTGCAACCCAGACGCCCCATCTCCACCTCGGGGACGGGCGCTATTACCAGCCAGGATTGCTGCAAGGGAGGAGATGCTCTCCGACTCTCAGCTCGGCTGTGTTTGTATCCTGAGTTGCTGTTTATAATCTATAGAGATGGAACGGGTGAGGGAACTGAGCGTTGAGCAGGCTATGATGGGGAAACCAGGAGAAATTCCACGTAATGCTGACAGAAAAGATCAAAAAAAAACCCTGCCAGGAACCCGGTAAAAGCTCGACCTGGTGCAAAGGCGCAGCTTTTTTTCCTTTTTTAGACTTTTTGATTAAAGTTTCAGCTTTTGATGGAAAAGAGGAGATAAAACACCCACGAATTGAGGGCAGGGTTGGTAACAGTGCCCTCCTTTCCCTGAATCACTAAGAGAAAAGGACGTGAAAAGCTCCAGCCTCTGTTACACAGCAAAGTGGGGTTTTCTCAAGCAAAACACTAAAAAAAAAAGAGCACTAATACAAAATGTCCCTCTTTTTGAGAAATTAGGATCGCAGCACCCTCTGCTAGAGCCGTGGCTAAATTCGCGCCACGAGGAGTTTCTTGTCTGGATGTATGGAGGTGTCTGCACCAAACCTGACTGACCGTCAGTCAAAGTTAGACAAGCGAAATGTTTGCTGGGAGCAGGTTCTCGCATGAAGACCTTGAGACTTGAGAACATGCTCAAAGTTAGACAAGCAAAATGTTTGGTGGGAGCAGGTTCTTGCACGAAGACCTGTGGAAAGCGTTTGGGAAGAGGATCCACGCGCTGTGCCACCCCCAGGAGGGTATCTAGTGAAAGGGAAGGTGGTTGGTTCGAAGGCACGAGGACTCGGATGCTGGATTCCTTCTGGGAGAGCAGGGAATCGCTCGTGCCAGCGTGGTTTGAAACACGCCCTGGATTCTGCTGCTGCTTCGCTAAGTATTGTGGATTAGTTAAAAGCATGAGTGAATTAAGGGGATGGAAACAGTCGGTGCTCCGGCATACAGCAAGCAAATTTGCGGATGCAGTCTTCTAATAATTCTCTGTCAGCAGAACTAATGGACATCAGGAACTTCATTTTATTAAAAGCGTTTTGCGGAACCGACTTGTGACGTTGAAAGTCCGCTTGATTGATTTACAGGCTTTCATCAAATAATTCTTCTTAACTTCAGGGCAACTTTCGAATAACGCCGCTTTTTCACGAGGCCACGAGGGCTCCATCCTCTGAGCCGCGGCCAGCAGAGCAGGGGCGAGCGAGCTCAAGTGTTTCCTTGGCTCTAAAGTCCGGCCTCACGTCAGCACAAGCTAACTTCCAACTTTTAATGGCACCGATCCCTGTCGGATCAGTGGAAGAACTTCCAGCCTTCAGCCTTGAGCCCTCTCCGACGGCACGAGAGAGAAAAGAGGCCTGGGGAGGGTCCCTGGCGCTGTGACAACTCCCAGCTTCCCGAACAGCGCCTCGAAGGAATTTAGAGCATCTCTGGGGGCTTCTGAGATACGGGGAGGGACTGGTTTGGTTCACTTGGGGCCGAAGCGCTCCGGAAACAAGCTGTGGTCGTTTTCCACAGTCAGCCGAGAGCTTCGCTACGCGTGCGCGAGGGTCGGCCTCCCCCGCGGAACTCCTCTCTCGGGCTGGGACAGCTCGGGAAGGAAAAGCTGGATCTAAACCGACATCCCTTCTTGTTCTAGTCTGCCTGCCATCAGGGATATGTAAGGATGTTATTTCAGAGGGGGGTTACTGGGAGACCTTAGTGATGATCCACAACACCAGGTCCACAAAATGCCATAGAATCATAGAATGGTTTAGGTTGGAAAGGACCTTGAAGATCATCGAGTTCCAACCCCCCTGCCATAGGCAGGGACACCTCCCACCACACCAGGTTGCCCGAGGCCACGTCCAGCCTGGCCTTGAACACCTCCAGGGATGGGGCCTCAACAGCCTCTCTGGGCAACCTCCATCAGGGAGGAGTGGGAGGCGCAGGTTTGCTTCACGGAGAAAAGGGAAAAAGATAAGAATCTTCTGGTATATGGAGGCGCTGCTATAAAGAGGATGGCGATGAGCTGCTCCCCAAGCCATCCAAAAGACAGCAAGCAGCAGCCTAATTTGCAACCAGAAAAATTTGGGATCGGCACCATTGCGAGCTTCCAACTGTAAAGACTGTGAAATTTCCATTATTAGATGCTTTTGGCCAAATGTGTCAGGAATAAGTCTGTCTGGACCAAACAGTTGAGTCGACGGCTGAAATGTGTTGGCAGTGACAAACACCCAAAGCTTCCCCGGAGAGGAAGCCTGCAGATGTTCTCCTGGATTCGGATGGAGTCATTCAGCTACATGGTCACAGACCATTCAGCCCAAAGCAGCGCTGATGGATCGCTTTTGCCTATTCACAGGGAAAAATCAAGTGCTCGGAGATAGGAAGCTCTGGTTAATAATTTGTTGCCCTGCCCAGAAATGCGACACTCTTGGTCGGTCCCGGTTCACAACTACGTTTCCTGACAAAGAGATCTGCTTCTCTGTCTGTCGCCTTGATTCATCTGGATGTCTCCGGTGAGCTTAAATAATGCATGACGATAAAAGTTTATTTTTATGCTGTCTGGGAATGGTAATGAGGGCTCGCGGAAGCCGGCGAGATGCAGCGGGAAGCGGCGGGGTGCAGCTGCAGCCTTTGCATGGGCGATGGAGCCTCATCACTAGCAGGTCAGATGCCAGGCAGCCAGCAGAAGCCAGGGCTTCTCGCACGCTGCCCTGTTGCAGAGTCTCCCAAGTATCGCTGAGACCTTCTTCTCCCCAGCCCAGCTCAGGGCACGGCTTGCTATGGCTCTTCTCTCTCTTGGTCAAGAGGTGTGGGTGGCCAGAAGATCAAGCGCCTTATTTTCTATCTGCATTTAGAAGTGTTTCCATGTCCAGATGCTTGGTGTCAGCCAGCCCGACAGCGAGAGTGGGGATGGACCTCCTAAACTGACCTGATAAAAATTCACAGCCGGAGCTGAAGCAGCGCAGCTGTGGGACCTGCTGTCGGCGCGCTGGAGGGCTGATCCGGCGGCCCCTCGGTGCCTGGTAGCAGCCGGGAACCGCAGAGGGACCCTCGTCGTGGTCAGCCAGGTCCACCACAGGGCAACACGATGGGTTACGGAAGGGCAGAGCTGGACTCTAGCTGAGGACAGCCCAACAAACCCCCTGCGCCGGTCTCCCAGAGAGCCGTCGCCCCTCGGTGACGGTTCAGCTCACCGCCTCTTTCCGCGAGAGCTGCAGGAGGGTCCGCGTTCCCGAGCGACGCTGGGAACCCGGGCACGGGTTTGGGAGGGCGCTGGCAGCCCCACGCCTGCGGGTGCTGGCTCGGCATGGCGGGGCAGAGCTCCGGCGCCCTGCTTAGCGGCGGCGGCCCTTTGCGGGCAAAGAACCGGGGTTTGAGTCAGCCTCACCCTTTAAGCGGACCCCTAAAGAAGGCGGGGGCGGTCCTATGGCATTTATTGAAATAAAACTTGCAGGGGAGCGAACGGGAGCTCTCGCTGCGCATCTTTAGCCTCACTGCCCGCGATACACCACCGTACCAGCCTGGGTGGGAAACGCTCCGGGATCCCTTTGCTACCCTACAGCCGGCTTTCTCGTTACCTGTGTACTCAGGAAAGCAGAGAGTCAGTGGAGATTTCTTAATTTTCTCCTCAAATATGTCCTTCTTGTTTAGAAAGAGGATGATGGACGTATCCGTGAACCACTTGTTGTTGCAGATGCTGTCGAAAAGCTTCAGCGATTCGTGCATGCGGTTCTGCAACAGAAAGGAGAGATCGCATCAGGCCACAGGCGGCGACCTGGGGACGTTCAACATGTAGGGAGGTCTAAAACAACTAAATCAAGGAGGAAAACACAAAAAAAATGAAAAGCTACAATATACATAATAAAAATTTATGTATACATACAGCTGAACGTATACATACACAGATGCAGTCCCCGTAACGTTTGACATACAGTTAGTAGCTTAAGGGCATTCAGCTGGACAGAGCTGTTTTGATTTTTGCATCGCATATAATTTACGGGATCCCAGCTCATAGAAATCATCATGCACCATGCATGGATGGGGAGTTACTTTTGCCCTTTGATCAGATTTACGTGTCGGTGCAGCTCATGCAGATTTTCTAAAACGTTTTCATTATTTTTTTAAATTTTTTTTTTTAATTATTTTTACTTTCTCGAGCGTGTGTGGCACACAACTGGTTGGATACATTAACCAAGGACTGGTAGATCCTTGAATTAATCTAGAGTTGGAAGCAGACATCAAGGTGACATAATTTTGGAAATGACCTTGCCGTGACCTTTGCCTGGTTTTGTTATTTTGTTTAGTGGTGTTGCCTGTTGTTGGGCTTTTAATTTTTTTAATTTTTTATTTATTTTTTTTTTTTAGTTCTCTTGGAAGATGGCTCAACAGAAAGTGTCTGGCAGAGAGGAAAAAAAAAAGTGAAAAAGGAAGAGTTTAAAAAGGAAAAACGTAACGAAAGGCATCTAAGAACAACCAGAGTAGAAGTCAGGCAGCTACCACTGATGTTAGCTCATGCCTCTAGAAGAACATTAGCTACTCGCCGGCAGAAGAGCCGCACGTTCAAACGCAGGCAGAGCGAGGAGTTTGGTTACAGGGCATGCACAAAAACGCCACGGGAAAGGAGAGAGAGAGAAGAGGAATGAAAAAAACCAAAACCAACAGACCAGTTAGAGAGTTGCAAAGTCCGCCACGTGGTTTTATGGTGGTGGGAAGAGCTCACGGCAAAGTCAACCAAGTGTCATGTTCCCTGCTGCTTTCAACTCTCAACTCGGTTTTTCTTTTTTTTTTTTTCTCGGTTCAAGAGAAGCTTCATACCTGCCAAATTTGGTTGGTCTCTCAAATGCTCATTTTTTGGCCTTTGTTTGGCTAGATAAGGTCAGTCGGCCGAGGCAAAGCTGTGAAGGTGCCGAGGCTGGCGATGTCCGGCGCGCGAGGCCGACGCCGCAGCGCGCCCGCCGGTCGCGTGGCCGTCTCTCAGCCGGGAGCCGGGCAGCGGAGAGAGCAGGGGCGGTGAGGACGAAGCACACCCAAGAGTCAGGGGGTTATCAAAGGCAAAGGCATGGTACAGACCGGACCGGCTCCTCGGCTTTTCCCAGCGGCATCTCCTTGGGACAGCGCTCCCCAAACCCGCTAGTGCACACACGAGACTGGTTACAGCGACCGCCGCAGAGACGCTAGAGAGAACAGGGCTGCCCGCTCTCGCCGCCGGAGGGGGTTTTTTTTGGGGTGGGTGCGATGCGCGTCATCCCCCCTCCGCCCCCGGATTTGGGCATTCGGGGAGGTGCGGGAGACAGCCGGGCGCTTTCACCCCTCTCCCGCTCCGTTTCACGCCCGCGCCGGCAGCGTAATTGAGCCCAGCGCTTTATTGATTAACGCTTTCCTTTTCATTGACACGCTTTAGCTGCCGCCCAACGTTTTATTTAGATAAAAAGCGGCCCTGTGGATGAAGGAAACATCCGATCCCCCCCCAGGACACGCGTTATTTGCCGTACCGTATACCGCACGCTTTGCCACCGGCCTTGACGTGGACCAAGCATCTCCCCACCGTGCACCGCACCCACGCACGGGGAAGACGCAATCGTGTCCGGGTACAAAAATGCGTTTACTTATTGGGTCTCGGTTGCAAGACGTTGGCTTATCTGCATCATCCCGTGCCCGTGTGCCGGTTTTTGCTAACCCAGTTTGTACCGGCTTGGTGTGGGAGCGCCAGAGGAAAGCTCCTCTTTGCTCCTTGTGGTGCCAGAATTGTAACCGTGTAGAAACCCGCAAAGGTTTTGTACAGGAGATCCTCGGCCACCCAAAGCCCTTGGGAGGAGAGAAGACAGCGGAGGGCGGTCAGGGGAACAGAAAGCAAACATAATTAACCGTTTTTTTTCAGCAGGGTCCCTCACCGAACGTTTTTAACGACATTTTTATCACCCTTGTTGATTTAAAATAAAAGCACGGAGAAACACACGAGCGCCGCTGGTGGGTTAAAAACCAAGAGCTCATCCGTAGCACCGTCAGCCTGGAGGTCACCGTACTTACCACGCCGCACCTCGCCAGCCCCGTACCACGCCGCGCAGCCCTGGCCGGGCGTGGCGGTGGGCAACCGCCCCTCGGGGCACGGGGGCACCGCGCGTGACGTCGGGTTTGGCTAAGAAATAGAAGCTGAGGACTCCTCCTGAGCTGGGCTTGGCGGTTAGGTGGAGCTGACTTGCCTACAGTAGCATGACTACGTAAGGATGCTACAGAAATCCTTCTGCTTCGCTTACGTGGTTCGATTAATTTGTGTTAATACCTGTTAGGAAATGAGAGCGTTTTCCCAAGAAACAGTGACTCTCAGCGTCCAGTCACAACCAGAATATACACACAGCACAAGCCAATACATCCCCGCAGAAAATGAGAGTTACAGTAAAAATCTTCTATTCCTTTCAAACTCCAGAAACAAGTTTCGATGCCTCCTAAGGCTTTCTCATCTCTGCGTGTTGATTTTTCCCCCAGCTCCGCCAGTTAGCTGAGCAAATACCACCACCGCTCTGCCCACCCCTCCTTATTTATTCTTAAAACCCACCGTTTCCTTCCCCATCCCCGAAGAGAACGCGGCGTTATTCAAAAGCAAAGAACCGCCTTCCGCGCGTGGCAAAGGTGCAGAGCAGTGTCCCGGTGAGCAGGTAGAGATGCTCCCAGCGCCGAATGGGAAACGCTGTCCCATCCCAGGATGGCTCCCGGGAGCCCAGGCATGGATGCAAGCTGTCCCGGTGCCGGCATCGGGAATGCCTCCCTACCTCCCATTCCCTTCCCAAACTGTTATATGAGTTTAATAGATGTTTGCAGGAGACCTCCACCGGCTCAGGCGGGTCTTGGCTGAGACGTGAGGATGAGGAGGCGGTCTCTGGCTGCTGCTAAAGGAGGAACGAGAAGTTGAGGCCTCCAAATAAAGCCCCCCCCACCAGTAAATCCATAGCGAAAGACCCTTTTAGTCCCTCAAAGCCTCCCCAGGAGCACCCGTGCTGCTGTGACGGGGCAGACGTGCCCCGCTCTGCCAGGAGGCACCAAAGATCATACTTCTCGCACTTTTATATGAAGTGATATAAATTACTTCACCGGCTTTTGGACTCGTGCTGCTTTTTCCTACTTTATGTTGGGTCTATCATTAGGGGAAGGGCTCTTGAAACGTTGGCTTCTTCATGTCACTTCCTATGAAACGTTGGCTTCTTAATGTCACTTCCTACTTCAAAATCAGTATTTCAACCCCTTATGCCCGCAAATACTTTACACCCCAACACGGAGAGCAGCCCCACCAGCCACCTTACAGAGGAATAACCACCGGCCCACACAAATTAAAACTTTCCCTGCGCGGGACAAGAGACAGCATTGCTTACGGCCCAGTTCAGATGTCATTGCACACCCGTGTTCCCGTGTCATTGCACACCCGTGTTCCCATCGCTGACGTGAAGGGCAAACAGCTTTCTGCTAAGCGTGAGGGAGAAAGGATGCTGAGGTCAAGGCAGAAACACACTCATAAACCCCATCTTTTTTTCACCATGAGAGGAGCCCTGGTTACTTCTGCAACATACGGTTGATTCATTTGTGCTTTCCTTGGTGATTAAGTGCTAACTGTCATGCGAACTGTAAGGACACTGATGGTTATCCTAAGCACAGAAACTCCATATTCCCTCTCCTACTCACGTTTCCTAAGGTGCCCGAGCCACTTCCACTTGCTTTGTCACTCCGAAGGCCATTTCTGAGCGCTGCAATTCAATTTTCCTTGCCCAAGGCGAGCAGAGAGAGCACGCTAACCAGGTCACGCGATGAAATAGGCATCACTAACGCACACCGAGGGTCACCAGCACAGCGCCTTCAACCCACCCCGTGCTCAGCAAAGGGGACACGAACAACACTTGCATGTCTTGGCTAGATATGGAGGGCCTAAATATCTCGGTTTTGGGGGCAGCAACGTGCAGCGTGAACATCTCCCTCTCTTGCCATGACTCCTTTGAATTTGTGAGGAAAAACCCCAAAAGCATAGAGTCGGTTCCCGTGGTAGGTCCCATGACATTGCTGTCTTTTTTTTTTTGAATGCCATCAGGAATTCCATTTAGGAGGAACGACGCAAATCTGCCTTTGTTAATCACCTTCTCCAGTTTTACTGACTAATATGACCGCTGTCCCTCTCTCCTCCCGGGTTACACATCTCAGGCTTTCCCTCCTGTAACCTCAGCTTACGAAACACAGGAGAAAAGTCACAAATGAGACCAAATAGCCTCATTACGCGCCAACATAATCCACCGAGTTGTTCGGACAGCTGAAGCCAGACATTCCCACCGTGCGCAAACACGGCGGGGAGCCCCGCAGCTCCTCCCGATGGACTCGGCCAAGGCAGATGTCATACCCCGAACGCTCTTTGCAGTAGGGAATTAAAGAGAAAATACATCCCTTATAAAAGACTACCTGCTCTCAGGGAGAGGTGGCTTTGCACCCAACAGCCCTCTTTTAGCTGCCGGGGGAGGACGGGCGCTCAGTCTTTTAATACAAAGAGCGCAATAAACCACAGAATAACTTTAGGAGTGCAGAGCTGCGCTTTGGTTTCACGGGCAGGGAGAGGTCCGGGGGTGTTTCACCCAGCCGTGTCTCATCAGCTCTTCGCTCAGCCTCCTTTGAAAGGATTCGCAGTAAAACTGTTGTTTCTGAGTTTTGGGGTTTTTTTCAGCGAGACAAACTGACCCTACAACTACGCTGGCCCCAAGGCCCTCGATTAGCATTAGCTTAACAAGCTGAGCAATGCCCTTTCACCCGCCCGAAGCGCGGTTTGACCGAGAGAAGAGCAAAAACCCCCCCGTGAAACCCTGCGATTATTGTCAACGGGGCGCCGAGCGCACGGGGCAAAGCCGCGCTCCCTTACGCACCCGGCTTCGGGGTTGGTTTTTCTTTTATTTTTGGGGGAGGAAGGGGGGCACCTGAGATGCTCTTTCCTTCTCGCGGCTCCACGCCAGCGATGAAAGCTCGACGAGTCTTTTCATACTCACAGAGACATCTGTACAGCCCCCCCCCAAAAAATCTCCAGCAGCTTAATAGAGCTGGAAGTGCCCGGGCTGTAGTAAGCATCTCTATAGAAAATGAAGATGGAGGAGCAGCATCCAGCTCGCTCGCTCTCAGCTGCCTCCTCTTTGTGTTTTCTAAGCGAGAGGCAATAAAAGCTGATTTACGTCATTAAAGCCAGCAGATGTGACGGATGCAGACAGACGGGCGTATCAGCTGACTGAGGAGATGCTGCTTTTACTGCTGGGTTTTTGGAGAGGCACCGCGTTAGCAGGGAGGAGACCGAACGCTTGGGGGGGGTGAGCCGGGAGAGGAGCGAGCCCGTGGGCGCCGCGGTTTCCCACCCGCCGGTCGTGCCGGGGGTGTAACAGGGCAGCCGAGACCCGACGCCGGCGTTTTTTTCCTGTTTGCAAAGTCGGAGCCGCACAAACGCCGTTCTCGGCAGCGGAGGCTGCGCTGGCACCCTGCTCGTCACCCGGGTGGCACTGGGTGACGGACGGTCCCTGGCGGAGCTCAGCACCCCCAGGAGAGACGCCGCAACCTCCAGCTCGGAGGAGCCGAGTTCACGGCTGGCGTTTAAAAAATGGCATTGGCCAGTTCGAGCCCTTTCATTTTGGGCCCCGTGGCTCCCAATCGCCCAAAGGTGACCTGGATTAAAGGCTTCACCCTTCGGGTGTCGCAGCCCCAAGTTTTGTACCTACAGAGCACCCCGCTCTCTGCTCAGCTCACCGCTTCACCCCCTGCCCCGGGGCTCTGCCCTCTCCCGGCGGCGTCTTCTTTACCTCCTGGGTGTGTTTCCCCTGCCCAGCTGCAGAGCTGGGGTTTTTCCGCATCCCGTCAGGAGCTTCTGGTGCCTCCCCAGCAAATCCTACAGGACTGAGCATCCTTGAGCGTATCAGGGCCGGGGTCAGGGGGAGGTGACAGCCGGGGATTATAAATAAGCGGACACGAGAGGGTGTCTCGGTCAGTCTGGAGGGACACAGTTGTGATGGTAATAACATCACCCCAAATTCTGGCATCAACGCGACCTGAACAACCAGCTGACTTCATCAAACAGTTCGCCAAAGCTCATAAACCGGGCTCAGAAACCACAGCCCCCCCCTCCCCGCCCCCCCCAACCCTGAGTCGTTTTGGGAAGAGACAACCCATACCTAAGAGCGATCTTTCCCCCCGTTCCTCCCTCAGCAGCAGCTTTCCGCACGCCTGACGCCTCTCCCAGCAGGAGGATGAAGAACCCCAGAGAGAGGGAGCCGGCAGGAGCGAGCCCTCCGTGCCGCCCCCACGCTGGGCACAGCCGAAACCGGTACCGAAACCTGAGTGCGGCCTCCGACTCCTTTTCGTCAGACAAACACCACCGGGCGCTTGCCGCAGTGGTCGTTAGTCCCCGGAGGGCGCACCCCCAACCCACCGAATGCACGGCCAGAAGACAGTAATGAGTCTCCTCACGTCCTTTCCGTGTGTTTAATTCCCTTGTATTAATTGCCCTCTAATGCCAGGGAGCGCGCAGCTCCTCGCTCGCTTTATTTCCAGATGGTGTTTTGAGCCTAATGTCACAGTGGGAAGTCATAAAAGCTCTCCTAGAGCAAATTACCTGAGGAATCAAACAGTTCCACTCTCACTCAGGGAAAATGACTTTCCGTAGCTTGAAGAAATAGGTTGTGCTCCCAACCCCGGCCCGCCTCGGGCGCGCGCGGCTGTCCTGCGCCTCCGCACCCCGGCACGACCGCGTCCTGAACGTGGGTTTTAAAAGCCCACCTAGCTCTACCTCCTCCTCCTGGATACAGGGTCCCCCTAACACATTTTGACAACACACGGGTCAGCGAGAAAGGAGAAATCGACCACTGCGACTTTACCGGTGCGAGAAAGCGTTACCTGGGCACGCAGGGCTTGATTTTGAAGAGCGCGGAGGAGGACAAGTCTCCCCGGGATTTCAGAGTCAAGGGGGAGAACGACTGACAAAAGCACATTAGTGCGGCACCCCCAGCGAGCATTCGGCGATCCCTGAGCAGCTGCTGGCTACGCGGCATCCCGTAAAGAAGCGTGGGGGCCTCCGAGACCCGGTTAGACTCACCGTGGTTTCGTCTTCGTGGAGCACCTGGTCGTAGCCACTCAGCGCGACGCAGAAAATGATCGCTGTGACATCCTCAAAGCAGTGAATCCACTTCTTGCGTTCTGACCGCTGGCCCCCGACATCAAAGAGCCTACGGCACAGGAGAACACCATCATCGGCCGCTCTTTCTTAACTACGAAGAAACTTTAGCAGTCGTGGCATTTTCTGGCCACGTGGTCCCCGGAAGGCTCCAAACACGAAGCAACAGGTCTTTACCCACTGGCTGGGTCTTCTCCAGAGCTCGGAGTCGAGGAGGACCGGGAGAAGTTCAGCCAGGGATGTGGGGATTTGTGGGAGAGCCCCAGCAGCGTGCTGAGTCCCAAAGGGTCTGCGGAGGTGGGGACCGCGCGCTCTTGAGTTTTACATGCTCTGAAGACCGTGTGTGCAGCCTTCTGTCTTTACGGCCTCTCCTCTCCACTGGTTGGCACCATGAGGGTCAATATACAGCATTAACCACATGTCACAGACCCATTTTAGAGAAAAGATTTGGCCAAATACCTTTACATTTATGAGGTCTGATCAGACTTGGGGCTGATCTCATATTATACCTCCCAACAAAGCGGTACCGTTTGGGTTAGAAGGAGACACTGTGAGCTCCTGTCTTAAAGGCAGTGATTTTCAAGACAATATTGCCAAACATTTCATATTGTCGACCCACCAAAACACCACGTCCTCTGCAGTGGGAGCCATCCGTGCTTTAACCAGCCATGTAACAATTTCTCCTTTGGGACCTATGGGGAAAACTCTGTGACAAATAGATGCCCTGAAAATTTACCTGTAGGTGCAGTTTTAGACTAACCTGAAGTGGAGATTTTTGAATGTGAAGTGGGTTTCTACAATGCCAGTTGTTTTGACCCGGGTTCGGAGGATGTCCTGCTCCGTGGGCTGGTAGTCTGCAGCTCCGATTCGATCTAAGCTGTCTAGGTAGCTGAGAGAAGAAGGGAAAAGAAAAAGAAAACAAGAATAAGACACACATTAATCTTTGCCAATCTCAGATGAATCTTTCAGCTTCCTATTAATCTTTTTCAATCTCCTTTTTCATGGCTGAATGTATTGTAGTTAAAGGGGGAAAAAAAATAAAATCCTGTTCTGGGGAAAAAGAAACGTGAACAAACCCCACAAGCTAAGCATAAAATCTGATAGTGAACTGAAAGCAGGAAATGAAGCGTGTGTGTGTTCTGAGCCCTGACTGCAATCTGTGAAAACACACAGTTTTAATATTACTTGCTATTTTTATTCCCCGAGGGATGAAGGTCCCAATCGGCCCGTTGTGCTGGATGCTGCACACACACACACACACGCTTTTCTGCTGAGGGGTTATTCGGATAAGAGGTTGGAGCGTACAGGTCTCGCTCCCAGAACAGACGGGTCGAGTCGCCTTTGGGAGACGCCCCTGCCTCCGCGGGGAAGGGAGGGAGACGGGGCAGCTCGCTCCGAGGAGGCGCTTCGCCTGCAGTCGGCTCACACGGAGGGAGATGGAGATGAGTCCGCCCGAGTGAGTCACTGCTCCGGTGTGAAATCCCGCGCGGGGCTGGGGCTGCGGGAGACGCGGCGCTTGCACAGACTCCAGGGCCCGCTTAGATGGTGATAATTTGGGAGTATAAATTGGGGTGGTTTTTTTGGGGGGGGGGGGAGATTTAGCTTTGTAAAACACTCGGATAGTTTTAAAACATTTACCCTTATTCTGCTCTAGGCTTAAAATCTATAAACATAAGCAATGCCTCCACAGGCTGAAATTTTGGGTAGGAAGTCCCATCTTTCAGTGTTTTCGCAGAGGAACCCTACAGCTGCGCACGTACGACCACAATCCATTTTTTCATCCACTTAGACAATTTTTCAGAACAACTCAGCCCGACTAAATACAATTTACAAAGAAAAGAGAAATTTGGATTAAAACCTAACATGAGTTATAAACGCAGAGCTGCCTTTCTCGCTGCCGCTGAGCTGCACGCGGATGCTCCAGCTCTTCTTGATGGGGGGTTTGATGCGTGTTACGGCGCCTAAATTCCTACCTCCGGCCCCAGGAGCATCCACCTAACGCACGAGATGCTTTCAATAGGCTGCGAAGGTAATAACGCAGGTCCTGCCCTTTGATCGCTGTGCTTTCGGCAGCCCGGATGTCACCCAAAGAGGCAGCGGGGCGGGAGGTGACACGCCGGGGGGCAGGACAGGAGGGCACCCGTTCAGGTGTTAGCCAGAGGATGGCAGCTTTGCCCAAGGCAGCTTGCAGAGAATAAAAGGTAGTAAGAGGAGCTGTGTGGTTGTAGGGAAGGAAAAGACTCTGTTGTCTGTGGTGAGTATGAATTTACCGGTGAGTGCAAGAAGGTATGAGCTGGACCCATTCACATAAGGCACCCATGATGTCCAAAGCTTCTCTTTCACTTTAGCTAAATAGGATTATTTTTTTTTTACACACCGAGTGTGGGTTTAGCCCGGGCGAGCGACCGAGTCACACCG
The DNA here is from genome assembly GCA_008711295.1 of Anarhynchus alexandrinus. NCBI lineage: Eukaryota > Metazoa > Chordata > Aves > Charadriiformes > Charadriidae > Anarhynchus > Anarhynchus alexandrinus. Next base: position 174,702 of record VUYV01000396.1, read on the forward strand.
ACTTGGTAGTGCGCACGCTTCCCCCCCGCCCCGCCGTGCCTTGCCAAAGCACATCCCGCCCCGTCCCGCCGCCGCTGGAGATGCTTTCCACGTGTGCCCTGGAGGGAGTGCTCCGAGCCAGGGCTCAGCGTGGGACGCGTGGTGCGCAGGGTGCGGGGACTCCGCACTCCGCTGCCCGAAAAAACTCACTGCCACCGGCTTCTGCGCCTTCCCCGCCAGCCTAGAAAAACCAAACAGGCAACCAAACTCTGCACCAAGGTGAGAACCGGCCCTCAGCCCACTCACGCCACCTATTTTGGCTATTTCATCATTCATTTTTGCCGAAGAATTGCAAGAATCCCGTCACCCAGAACGAAGTATATAAGCTAAGCAGGCTTATTTTGGTTGTGCCCTTTTTCGAGCATTTAAAGCCATTGTGGTTTTGTGACAGATGCTCCCTTAATAGCCTTATGATGGGCCCCGGATGGATGAATGGGGCTTCATTTGAAATCAGATCCTCCGCGGTGCCGGCTGAAGCCACGATCACTCATCTATTCACAACTGGTGTCAACTCCTGTTATTTAAGAGACAGCTGCGTTTCTTCACGCGTCCCCGCAGCCCGAGGCGGCTCCGCAGTGCCGTTCTGCGGGGACCCAGGCTCTCCTCTCTCCTGGGGAACAAAATACTTCAACATGATGATGAAAAAGTGGAGGTGCAAGAGAGGGAAGGGTCTTCTTTCCCCCTTGCAGCTCTTGGCAGTACCCTGAAGATCACTTCCTCCATTTTCTGTATTTTCCTGCGATTCAACTCTCTTCAATTTAACATTCCCTAATGATGATCCGAGGGCTGGAGCACCTCTCCTATGAGGAGAGGCTGAAAGAGTTGGGGCTGTTCAGCCTGGAGAAGAGAAGGCTCTGGGGAGATCTTATTGCGGCCTTCCAGTACCTAAAGGGGCTACAGGAGAGCTGGGGAAGGACTTTTTACTGGGGCATGTAGTGATAGGACGAGGGGGAATGGCTTCAAACTGGAAGAGGGCAGGTTTAGATTGAACATTAGGAAGAAGTTTTTCCCTTTGAGGGTGGTGAGGCACTGGCCCAGGTTGCCCAGAGAGGTTGTTGAGGCCCCATCCCTGGAGGTGTTCAAGGCCAGGCTGGACGTGGCCTTGGGCAGCCTGGTCTAGTGGGAGGTGTCCCTGCCTATGGCAGGGGGGTTGGAACTCGATGATCTTCAAGGTCCTTTCCAACCTAAACCATTCTATGATTCTACTAATTATTCTCGCCTTTATGGTCCTCCTTTAACGCTGGGGGTGCAGCAAATGAAGAAATCTACTGCAAACTGGCCAAAGGACTCGGCAGCACAGTGACGGAGGGGTTCGTTACTGTAATTACTGCCTTCAACGTGCGACGATTTGCTTGTGAAGAGCAGCATCCTTTAAACCCCAGGCCGCGTGCTGGGACTTCAGGTGGCTCTCGCTCTCACCAGCGGCGTGCGCAGCCCACGGCTCTCCCACACGGCATCCCCCTTGGCTGCCCGACACCCAATTAGCTCCAGGGTTGATTGGATCCCGCATACGACCTGGCGCTGAGGCTCGGAACGCCTCACCTCGCTTCGCATCACATATTGGGGAGGTGATGCAGCCTCATGTTCCCGGCTCCACCAGAGTTCCTCGGGGGGATGAGAGTTTGGGGGAGCTGGAGGGGGCAGGATGACAGCCACAGAGGGAGGAGAGCCGAGCAGCATCCAACCGCTCCTCCCTGACAGCATCCAGCTTCCATGCCCAGTTGGGATACCTCCGTAGGAACCTCGGCTAGGGCGTCTCTAGCATCGGCCTGGGCAAGGGTGCTGCTTCCCAGTGCTTAACTGGTGCTGCGACAGAGGAATACCCAGTGTCCCCAGTACTCAGCTTCAGGTGAGCTGAGCTCTGCGAGTCCAGTGCTCGGGGTCACTCCCACGCGAACGCATCCAGCCCGGCACCCCAGCTCCGATACCTGCCGGCCAGAACACCCTTTGCCTTCTCGGTGAACTCCCCTCTTCCTCGCTTTCCTCATCTCTGGTCTTTTCCATCCCTCTCCACGCGTTTCTCAAGGACAATTGAATTCTTTCAGTTGCCTGGGTCTGCTCTTCGTCTGCCCCTGGTAGGGAACAGCCACGAGGGTCCGCCATCAATTTACGCGAAGGTATACAACGCTGTCAGTGCTGGTTTTGAGGCTGCGTTCCAAAACTGTTTACTCCTCTGGCTTCTCTCACCCTGGAATTTCTCCCATGTCAGGCTGCAGCGGATATTTTTTTTCCCCTGGACTTGGCTGCAGCCGAGCCGGTCCCCGTCGGCGCGTGTACCCCACGAAGCTCAGCCGGAGGAGCGTGCCGCGGCACGGCTGCCACGCTAACACCCAGCTACGGGACTGGGGTGCTCAGACGGGCTGCTGTTCGGATGCTGAGCTGATTTTAGCTGCCGCTTCTTCTCCTCGCTTCCTGCTGGAGGTATCTCTGAGGCTTCACCGGAGCGCTGGTGCTCCCTGCCCATGCTGCTTGGAAGGACCTGCCGGTCTGCTGGGCGCGAGCCTGAGCTGGTGGAGGATGGGATGCGCCGGGGGTGCCACCTCTTTGGGAAAAGGGACACCCAAGCGGGGACAAATTGCCACACGAGGCGCCAGATGACAGCACTCCTGGTATGCCCTCTGAAATGCAAATCTAAAGGCCAAACCATTGCTGGAGATAATTAGTGGTTTCGCAGCCAACAGGCTGGGTGACACATAATCCCCTCCGAAGCTGCCATCTCTTTAACCAGCAGAAATAGGAGCGCTTTGGAGGCCACGGAGCAAGCGCTCGGCTCTCCCCCTTCCACATTATCCTGGTTGCACGGTGCCGGCATCCGAGCTCCTTCCCCGTCCCAGCTCCGGGGTTTGGGCGCTGGAACGGAAGCGTATCTGAAATGACACATCAGCTCTTATCTGCAGCCTGCCTTGCCCAGGGCTTGCAGGGGTTAAAAAAAGCCGAAGAAAGGTTAGAAGGTTTTTGAGTACACGAGCCAACCCTCTAGCATTTATACTCCTGAGCTGAGCAGCTCCATTACTGCTTATATCTTTTATCTTAAATGCTTTGTTTTGGAGCAGATTGCAGGTTTCTGAGTCACTCAGTTTATCGGGCTCGGGGAGGTGAAGCCCGAACTATATTATGCTGCTAAAAGCAAAACGCACGAGAAATGGCATTTCCCAAACACGGGGAGAGGAGCTCATCGACCGGAGGCTGCAAAAGGCAGACGCTCTAGAAGGACCAGCTGATATCAAATATCTCCACGGGGTAATATTGAAAATAGGGGGTAAACATAGTTTGTTGCGCCTTCATTTGCTGTTTCCGACAGCACGCGGTAGCAGCGCCGTTGACGCTGGCGGGGGAAACTGGGAACTTCAGGAGAGCAAGGCTGGAGACCTCAGCGTCTCCCCAGCTGCTCCCCGGTCCTGCCGGCCCTGGCCTCTGCCCACGTCTCCTCCGTGACGGAAAGGCCGTGCGTGGGATACCCCAGCCTCCTCTCGTTGGCTCGCGTTGTGTTTGATGGAAAAACCCCATTTGTCAACAGACGCAGCTGAGTCACTGCTGGGGTATGTTCTACTCCCTGTACAGAGGCGCGGGAGGGTCAGCTCCGACATCGTGTCCTGGCACACGCCGGGTTTTTCAGCAAGGTTGTCACGAGCAGGATCCACCTCATCTAACTCCAGGTGCTTAGGCGAGGATGTCTCCACCTTCTTAGTTCATGGATGGAGGGTTATCCGCATCTGACCTTACCTTGCACCTTAGTTTCTTCCTTTCTTTCACCGATGACCCAATAGCTCGACGTGTATTTAGCATTAAACCCATTTAATACGTTGTGGCTGTAAAAGATTGAGAGGAGAAGCACCGGGCTTAGGGAGTGTCAGTAGTGGCTTGACAACAGCACAGCAAACTCTCGTGGCATCTTCCACCAGCAGAGAAAACCCACGTGGACGCCGCTTTCCCGCAGGTGCGATGCGGGTCGGTACGGTTACCCGGGGCAGCCAGCGCCGGGCAAACACCAAGAGGCCGCGGCACCACAGTGTTCTTCCTGCAGACGCCATGCCCAGCCAGATCTGCTGGATGATTTTTGGGGAAGGGAGAGGAAAAAAGCACGCGCAGCGGTGAGGCAATGCCCGTCTTAAATAACCATCAATTATGAAACGCTTGAGACGCAGCCAAGCAGTGGCATCGTGGCCCTTCAGAAATCAATCCCACCTAAGGGTAGGGACCACGACGTGCGCACGTGTGCGCAGAGCCCTCCTCTCCTCCTAAGGAAAGGCAGAAGGCGTTACGTGCTGCTCCTCGGGCGCTTCCAGGTGGGTTATGGCGGGCAGGAGGAGACCTTAGGGGATATGGAACTCAGCTAAGAGGGCAGGAGCATCGTCTGGCGTTTTCTGAGCCTGGCCCAGAGGAAGGAAGGTCTTGAGAAGTCTCTCCTGGACTTCACACAACGCAGTTTTTGTTTCTGGCTGCGTTCCCCGCTCGGCCAGCCCCGCCTCGACAGGAATGACATGAATTACACCACAGGCTCTGCTGTCCTGCCGCTCCTCCTGATGATAACTCTCGTCTCGCGTCCAACCAGATGAGATACCGGCATGAGACGCTGCCCAGTTCCCTTCCCCCCAATCCAACCAGCCACAAGCCACTTCCGATGCCTGCTTCTTGCAGGCTGCTCCCAGCCGGAGTGATGGTCACCGGGCTCAGGGATTATTTTCCCGAAGGCACTCCGCTGGATGCCCCGGGGTTTCACGACCCTCCCCTGGGAAATGAGGAGGACGGGCCCCTCTGCTAAAGGATGGTGCCAAACCTTGACAAGACGGATGCTACATCGCGATGCTTATTTTTTTGCCTGGCACCGAAGCAGGTCCCTGCTGCCGGCCAGGGCCACAGCCGGTTTGCTCAGACCTTGCTGAGCGCCAGTGAGCCATGCGCCCACGGGAAAGGCAAAGGAGTCGCGCAGCAAGGCTGTACGGGGCTTGCGCATCACCGTCAACTTGACAAGTTGATATTAATACTAATGATAGGCAGGAGGAATGCACAAAAGCGGGTTGGAGTTTGGCTGCCCTAGTTAGACTTGCAGTTTTCCGAGGCACGACCGGATCCAGAACAATTTTTAGCATCGCACGCGGATGAGCAGAGCCGCTAAATAGCGACCGCGCAACACAGGTACTTCAGGGCATGATGGTCTCCAGGCGCGAGCTGCTGGCTGGCTTTGCTCACGGGTGGCGCTTCGGTCACCGGTGTGTCACGGTCTTGCTGCCGCGGGAATCAAAGGACACTGCGGTACAGTTGGGAGTTCGAGAGCTCTGGCTGGGGAGAGGTGGGCTTTGGAGGAAAAGCCAACGCGAACAACCTACTCGGAAAGGGTTTTGGAGCGGCCCCGGGAAAGCAGATGTGGGCTCATCTTTCTGCAATGAAGTTTGAAAATTGGACGCTATGTAAGAGGGGATGATAAAGATTTTTTTTTTTACATATTGGAGCCCTTACAAAAGAAAAATGATGTGTCTGGACCAGATCAATGACCCACCTAGCTTAACGAGTGTCCAAGAGCAGATGTGGAGAGAATATGAATACAGAGCAAGTACACGGTACTCGGGCAGCTTTCCCGGCCTCCAATACTTCACGTGGAGAGCGGAGTTTCAAAGAGAAGGGCGAGATCTTTACGTTTATTACTCCTCCATGATTTTTCTTCCAGAAACATATCTAGGTGCTTTTTGAAGCCATGTGAACTTCCAACAGCCACACCTGCAGCAAGGCATTTCCCAGCTCAGCCACCCTGCCTGGGAAAACCTGCCTCTTTCTGGTTTTTAAACTGCCATGTCAGAGTTTGACTTTGTTAATTATTGTACGGGAAGAGCTGTCCTCTCTCTCCTCCCTATTCCCTGCTTGTTTCTCTGTGGACATCTCCGTAGACCTCTGCACGTCCCCTGTGGAGCATCTCTGCTCTGCTCCCGAGACGTTCCTGCCCGGAAGCTCTTCGGAGCCTTTCATCACTCCAGGAAGGGGTTTGCCTCATCTCCTGGATCATATCATCGGAGATGGGGAAAGGAGAGAGCCACAACTGCCTTGTTCTACATGTAACCGTCTCCTTTACGGCCACATAATACGGTGCTAGTTGGAGAAGCAGACAGTTTAACGCATGGGCAGATCTGGCGAACGCGGTAGTGGCGCGATCCCTTTTAGAAGTGTCCCCATCTGGGCAACACCGCCGTTTACGTAAAGCCTCCGCGACGTAAATCATTGCTTAGCGCAGCGCCGCTGACCACAGCCACCCTCCTCTTTGTTTTCATAAGCAAAAGGTTTTTTTTACGGGGGCCGGCTGGAGCGTTCCGGCGGCTCTGTGTCAACACGAGCCCGCCGGCATGACGCACGGCTCAGCCCGCGGCGAGGTCTTCTCTGCCGGTGGCCCTGCACGCAGGTGTCCTCTGCACGCCAGGGCACGCGCAGGCGCTCCACCGAACATTGGCCGAAGCGGAGGAAGGCTCAAGAGATCCCGTCCACCTCCCACTTCATGTGAGCCTCTGCTTCTGAAGGACAGTAGCTGAGCTGGAGCGGGGATGAGCTTTGGTGGGGCTCAGCACCCTGGAGGCGAGCAGCATCTACGCCTAAACCTTTATGCAACAGTCTAAGTGGGTTTGATGCCTTTTTTTTTTCCCCCCTCCAGGTTTGCTGTTATAAACCCGCTGACAGCGGACCTGACGGCTTTCTATAGTGTTAAAAANGAAGAAAAAGAAAGGGAAGAAAAAAGAAAGAGAAGAAAAAAGAAAGGGAAGAAAAAGAAAGGGAAGAAAAAAGAAAGGGAAGAAAAAAGAAAGGGAAGAAAAAGAAAGGGAAGAAAAAAGAAGGGGAAGAAAAAAGAAAGAGAAGAAAAAAGAAAGGGAAGAAAAAAGAAAGGAAAGAAAAGAAGGGGCTAAAAATAAGCTGCGGGGTGTTTGGGATAATGAAGGGCTCGTTCTGGGAAGGAGCCGCGATGGGAGGACGCAGCCCCCGCGCTGCAGCGGGGCTCCCGGCTGGTTCACCCGCACGGCACGCGGCCGCTCAGCCCAGACGGGCAGCGACACCAGCAAAGCCATGCCGCCGCCACTGCCGCCGCCGCCGCCGCCCCGCGTCCCCCCGGCGAGCACGCCGACACAGGCACGGCAGCTCGCTCGCCCCGGCGCTCCTTACGTCGGTCGCGCGGGTGGCTGCTTCGGTTTGGCCCCAAGGCAGTCTCGCGAGCTAATTACTCAGAATTACTCCAGCCCCGGAAAGCAAACAGCTGCGCCCGCAGATGAAACCAGTCCCGCGGACTTTAACCTTCTGAGCAGCCGCCGGCCAGGGAGACTCATCGGGGTGCGCAGGAAGGTCCAGGACATCTGGACGCACTCCTGGCGGGAGGGGAGGCAGCGTTAACATCGCCATTTCTAAGCTGGAAGGACAAAAAAATAGATATAGCGGCAGCGTTTTTGTAGTGCTAGGTGTCTGTCCGCAGCAGGGGTGGCACTGGTGAGGGATTTAGATCTAAGGCTACGCAGGAAAGCGTTAGTTAATGAGATCTGCGCTCCCGTATCAAGTAGAGAGAGGATGCCCGTAGCTGGATGACGGCGCAATTACGAAGAGTGGAGTGGGTCTGTCGGGAGCTGACTTCAATCAGGGGCCTCGTTTATCCACTCACCACGCTGAGGTTGCTGGTGACGGAGTGGGAATCATGTTTCTGGATCTTCTCATCTGTCCATTTTCCTGACCTATTAGCAAGCTATGGGGATTTCTCCTTTCAAATCCCATTTAAGCATCCCTGCCAGAAACCGTGGGTACCAAACCCATCGCTCTGCCGTGGACAGATGTGACCCACAGCTAGCAAAAGGCAAGAAAATTTTACATTTGGCTGCATGCTAAAAATGTCTTCTTATGTTATCCCAGACATAGGTGGATCTCTTGCGCACGTAGAAGCTGTGCTCTCCAAATGGGCGTTCTGGTCCTTCTCAGCGGCTGTCAGGCTGAGGCTCCTCCGAGAACGGCTTTGCCTGTGGTGTTGCAGCATCTTGGTTTCAGTCCAGGCCGGATCCAGAAGCAGAGACACGCACGGGAAAATTCACGGAGTTTCTCATCCCTTTAGAAAATGTTCAGCTGAATCGTTCTTAGGAGGAGATTTGTTTACCGTGTATCAAAACAGCTCGATCGCTCCCACCAGGGGAGGCTGTCACCTGGGGCAGGCTGGTCTGGCCAGATGTCCTGCTGACCACCCATTTTTCCTTCCTCCCTCTCTTACGGNCGCCGCCACTGCCGCCGCCGCCGCCGCGTCCCCCCGGCGAGCACGCCGACACAGGCACGGCAGCTCGCTCGCCCCGGCGCTCCTTACGTCGGTCGCGCGGGTGGCTGCTTCGGTTTGGCCCCAAGGCAGTCTCGCGAGCTAATTACTCAGAATTACTCCAGCCCCGGAAAGCAAACAGCTGCGCCCGCAGATGAAACCAGTCCCGCGGACTTTAACCTTCTGAGCAGCCGCCGGCCAGGGAGACTCATCGGGGTGCGCAGGAAGGTCCAGGACATCTGGACGCACTCCTGGCGGGAGGGGAGGCAGCGTTAACATCGCCATTTCTAAGCTGGAAGGACAAAAAAATAGATATAGCGGCAGCGTTTTTGTAGTGCTAGGTGTCTGTCCGCAGCAGGGGTGGCACTGGTGAGGGATTTAGATCTAAGGCTACGCAGGAAAGCGTTAGTTAATGAGATCTGCGCTCCCGTATCAAGTAGATCGAGGATGCCCGTAGCTGGATGACGGCGCAATTACGAAGAGTGGAGTGGGTCTGTCGGGAGCTGACTTCAATCAGGGGCCTCGTTTATCCACTCACCACGCTGAGGTTGCTGGTGACGGAGTGGGAATCATGTTTCTGGATCTTCTCATCTGTCCATTTTCCTGACCTATTAGCAAGCTATGGGGATTTCTCCTTTCAAATCCCATTTAAGCATCCCTGCCAGAAACCGTGGGTACCAAACCCATCGCTCTGCCGTGGACAGATGTGACCCACAGCTAGCAAAAGGCAAGAAAATTTTACATTTGGCTGCATGCTAAAAATGTCTTCTTATGTTATCCCAGACATAGGTGGATCTCTTGCGCACGTAGAAGCTGTGCTCTCCAAATGGGCGTTCTGGTCCTTCTCAGCGGCTGTCAGGCTGAGGCTCCTCCGAGAACGGCTTTGCCTGTGGTGTTGCAGCATCTTGGTTTCAGTCCAGGCCGGATCCAGAAGCAGAGACACGCACGGGAAAATTCACGGAGTTTCTCATCCCTTTAGAAAATGTTCAGCTGAATCGTTCTTAGGAGGAGATTTGTTTACCGTGTATCAAAACAGCTCGATCGCTCCCACCAGGGGAGGCTGTCACCTGGGGCAGGCTGGTCTGGCCAGATGTCCTGCTGACCACCCATTTTTCCTTCCTCCCTCTCTTACGGGCACGGGCAACCTCAGAGAGGTCTGTAGTCGCAGCCTCCCATCGCTGGACAACCACCCCTGGAAGGTTTGGCTCCTGCAGCCCACCTAATAGCGGTTTGGGTTGCTCCCAGGTCTCGGCAGGAGTGGGCTGACGCCTGTGTTCAGCCGAAGATGCATCAGGGAAGTGTGCATGATAAAATCATAGAATCATAGAATGGCTTAGGTTGGAAAGGACCTTGAAGATCATCGAGTTCCAACCCCCCTGCCATAGGCAGGGACACCTCCCACCAGACCAGGCTGCCCAAGGCCACGTCCAGCCTGGCCTTGAACACCTCCAGGGATGGGGCCTCAACAACCTCTCTGGGCAA
>VUYV01000396.1:186346-196843 GCA_008711295.1 Anarhynchus alexandrinus
TCTAAACCTGCCCTCTTCCAGTTTGAAGCCATTCCCCCTCGTCCTATCGCTACATGCCCCAGTAAAAAGTCCTTCCCCAGCTCTCCAGCCGCAGAGCTGGTATGGGACATGAGCTGAGGACACCACCTCCAACGCATATTCCTCCACGAGGACTGGGGGCAGCTACTGTCTCTGCACTTGAGGCTGTGCAGAGACTTTCCCCTGTGCCCTGGGGACACGTCCCTGCCAGAAGCAAGCTTTATAACAAGAAAGACGGCCTCTGCCGTCTGCCCATGGACCTGCCAGTGACCACGTCTCTTGGGAGCAAGCCATGGGCCAAGGTGCTGCAGTGAGCCAGGTGGGTGGACCAGGAATCCCTGCCTGCTCGGTGGGAGAAGCCTGAACCCCTGAGGAGCACTTCATTGCCAGTGGGAGGACGGAGCCGGCCCAGAGCAGCATTAGGTCTGGAAAACATCAGGAGTTCTACCAGACGAGGCGGACTTTATTGCCAATAAATACTTTTGCTGAGCTTCCTCTTGGCTGCAGGAGAGGAGGAGAGCTTCTGGAGCAGATGGCCGGTTAGCACCAGCATCGCCCTCGCCCAGCCCGCGTTGCTGGAGCACCTCAGCTCTTGCCGAGCGTGATGGATGTGTCCTCCCAACCTCCCGCCGGAGCAGGGAAATGTTATCAATCACACTTGCTTTAGGAGGAATATAAATATTAAGGGGATAGAAGTCAGTCCGTGGTCCCTAAATCGCAGCCAGGAGCTTTAACCACAAGACCTTGCCGTGCTGAGTTTTATAACGCTTAAGCAATACTCTTCCATGCTTTTAATAGGGACTTTGCCCATGTAGGGGCAGATACTGTAAGGCTGGTAGAAATTTGCTGGCCTATTATAAGAAAGAAATACATTCCCTACATAAAGAGCAGCCTATACGATTCATGATTAAATCCTAAGTTAACCCAATAATTTGAATAGAGCTAAATAAATGCGCTTTTTTTTTTTTTTTTTGAAAAAAGAAGGCTGAAAATGGGGGTTGTCATGTNTGTCATGTACTTTTCTGCTTCACCCAATATAATTTCATGCATTCCTGTATGGATTTTGATGAGTTCTGCAGATCAATGATGCTGCATTTAAACACAAGCTGAGCAGTAATTACAGATGCATGCAAGATTTATTCATCTGGTGGCACTGCACCAGCTGATGGAAGGATCAGCCGTATCCAATCAATGTTTGAAGCTTCTCAAAATAAAGAGCTTTTTGGCTCCCGCTGCAAAGCGAAAATAAAAATAACCCCTTGAATCCCATGGGGTGCCCCCTTACGTCCCTACAGGGATGGGTCTGGGTCATAGCTGCGCCGTTGCCCACTTGTCCCCAGGGCTGAGGACCGCATTGATGGCATAAGTGAGGGAAAAGGAGGAGGACGAGCAGCGTGGAGGAAGGAGCCGGGGAGCGGGCAGGCAGCGCTGGCCGGGATCATCTCCCGCGTGCCGCAGGGCGTCCCGGCTCGGCGCGCGCGGGGAGGGGGCCAGCGCGATGTGCCGCCACGCTGCGGCGCGACGGGAGCAGCTGGGGGACTGTGGTTTGAAACCACAGAGGTGCGTAACGTGGCTCCATTGTTATGGGAACACGTGGCAGGGGATGCAAGGTAGCACGGCTAAAGGCAGAGACTGGGTTTCGCCCAATTTTTCTTCAGGTTTTCCCTGTTGATGTGGGCTATATGTCCATACAGGAGCTCTCACCTCCCGTGGGGCAGAGGTGCTTGCTCCCCACTGTCACCACGAGACGCCCTGACGAGCCAGGGAGTCACAGAATCCCAGAATCCCAGACTGGTGAGGGTTGGAAGAGCCCTCTGGAGCTCCCCCAGTGCCACCCCCGGCCAGAGCAGGGGCACCTCCAGCAGTGGCACAGGATGATGCTTGGGTGGGATTTGAATGTCTCCAGAGTGGGAGACTCCCCCACCTCTCTGGGCAGCCTGTGCCAGTGCTCTGCCACCCTCACAGCAAAGAAGTCCCTCCTCATGTTGAGATGGAGCTTCCTATGCTCCAGTTTGTGCCCGTTACCACTTGTCCCACTCTGCGATGCGCCCTGCTGGGACTTCAGCCAGGGTACCAGTGCCCATCCAACCCTACACCCAGGTTTCTCGTCAAGCTGGTGGAAAAGCGGCAACGCATCAAGCGGAGTCAGTGGGGTCAAATCAAAACCTACAGCCCTCCCGTGGTACTTCTGTTCTGGGGCAAGGGAAGACAAAGAGCGGGACGAAGGGACCGAACCGGGCAGACCAGGGGCTTGGGCAGCTCTTTCAGACCCTCAGAGGGGTGTCTGCAGAGAAGTCAGAGAAGCCCTTAGTACAATAAACAGGTCATGTGGGTGACCTCTGTGCATTTAGCATGTTTTCTATTTACTACCAACTATTTTAAGCAGATGCTCTTAAGTCTCCCATAGTGATGGCAGATGTCTGAAGGAACCTGGGACTATTTAGTTTGAGGAAGAGGAGGCTGAGGGGAGACCTCATCACTCTCTACAACTATTTGAAAGAATGCTGTAGAGAGGTCGGTGCTGGTCTCTTCTCACAGGTAATTAATGACAGAACAAGAGGGAATGGCTTCAAGCTCCAACAGGGTAGATTTAGACTGAACATGAGGAAAGAATTTTTCCCAGAAAGAGTGGTCGGGCATTGGAATAGGCTGCCCAGGGAGGGGGTTGAGTCACCATCCCTGGAGGTGTTTAAGAGCCGTTTAGATGTGGTGTTGGGGGATATGGTGTAGGGGAGAACTTTGTAGAGTAGGGTAGATGGTTGGACTCGATGATCCCAAGGGTCTCTTCCAACCTAGACAGTTCTATGATTCTATGAACCCAGCAGGGCCGAGCCTCGCTTGCTCTGCCTGCGCGCTCCGCTTCAAAGGATGCTCCACTGGTGCTGGGAAGCACAGGCAAGTGGGAAACCCACCCGGCCTTGCCCGGAGAGCAGCTGTAGGTGGGAAGAGGTCGCCCAGAGGTACGCCCGGGGTGTCCCACGCTGAAAGCTCCCCTCTGTCACCTTCAGGAGCGGCACTTGCCACCACGGCGGTGCAGGCGGGAGCCGGTCTAGAGTCTGGCTCACGAGATGCAGCTCTTCATCGTGCTGGGGAAGAGGGTCTTACCTCCTCCCTGGGCAGGAGACAGGGAGTCGAGCTCCTGGCTAGAAACGCATAGCCTTTTTTCCCCCCGAGTTTATTTGTAACTTCTATATTTCTGTCGTTTGTTTACGTATTTTTGTTCAATGAGATGCTCCTCTGGGGGTTTCTTAACACAAAGTTGCTGCTTCCAATGTCAGTTTAATTTGAGTGAAGACTTTGTTCTGGACTCCGTTAGCAGTTCCCACCTCTCCGCAGCTGCTGGCTGGTGTCAGCCTCCTCTTTCTCTTTCTTTCTCCTGTTCCTGCCCGTTGCAGATTCGGCCTCGCGCGCTCCCCGGTGCGGTATTCCTCACGGTGGGGATTGCAAGACCGGGGAGAGGTTTCACTGCAAATGTTTAAACCGACATTAACGCTACTCGGTAGGATGCGCTGGCTGGTATTTTCCTGAAGGAGGATTTGGAAACGGTTCTTATGCTATCGTCAAACCTTACGCACCAAGAGCGATACCGAGGGATTGGGAAATGCTGATTTATGCCATTAAAAGCGCTGTCAGAGCCTCAGAGCCACAGCGACTGCTCCGCAGGGCGTTTCACGGCCTGGCCTTACAATTTTGGAGCGCTTGACTTTCTTTTCGGTGCTGGTGCTCCCAGTGAACCTGCTGCCCAACGTGGCCCAGCGGGGAAGGGGTTACAGCGAGGCAAAGCGCATCATAAATCCCCAGCCAGGCTCGGAGTAGCCGCCAAAACCCGGGCTGACACTTCCTTGGCGTGGCTCCACGGTGCGGTTTGTGCCTGGTTTCTTTCTCCCCCGTATCTCTTCCCTCCCCTCCCACCAGCACGGAGAAGGCGCTGCCTAAAATCCAGGCTCAGCACCATTTCTCCTCTTTTTTTCCCCCCAATAAATTCAGCCCCAGAAGAGACCCCCAGGGACCTTGGAGGAGGTGCCTTCTCCAGGTACTCAAGTGCTCGGATGCTTTAGGCGTACAGGAGGTGGGGAAGGTGTAAGCGAGGATTTTGGCACAAAGAGGCTGTTCGCTCTGCCTCCCTCTGCTCTGAACTGTGCTGTCGTGACCAAAGGAAGCAGCCCTGCCCGGAGCCTGCGCCCGCAGAGCCGAGCGACTGTGTGCCCATCCACAGCAGCCCCCGCAGAATTACCCCAAAAGCCTGAGCGCGGGCTGCCGGGGGAGGTCAGAGGCATGCGGGGAATGAAGAGGGTTTTCTGATGGGGGCTGGCAAAACAGGAGTTGTGGGTCTGGATCTGTGTGTCACGCCAGCGGTCCGAAGGCAAGGAACAGATCTAAGGTGAAATAGTAGTTTATAGACAGCGTCAGTGTTGTTTTTACTCTAATAGATAGCGTAACAGGTATGGATGAATGAACTGATACAGACCTGGCACCAGCTCTGCGTGTTGCAGGGGGGAAAAAATAGAAAAATAAAAAAAAAAAGAGATAATAACAGGAAAAGGTCAAAAACCTGCCGGAAGGTATCTGGCTCACTGTGCTGGCTGGGCTCATGCCCGGCTTCCACCTGAGAGTGGCACGCGAGGCAGTAATGCAGCAGTGTCACGTCCAGCTGCCTTCGGTTCCCCTGCCCAAATCAATGATCGCCTCATCAGCGTGCGCGTTGGGAAAAAACAGGTACGAACCCCTTCTCAGGTCTCCAAGAGAGGGAGGAGGCGGGGAGGCAAACCTGGCACTGACCCAGCCCCAGCGCAGGCCACAGCTGGGCGATGCATCCCTTCCCCGGTCCTGCATCCCTTCCCTAGTGCTGCATCCCTTCCCTAGTGCTGCATCCCTTCCCTGGTCCTGCATTCCTTCCCTGGTCCTGCATCCCTCCCCAGGTCCTGCATCCCCTCCCTGGTCCTGCATCCCTTTCCTAGTCCTGCATCCCTTCTGTGGTGTGGCATCCCTTCCCTGGTCCTGCATCCCTTCCCTGGTCCTGCATCCCTTCCCCAGTCCTGCATCCCTTCCCTGGTCTCGCATCCCTTCCCCAGTCCTGCATTCCTTCCCTGGTTCTGCATCCCTTCCCTGGTTCTGCATCCCTTTCCTGGTCCTGCATCCCTTCCCTGGTCTTGCATCCCTTTCCTGGTCCCGCATCCCTTCCCTGGTCCTGCATTCCTTCCCTGGTCCCGCATCCCTTTCCCAGTCCCACATCCCTTCCCTGGTCCTGCAACCCTTTCCCAGTCCCGCATCCCTTTCCTGGTCCCGCATCCCTTCCCTGGTCCTGCACCCCTTCCCTGGTCCTGCATCCCCTCCCTGGTCCTGCATCCCTTTCCAGTCCTGCATCCCTTCCCTGGTCCTGCATCCCCTTCCCGGTCCTGCACCCCTTCCCCGGTCCTGCCGACTTTGTGGAGCCGGAGGCGCGGGGCTGGGGAGCAGCCGAGCCTGCCGCTCTCCGCAGGGCTGCTAATGAAACCCCAAGGGAAAGCACAGCGCTCCCCGCCAGCCCGGCCACGCTGCCCGCGGCCAAACAGCCCCGGTGCCAGCTCTCCTCCGAGACACCCCGCGTACACACCGTATGCACCGGCACTGGCCATTCCCAAACACGTGCCCGTGCTGCCGAGCCCCAACGCGTCTTCTACACGGAGAAAGAAACCCTTCGTTTCCCACTTTCCCACCTAAAAAGCGGCAGGAAATCAATGGCTGCGGGTTGAATATTGGCTCAGCGCTTGGCCTGGGTAAGCGAGAAACAAAGTGGCGTTTGCTACAGGGCTAATTAGAGCTATTATATCAATTAGTCTGTGCCCGGGGCTCCACCAGGCGAATCCCGATGTCTTGGTGGAGTGGTGGGACTCTGCTCCCGCGGGGGGCTCACCCGGACACCCCCGCCGTGCTCTGCCCGCCTGCCCGACCCAACCGGCCCCTGCCTCTCTCCGCCGCCGCCTTCGCCACCGTGGACGCCAACGTCTCATCAACAGGAGCGTGTTTACTGTCCCCATGGGGGAACCGAGACAAGGAGCTTCAGCCCGCTGAGCGATGGGCACCACGGGCTCCTGGGGGGGCCCCGGGGGGCTCTGCCTTCCTACCAGGGGCCGTGCCGCCCTCCCGTCACGAACGCAGCTCCGGGTGCTTCGTCCCCATCATTGTTGAGTCCTGTGGTTTTACGGCAAGTGTCACGTTGTTTGCTGCATTTGTTGTTGGTGGGTGGTTTGGTGGTGGTTTTTTTTTTTTTCCTTTCTTCATTTTTGTTCTCTCTTAAAGCCTCAGCCCCTCAAGGCTGGATATTAGATGGACTATTTGCTTAAGGAAATAAAAAAGGACTTTCCAGCTCTCCCGTTCACAGACAAAAGGCTTTAAAGTATAAGCCAGAGGGCTTAGGAAGCAGCAGATAAAAGCAATTTTCCAATGGCTGTCTTAATATACATTGAAAAATGGGGGCTTTTTAGCTAAGCTCATGATGGGGTTGGGATTTAACTCCCAACCTTCACCTGAGCGTGGGGATGCTGCGCTGCCCCCCCCTCTTCTCGCCGGGGGCGCGTGTGTGTGCGCACGGGTTGGACCCCGAGAGAGGGCAGGGGGGACCGGCAGTGGCTGCACGCCTCTAGCAGTCACCCAAATGATTTTCAGGCTCTCTTGCACCGCGGGGCCTGGGGAATCACACTGAGACACCCCCTGAGCGGGGGCAGGACCAGGGATGGGGTGACCGATGGAGGAGGCGCAGGGCAGCGGTCCAGGGAGGGGAGCATCGGGGTGAGGAACCCGGGGCAGGGAAAGGCTGGTGGCCGTAAAACATGACGAGGGCGAAAGGGAGGTAACGGCATCCCGAGGGCATGGAGCTGAGATGATTTCTGGGACAGGACCCTCGGGGGGGGGAGCAGCTCCCCATCACGCCGTTGCCACCAGTGCCTGCAGACCCACGTGGAAGGCGGCTTGCTCTGTGCCGGAGCCTGGCTGCACAGAAATTCCCGCGTTCCTGCCATTCTTTGCCATGGATGGATTTCAAACGGACAGCAAATACCTCAGGAGAAGACGCACCACCACTGTGCTCACCTCCCGGCGCCGCAGACGGTGCCAGACCTGACGCCAGTTGCATGAAGGAGAGCCACGGCACAGTGGTCTCCTGCCAGCTTCGCCCGCAGACCCGAGATGGGCTCACGGCCCCGGCTGGATGCCGACTAGCTGCTCCTAAAGCAGGAGTGACCCATGCAGAAGGGACACTTAGAGCTACCTGATTCATGGAATCATGGAATCATGGAATTTTCAGAGTTGGAAGGGACCTCTACAGATCATCCAGTCCCACTCCCCTGCCAAAGCAGGACTGCCCAGAGCACATCACTCAGGACTGCATCCAGGCGGGGCTTGAAAACCTCAAGAGAAGGGGACTCCCCCACCCCCCTGGGCAGCCTGTGCCACTGCTCTGCCACCCCAACCCCAAAGGAGTTTTTCCGTATATTTGAACGGAACCTCCTGTGTTCCAACTTGTGCCCATTGCCCCTCGTCCTGTCATTGGGAACCACTGAAAAGAGTCTGGCTCCATCCTCCTTCAACCCACCCTTTAGNGGACACAGTATTCCAGTTGTGGCCTCACCAGTGCAGAGCAGAGGGGGAGAATGACCTCCCTCGACCTACTGGCCACACTCTTCCCTATGCAGCCCAGGATTCCATTGGCCTTTTTGGCAACAAGGGCACATTGCTGGCTCATGGATAATTTACTATCTACCAGGACCCCCAGATCCTTCTCCTCAGGATTCCTTAAGGAGCTTCAAACAGCAATGGGAATGCTCGCTGATAGGAGCCGCCCCGTCTCCCGCCCTCATCCCGTAGGAGTGATGCTGTTTGCTTTGCAGGGCAGGGCTGGGATGGCGCGAGGTACGTCAAACCGTGGGGAGGAGGTTGGGGCCAAAGGCAGGAGACCACGGTGATGGGCAAACTGCAGGGCGTGAGTGGGAGACTCAGAGGAGCGGGGGGGGGGGAAGCGAAAAAACCCAAACTGAACAGAACCAAAGGAAAAAAAAGAACAAACCCAACCCCAACCCCAACCCTTGGTGGCAGCCTGCCAGCTCCAGCTGGTTTCGTAAGGATGCTTCAGCCTAAAAATACACAAACACTCAGCCGCAAAAAGGCAAATCTTTCTGCACTGAATCTGTCACCCGCAGCCCCTCGCAAGGCAAAAAAGAAATTCCTCTTGGGTCTGTCAGTCGGCCGCGGGAACAGGTTATCCGGGGTTCAAGACCGCGGTCCCGCAGGTTTCCTTGGGGGTGAATGCCCTCTGCCATGTTTATTGGCGCTGCTGGCTCCTCCTCACCTCATCTCGGAGCCACATGCGAGAAGAGAAGAGGTTGTTCCCAAATTCCGGCAGTGTCCCCTCCTCTGGGCTGCGGGAACTACTGCCCGGCTCCTGCCCTCCCGGGTGGGAGCTTTGCCAAAAGCGGGACAGCCCTGATTGGTACCGGGGGTCGTTAAACAGCAGTCTATTTAGTCAAGACATCAGGATTTTACTCGTCCCCAGGCCAAAGACAATATTATTACGATGTGACACGGCAATGAAAAGTGGCGGGGAGGGAGCAGGTACCACTACGTCTTTGTCCCCGAGGAATGAACCACCTACTGTGCCGCCTGTGTCATCTCCTGGGGCTCTTCAGACAGATCTTGAGAGAGATGTTTTGGGGGGTAAAGGAGGATTATGAGGGGGGGGAAGCGACAGCGCTGTGCCACCAGTTTTTTGCCTGCAAGATCCATATCTAAAGAGGTGCAGAGTTTTCAGTGGAGCTGGCTGCAGAATTTGCTGTTTCAGGTGGGAAGGCAGCGCGCCAAGCATCGGGAGCTCTGGTTCAGCTGGTGAATGCCCTCCTGGATGTTCCCATGTCACCGGGTGCTGCACAAGCTCTGCTTTAAAGCCCAGCTCCATAGCTTCTTCTCTTCACGTAAGAACTTAAGTGGGGGGGTCATGGCATCTCAGATACCTTCACACAGACCAAGAGGGGATGTAGTCCTTCAGGAACAAGGTGCTCACAAAGGAGAGGACCTCCTGCTTTTCCTTCTCCTTCATTTTCTTTCGTGTTTGCATGAGTTCCAGCCAGCAAATGTCTTTTGAGACAGTTCCCCCATGACTTGCATGCGTGGCTTGGAAAGGGTAAAGGGAAGAGCCTGGCTCTGGGACTAAGCTTTTGGGTGGCCTCTCCTCCATGGAGAGGCTATCCCCCAGGAGAGAGTGGGTTTGGTGGAGCTCTCCTCTGTGCTGGTATCTGAGAGGGGCCGTGTGGTGGGCATTATAACAAGCGGCAATGTCTTATGATGGGGCTGTGTTACGCAGAGAGTCCTGCAGACCTCTGCTCCCCCTGCTTGGGAGTTTTTGGGTGAGGAAGCTCAGTCCTCACGCTCTCCTGGCAGTGTCTGGTGGGATGGGAAGGTGAGCATTGCTTAACACCCACCTTCAAGATACCACGACGTGGTCTCCACCCTGCTCCGGGCCAACAGAGGCAGCCCCTGGCCAGACTGCACCCAATTTTGGTGAAATCGGTTCTCCAGGTGGATGAAGACTGAGGGTGACATGCTGGAAAACATCCAGCTGATACCAAAGACAACGTCTTTCCTGTTGTGCCCTTCCTCCAGCTCACACTCAGCCCTAGGTGTAGCTGTGTAACGATAGCGATTCCTTAATTTATGAGGATAACAACGGAGCCTGAGATGTCTACCAAGCCCAAGCCCTCCTAGACTCTCCCGGGCTGGTGCTCAGCCTGCCCCGGTGGTCTCCACCTCGCTCTTACCAGAAACAGCCCTACTCCAGACCTGGCACCAGCAGACGTCCCAGAGCTGCTCCTCCCTGCAAATCTATTTGCATCTCATTTGTGGGAACGGAGCAAGGCTGATGGTTCCAGTCAACCAGCTCTGGCCTTTATGAGCTGTTTTGTTTTGCTTATCGTAGGGGGAACGTAATTACTCAAAGCTGGTGGGCATATTTACCTACAGGGGTAAATGAAACCATAAATTCACACAAATGTATCTACATCTCCGCTCGTGATGTATTTTCCCTTTCTGCTTTATTGGTGCTTGGGCTCCAAGACACAAAGGTGGGTCGTTCAATAAACAGCACAACGCAGGTCATCCCAATTAGTCGGATTGTTCCATTTATGCTGCTACTCCATCCAATTAAATGCAAGGGAGGGCAAGCGACAGGCACGAGCAAGATGGGCGCGCGGCAAACCATATTCTAATGCAAAAGCTGTGATGAGAAAATGGAACCTACATACCTGATGGGAATATTAATGCAAAACCTTGACCTATAATTTTTCCTTCTTCAGTCTGAGAGAGCTCATTAAAACAGACCGTGTTCTGACAGCCGTGTGTAACGCTCACGGCCCGCAAGTCCCATGATCTAAAAACGTTTCGGCCTTGCTGGCTTTGCTCTTTAGATCACGGGACTTGGGGATGGTGGCGTTATCACAGAGCCGAGATCGGAAG
>VUYV01000396.1:197039-262629 GCA_008711295.1 Anarhynchus alexandrinus
ACAGACTTCTGTTTCAACATTGATCAGTGGAAGAGAAAAAAGAGTAAATAAAAATTTCATTTTAAAAGAGTTAAAATTAAGATCAATATTCACGGCATTTTATTAAACCCGGTGTCATGAAAGAAAGAGCGATGGGGAGGAAAAAACAGAAGACAAACCCAGAAGTACCAGTTTTGATTAGACCTCTGGAGTTCATCTGGACCACCCCTCTGTTCAAAGCAGGGCCGACTTCAAAGTCAAACTGAGTTTGGAAGTCAGCTCAGGTGGCTCAGTGTCGAGTATCTCCAAGGAGGGAGATTTTACAGCCTCTCTGGGCAGCCTGTTCCAATGCTGCCTTGTCGGGGCTGAGTCTGGAAGCAGTTCGCCCCATCACAACAACATCTGGCTCTACTTTCTTTAACAGTTTTCTCGATGCAAAGCGTGCGTTGGCACGTGGAATGCAATAAGTATCAGCAGGGAAGGTGATATCATCGTGCAAAGACAATTCTTTCGCAAGGAAAAGAGATGAGAAAACAGTCCCACGTGAGGCAGGGTGAGAAGGAAGGCACTGGGGTGTGTTATTCTGAGTTTGGTGCCGCTTTTCGGTAAGGCACTGCCAGATTTCTTGAAGATGGAGCGACCAAAGCGTTGCCCAGTTTGGGCTGGGTGTTTGGCACAGCCCTGAGATGTCAGGGCTGCGGTCAGCTACGGGAGAGCGGCAGAAATATAACTGCATCTCTGTTTCTCCACTGAGCGGTGAGGTCCGTATCCCTCTCCGGAGGCACCTCTCCCTCCCTTCGCTCCCTACGGAGAGAGCCAAAGGCAACAAGCTTCCGCGCCCTGACACCTCCGATACGTGTGAAGGCGGATGGGTTGAACGCAGGCCTAAAATATTTTACATTTTCACGGTAGCTTCACAGCCCCGGCGTTATCAAATGATCTTTCCATGTACTTGGAAGCAGGAGGAGAACAACTTGAGATGGATTCTGGCTTTTTTGTGCCTGCGTACTTGCAAACTGTCGCTGCCTACACACCTCGCAGGGGCCTGCGCCTGTTTGGATACGCGCAGGGAAAACCGGTGCTCGTGTGGATGCTCCGTCTGCTCCAGCCCCCGCCCCCCCCNCCCCGTGAAGTTTGGAGGCTGTTCAAAGCACGTCCCCAGCCCTGGGAGGTTAAGCTCAAACTTGCCCTACGCGCTGTACTCCACTGACCAGGCTGGTCAGGAACTCGAGGCTGGGAAACACGAGACAATTTAAAAAGCTGAACAAAAGTCGGAGATTAAGGAAACCAGCTGGAAACCTCTATTTTGCTGATTTTGAAAGCAAAATGTGGGTCACAGATGTGCTTCCACAGACAGAAACTGGCTGGAGAAGAAAAAGACATCAGCAGTGCCCAGCCTCTTTGATGATCAGAGGTAGATTTAGCTCCTAGGCATGGAGACAAGAAAGGAAGAGGAGACGAAGTAGGAATAAAAAACATAATCAAGAGATTAGGAATGTGGAACTCAACCCACCCGTAAATTTGCCTTAGGGAGCGACGAAAAAATGCGGCAACGAAAAAAAGATGAAACCAACTGCTCCATCTTATTCTCTTCCCTTCTCTTGCTGTCCTTATTGTTTTACTTTTTGCTGCCCAAGACACGGGAGGCCCCTTAAAGAACCTCCCCTCTTCCTTGGTCATGTTTTTTCTTTGCAAAAGTGCTGTTTTCTATGGTTCCTTTGCAGCAGCTATGAAATCTTTGCTAAGGACGGGCTGGCTTTAGAGCCAAAAGAAGCAGAGCTTTGCAGGGGCGTCCACACCGTCAGGCAGGCATGCACCGTTATTGAAGTCTACCTTGCCACCAGAACCGAGTCCCAACTTCACAGACTCCTGTTTCAACATTGATCAGTGGAAGAGAAAAAAAGGAATAAATAAAAATTTCATTTTAAAAGAGTTAAAATTAAGAGCAATGTTCACGGCATATCTTTGCTCCTGCCCATCTTTGATAGGAGAGAAGAGCTATTATTCACTCCTTGTTTAGGCTAATACGAAATATTAAATCTATTTGCAGTTGAATTAATGACAGACTAATAAGAGCCGTGCTGCTAGCTCTTGCGGGCCGGTGATTACCCCGTGCCTTGGTCTCCCAGGCAGGGGCTGTAACAGAAGGACTGGTGTTTGAGCCGCTTAAAAAAACCTCACTGGAAGAGCAACGTCAGATGACGGCAGCGCTGACTCGGAGAAGCCCAAGCGGCGGTTCCTCAGAAATATCCGGGCAGTGGAGGGGGGGGCTTCTGAAAAGCATTGGGGGCACGCAGAGGGTGGCTTCTGGGGTGAAGGGAAGTGCCCGGACCACTCCTGAAGGTCCCACCTGCACTGGCCAGGGCAGGACCTGGTCGCTCGGTGCCTTCGGGCTTTGCGAGATGTGCTGAGCAGCCATGGATGGCGATCTCTGACCCCTGCGGCAAACCTCCCTCCTGCCGGCAAAACACCAGTCCCTCGGGCTTAACGCCAAGAGAAGCCTGAAATAGGAGCGAGGCTGGTACAGCTCACTGCCTTTCGAACTTTGGGGAACTTCAGGTTCAGTTCTTGTCTGGAACTTATTTTTCTCAGCCCTAACGAAAACACATTTTGTAGTTGCTCGTGTTTTAAACCCAGTATCAGTGTCAATAAAGATAAGTCCTTTCCTGGCGGGGGGTGGGGGGGAATAGAAAACAGTCTCAAATCTTTTGCTCACGCAGAAGAAAACAACCCCAAAGCATTGAAGGATTAAATGAAAAATGCGCCTCTTTTCACTGGGTGTCCACTGGGCGTGAATAAGTGCCGACCGAGCTCTCACTTGCATCACCATCTGGTGCGATGGCACCAGGGCCTTGAGGTGCCGCAGGACGCGTGGCAGTGCCCTGCCCTGTCACAGCATCTCTGCTCCTGGTGACGGAACCACCGGAGGCTCCTCAACGGCAGGGAGGCCGTAAATGCGAAGGACTTTGTTATCTTCAGCTTCACCACCTGACCTAGCCCAGAGGAGACAAGCGTCCAGCCGCAGCCCGTCCCCGGCAAGGAGCATCTCACATCCTCCTCCGGATGCAAGAGGTTTCATTAAAGGCACCCAAATCCGCTTGGCTGGGCTGCAACCCCACGCTGATATTGCTGCGAATGCCACAGCACAGAGCCTCTCCAGTTGGTGTCTAGAAAGTGCTGGCGGTTCCAGAGCTCCGGCAGATGAATTGCCCAGCAGCTGGGCACATTGGGAGGGCTGGGCTGATTAGTTTCAACCGCTATCTTGCATGGAAGGAAAATCAAAATGCTTTCCTCAAGGTAATTGGCTCTAAAACAATTGAAGAGTTTTCCACAAGGCCGTAATGCAATTAGGACTGCGTTTTATATAATTTATCTCTCTCTAAAGGTATGTTTTTGCCATCAGACCCTTCTTTTGTAAAAAAAAAAACAAAACAGAAGAAGAAATTGCTGGCAAGAGAAGGCTCATTTTGTCATTACAGGCAAAGAAATCCAGATTAAACATGGATGTCCTCCTAGTAGTGATTAAAAGGCAGCATAATGTCAGGAGCATCAGCGAGATGTAGTCGCTCGCGGTGAGAAATGGTTGGGTAGGATGCTGTGACACCAACCACACATCTGCAGGTTTCCCATTTGGTTTGCGGTCAATGCCAAGTGATGTGTCATCACTCGCCTTCTGCTGCAGCACCGCAAGAGCAGAAATAATCCTGGCGCTCCCTAACTGCCCTGCCAGCTCGGGTGGGAGGAGCTGGTGCAGACTGGGGACGATCAGCCCCACCACACGGAACAAACCCATCAGCCGCGCCGCTGCTCGGGTCTGTGTTTTGATAGATATCCAGGGAAACTCTAAGCAGAGACGCCAGACCATCCAAACACGCAATAACCACTCCAGAAGTGCATGAGTCAGCTGGTGAAGCTGTTGACACGGCGTACTGCGAAAGCCAAAAGCACGGACGTAGCGTCCCCCCGTCACCCCTCGGGGAAGCCACTATTTCCCCGACTACCGACGGGTCCGAGGGTATAACTGGGAAGAGGATGACTCCATGCTTGCTTGTTCCTTATACTTATGCTAACCCAGGTTTTACTTGCTGTTGCCCACAACACGCACAGTACAGGGCCAGGGGGACGTTGTGCCCAACCACAACAGCTGCTGCAATTGAAATTACGGGATGAAAGGCTTTAGGCTCCTCGCCTAGGTGGAGGCAAACAGATTGGATGAATTATCACTAGAAATGGGTCTGAACTGAAACTGGGGAAGCACTCAACGTTTCTTCAGAGGCAGAACAGCCGTTGGTGGGTAGAGGTCCTGTCCTTACAACGGGATGAACCAAAGCTGTGGATTCAGACAACTGCCATCCAAAAAAAATCTGGATGTGGTCCCTAATGATAGAGATGTCACCGACTTTATTAAGAGAATAATGCAATGCCGCTGCAAAAGCAAAGCCGTCCCTCACCCTTGGCTGTGATCCAGCTGCTCATCGGTACGGCGCATGACTATCAGAAGAGCAAAGCCAAGAGCTGGGCTGTTGTACGGAGTGGGTGGTCACACCCTTCTGTTATCTATCAGACAAACGAAGAAGCCATCAGCCACGTCCGCAGATTGGTCTGCCTCCGCTCACTACATCCAGGTTTGGAGAAACCTACCTTGACCAGGCCAGGAGCAGGTTGGGAACCCGGCCTCAGGGTCACGGACCTGACTCCAGAACGGCCAGAGGGGACACGAATGTCCTGCCTGATGCCTCCTGCCTTGCAGCAGCCTGTGACACAAGATGCCCCCAGTCTGCAAGCAGAACCGTGTCCAGATCCACTGCTATGAGGTCATTAACTTCAGTTAAAACTTTAACTTAAAGTCATAGAATCATAGAATGGTTTAGGTTGGAAAGGACCTTGAAGATCATCGAGTTCCAACCCCCCTGCCATAGGCAGGGACACACAAGTCCAAGTTCTATGGTTCTATGATTCTAAATGCAGCTTCTTAACACAAAAGACTACGGACAGGGATACTCACTATTGGGCCGAGTCGTTAAGCTGATATTCCCGGGACCGGTTGAAGCACTCTTGGATCCCAGAGTCTGCCCAGAGTCTCATCATAGCTGACAGCAGCTCTGGAGAGAAGGGCTCTGTGTCCTCCATCCGACTTACGACATCGCAGACCATCTTGGCATCAGCCTGCGGGAGAAAGAAACAAGAGGTCACGCAGATGCTCGAGGCAGAATTGGGTGCCAGATTTCAGGAACAGTTCACCAAAGCACTCGGGAGCAAAGAGGCTGCGTTTCGTGGGATGGGGCTTTGGGATCCGCACCGTATGATCCAGCAGAAAGGGCAAAAGGAGGATGGAGCAAGGAAGCCCCAAGGAAAGAGGTTATTTATTTGTGCAATTCACCTCGTATCAACAAATATTTCTACCCAGCAGACAAAGCAGTCAGCACTGCGTACGTGCGGAGCTTCTTGGGAACAGAAGGAAATCCATATATTTTAACTTGTCAGTACAGTGATGCATAATCTGCAACAACACCTGTTTTAACGGAGCGCGTAACCCTGCGGAAGTAGGGGCAGTTTCCATCAGGACAGCAGAGACCCTCCAGAAACATATTTTTTTTCAGATGCTGGTTTATTGCTTTTCCTTTTTTTTTGGTTGGTTTTTTGGTTTTCTTTTGCTACGAGCCCCTGCTACAGGGGCTGCTTCACGTTCACACCGAGCACCTTGGCTGGCTGTCGCGCTTCGTGACTCAGAGGGAGAGGAATCTCCTGCGGTGAAGGAGTATGGCAGCGAGGACAGGGCCAGCTGGCCCGTTTCGGATGGAATCTTTTTTTCTTTTTTTTTTTGGTGAGAAAAAATGTGATTCACTGGAACAGCGGCTTTTCCTGGAGGATAATGTTCTGACACAACTCAGGTCCGGAAGATGTCTCAGATTTAGGATGGGAACGTCTAGACAGCCTCGGGACAGCTGAGTTCAGCCCTACTGTAACAGCCCACAGTGGTTGATGCCTCACCCATTTGTGAAGGGGACACCCAAATTCATGACCCCCTTTGCTTGCTTTGCAGTAAATGGATCTCCCACCCCCCCCCCCCCCCCCCCNTCTCCAGAGTTTTTCTTTCACTGCTTTGAAAACTTTTCCAAAGACTCGTATTTCTACCAGCTGAAGCAAACCCAATTTTTATTGCTATAATTAATTGGACAAGAGGAGCTCTTATTCCTTACGTGAGCTTACAGCAAAGACAACCTCCTTGTTCTATCACCTTTTCTCTTGTCTGCTAGACGGAACCCATTCTTGGACAAACGCAGGTGGAAGTCTTCGCTTTTCAGGGTGTTTGGTCTAAACCAGCGAACGCTGACCACAACCACCAGTCTTGTGAAGGGCAGTGCAGGCAGTGCCCACCCTTTGCTGTCCCTGTCCCATGGACGAACAACCCCCGTCCACCACAGCGACATGTCTCACGAGCACAAAGCCACCCGTAGTTGGGCATGCAGCTCCTGGGGAGCCCATACTTCACCGCTGGAGGAGCTCCTACACCCTTTCTGGCCGCAACAGGCTCTGTCCTGTTCTTCTGCCCTGCCAGGTCCTCCTGGTGCTCCCATCTGACACTCAGATTTAGCAGCTATGATGGGAACAGCCCAACTGCTGAACTGGTCGCTCTCCCTGGGGACCATCTGAGCACCGGGGACAAGGCATTACAGGGTTTTTTGGCAAAGCAAGCAGATCATTTCTTAGGTCATGGGTACAATCAGAAGCAGAGGAACGCCAGTGTTGAAGAGCACCACAAGAACCTAATTGCGTGGGTGGGAATGACGAGGTGTATGATATGGCCTGCACGGGCAGGGTCAAACCTCCTCTGCAGCCTCTCTTTATGGAACGCTGAAATTGTTGAAAAATTGCAGGGCACCAAATTCCTAGCACTGGAGACTGAAAGCTGCTGGAGATTTCAACGCTCAGAGAAAGCCTCGGGCCCTCTGAACATCCAGTCTCTACTGGCTGCAGAAATCTCAGCACCGTAGGGAGACACCATCCCATAAAAGTTAATGGGGTGGAGTTTCTACGCTTTGAAGACTTTATGAACGTAAAGACTTTCGTGCAGAATGCTTAACTTCAAATTTTAGTGCCCAGGAACCCTCCCAGCCCCCTGTGCGGCCTCAGCTCGTTTTTGAGAAATAGTATTGGTGACTCACACCTCAACGCCAAGACAAACGAAGAACCTTGAAGAGTTCAGTTAATTTCAAAAGCTTGTTTTCCGCCCCGGAGCGCTCGGTGAGCTCAGTGAATATTCATAACTCATCAGTACGGTTCGCCTGCCCTGCTAGAAGTGTAATTCTGCTCTTTTCACGGGCTCTAAATAACACCGAACCTGCTAATGGCCAGCCCGCTCGGGGCTGCGCTCTGGCGTGGCCCCGTTAGTTGTGCATGGGCGGCGCAGAAAAAGCATCAATGCTTTCAGTCGGGTAAGGAAGGAGGTCTTCCATATGTTATATCTCGACTACTGGGGGGGGGGATAATAGGTGTAAGTCACAGCTCTGTCCATCTGTCTGCGATGGCAAAGCCCGTTTGAAGGTCTCCAGCTGTTACGGGCAGGGTCTGGGCTGCTCCTCAGCTTTGTGGATTTAACCGCAGGTTCCTCTCTGCAGAGCGTCAGAGGGAACGCCGCGGTCATCACACTTTCTGTGCTGGGAAATAGCTGCCTCACCTTTTCTACCACGGACGCTCGTGGCAGTCCCCGGTGATTTAAGACCCATGGCAAGAGGGTTTGAGCAGAAGACGCGGACGAACAGTGATGACAAGGCAGAACGGGAGTGACCAGGGACAGGCACCTCTGGCTGTGGTCATCAGGTCTGCTTGGGCTAGAAGCGGGGCTGAGCTTGTACAACAGGGCATTATTTTGGGACGCGGTCCTCTGCAGTCAGCCGAGGTCCCTTTTGGGGACGGGAGAGGTTGCCCCCGGCTGGCCCTAGAGCAGGGCAACGGCTCGTAGGAAAGTTTATTGCTCCCACTGAATGGTCATCAAAATATTCCAGACTCAGTTTTATTTTGCAGAGTGAACCACCGTACTCGCAGTTTTATAGACGCAGGAAAAGCAGGTGAAATGAGTATTTTTAAAAATACCCCTTCCCCCCTACCAAGGGTGAAGCCCCTCTGCCAAGGAGCACGGGGCCATCCCGGAGCTCAGGCATTTGTGAGATGGTTTAACGAGCAATTAAGGATCCAAGAAGAGAAGATAACCCCTTTCTTTTCTCACTCTCCAGGCTGCGTCTCAAGCTGGGAATGACATTAACATCTCCAGCCCCCCCTAGGGCCCAGCAGGTAGGTTTTTAAATACTGCCTGATTGACTTTTCCCTTCCCGCCTCCCCCGGGTCTGGCGCTCCCGCTTTTCCCGAGGCGAGAGGAGCCGAACCTCCTGCCACGCTCTGCCTCTGCACTGAAGCCAGCAATTAAAGCAAGCAAAACAAACCAAACCAGCCAGCCCCCCCCCCACAAACAAAACCACCACAAACCCAAACCCCTCCCNTCCCATCCCCCTCGGCACGAGCCGGCTGGGAGTGGGGCCGGGGGTCAGGCTGCTCTCCTTCAGGCCGGTTCTTACCCGGTAGGAGCATCCCAGCCCATCCCCGCAGCCTTCCCGTGCATCCCGCCGCTGGTTCCCAACGGCTGCTTGCCTTTGGGTTGTTCGTTACCGAAGCACAACTCCACGCTGGGTGGGGAATGGCTGGAGAGCAGCCCTGAAGAGAAGGACATGGGGGTGCTGACAAACGAGAAGCTCTACATGAGCCAGCAATGTGCGATCGCAGCCCAGAAGGCCAACCGCATCCTGGGCTGCATCAAAAGAAGTGTGGCCAGCAGGGCGAGGGAGGGGATTCTGCCCCTCTACTCCACTCTTGTGAGACCCCACCTGGAGTACTGCCTCCAGCTCTGGAGTCCCCAACATCAGAAGGACATGGACCTGCTGGAGCGTGTCCAGAGGAGGGCCACGAGGATGATCCGAGGGCTGGAGCACCTCTCCTATGAGGAGAGACTGAAAGAGTTGGGGCTGTTCAGCCTGGAGAAGAGAAGGCTCCGGGGAGATCTTATTGTGGCCTTCCAGTACCTAAAGGGGCTACAGGAGAGCTGGGGAAGGACTTTTTACTGGGACATGGAGTGATAGGACGAGGGGGAATGGCTTCAAACTGGAAGAGGGCAGGTTTAGATTGAACATTAGGAAGAAGTTTTTCCCTTTGAGGGTGGTGAGGCACTGGCACAGGTTGCCCAGAGAGGTTGTTGAGGCCCCATCCCTGGAGGTGTTCAAGGCCAGGCTGGACGTGGCCTTGGGCAGCCTGGTCTGGTGGGAGGTGTCCCTGCCTATGGCAGGGGGGTTGGAACTCGATGATCTTCAAGGTCCTTTCCAACCTAAACCATTCTGTGATTCTACGATTCTATGATTTGTTCAGCTCTGCGTCGTTCCTTAACACTGAATGCGTCCACCTCCGGCGGGAGAACTGGAGCGTGCGGGGCTGGGCTCGGGGAAAGGGCTGAGCTCGGAAACCCTGGGATGGAAAACTATACATCCAGGCTTGAGCCATTAAGCTAAACGATCAAATATGTTAAAGAACAAACCTCCATGCCAGCCGGGGAATGGAGAGGGCTCTGTACGGGCAGGGCAGGGGGGGTTACACGCCAGTGCAATCCGTAGGCAGATGTGAAGAAGCAGCTCGTAAACTTAGCGGGACGTCAGCGTGTCTCCTTTCTCACCCGGGCTTGTGTGTCTACCTTTGCGGCAGACGCAGGGTATAAATCCAGTTCATGAGGGGACCTGTTTTCTCACTAACCTGGCCACAGCCGCGGTTATTTAATTGCCTCCCATATGTCACTGTCACCAAGCACAGGGCTGCGCTCAGCAAGCAAACCGGTGACTTTGCTCGCCACAGCCACACAGCCCAATTGATTTGTTACCTTGCTGGAAGGGAGAGGGGCTCTTCCCAGCGGCCTGACATTACTGCCCGTCATGTTTGTCTCTCTCTGGGCGAGCTAGTTATTTTTCAGCATGCAGATAGAGATCGTTTGTTCCTCGCCACCAGCCACGATCTGTGCCCACGGAGGTACCAGCAGAGCTTCTCCTGCTGTAGAGCTGCACCGGAGTGGGACTCACATCCCCGTCTCTCTGACCATCCCAGGATAAATCCTGGCTCTCGTCCTTTGAAGTTACGTGGGACATTAACCAATCGAAAACGATTAGTTTTCTGGAAGGGGAGAGTTTAAGGGAAAGGCAAAGCCTTGTGTGAACTCCGTGGTACAAATCTGCTACAGAGCTGCGCTGAGTTACACCCACAGGAGAGCTGACCCAGTGTGCCATATTGTACCGCGCTTCGCTTCTGGCGGACTAAATCCCAGTAAATATCATTTTTGCTGTTATTTACTCTGATTAATCATACTTGTCACTCAGCCTATCTCAAAGGTTAGCACGGGGGCAATTTCCTTTGGTGGCTGGTTGTACCCAAAGCCGCATCTCGGAACATTTCGGAAAATCCATGTGGTGAGGGGAAAAGACAAGCAGCGCGTTCTGCGGGCGGTGCAAGACAAACCAGAAGCACCGTAGGGGTCATCTGCAAGCCGATCCTGTACCATCTAGTGCACAGCTGAAAAGAGTAGTGGCCACCACCAGCCAGGAACCTGGGGGGAAGCTGATGAATCATAGAATGGTTTAGGTTGGAAAGGACCTTGAAGATCATCGAGTTCCAACCCCCCTGCCGTAGGCAGGGACACCTCCCACCAGACCAGGTTGCCCAAGGCCACGTCCAGCCTGGCCTTGAACACCTCCAGGGATGGGGCCTCAACAACCGCTCTGGGCAACCTGTTCCAGTGCCTCACCACCCTCACAGTGAAAAACTTCTTCCTAATGTTCAATCTAAACCTGCCCTCTTCCAGTTTGAAGCCATTCCCCCTCGTCCTATCACTCCATGCCCCAGTAAAAAGTCCTTCCCCAGTTCTCCTGGAGCCCCTTTAGGTACTGGAAGGC
Organism: Anarhynchus alexandrinus; assembly: GCA_008711295.1. NCBI lineage: Eukaryota > Metazoa > Chordata > Aves > Charadriiformes > Charadriidae > Anarhynchus > Anarhynchus alexandrinus. Next base: position 207,998 of record VUYV01000396.1, read on the forward strand.
GGCAATAAGATCTCCCCGGAGCCTTCTCTTCTCCAGGCTGAACAGCCCCAACTCTTTCAGCCTCTCCTCATAGGAGAGGTGCTCCAGCCCTCAGATGTCTTGAAAGCATCCAGCATCCACAGAGGATGTCCCTGGAGGGGGACCTTCTTGGGGGACCCACACCCTGACCGCGAGGCAGAGCCATACGTGACTCTGCCACATCGGTGAGAAACACGGTCCCGTAACTTGGGGGCAGAAGACGGCTCATAAACTGAAAACCTCCTCCTCCTCCTCCTCCTCCTTAGAGAGCATCTCGGAAACCCGGACCCTGCTTCCCAGCTGAAGTGTGGCTGCACCACAGCAAAAGCCGGTTATTTTCACAGCATTTGCAGCCTGAATGAATTCTGGAAACAAAGCAGAGCTGGTGACTATGCCTCTTCCAGAGACATCCAGGGCCCGGCTCCAAGCCCATAGGAGTTTTTGCAGACGCTGAATAAATAGCTACACGTATGACTCTCCCCCTCACTCACCCTCTCTTTCTCACACATCTGCGTTTCAGAGCTGACCTCCGAATCCGTCTGGCACGAAGCAGCCGCTGCGCATCGCAGCAGAGACAAACCTTCTCCCTTCCTCCTCCACTCTTCCATCCACCTTCGGAAGATGGAACACCTACACCTACACCTACAGAACACGTAACCGAGGCCTCCCACCAGCATTTGGCTTGCTGGGCACGCCATCGGAGAGACCCCGGAAGGCGCCGAGCTAGTAAAAAACTCACTGATGACTTATTCAAATCTATCCCTTTTGAGAACACGGCGAGGTGGGCACCCAAACTACATCCCCTCTCTCTGCACTCAGCGGCGGATCTGGAAAGCTCCCGATGCAGATCCCCGTGGTCCGGGAACAGAGGGGTTTCCGCTGATGCAAAGCTCAGCGTAGCGCTGCTCTGGCAATTTGCATCGCACAGCAAAGCTACGCCTAACAAATTCGGTTAGCGATGGTTGCCTTTCCCCAGCGTCGCGCTAGCCATCTTCTACCCTGCCCGTGTAAAGCGGCTCACAAAAAGCTTGGTTGACTCGGGTACGATGCCAAAGGGCTGCTGTCTGCCTGCCGGCAGACGGGCTGTTTTGTACCCAAAACACAACGCGACAGCCACGGTGATGTGCGCATCTCTCCTCCCGAGGTTGTGCCGGCTGGCCGGCCATTAGTAAAGCTCTGGTTTTCACGTCCTTCTGGAGCCAAGATGGTCCCACCGCCTCTGACTGCCTTGGCCAAACAACTTGTGTGTGTCTGGTCCTCGGTCTAGGACTGCTGTCCTGAAACCGTGTCACTGCTGTGTTTTCTGTCTGCTGCCTCCTATCTGGGGAGACGTTGAGCAGAACTGATCCCATAGATTATTCTGGCTCTAAAGCGGGCCCATTGCTGTGTGTTTGGTACTACTTTTATTCCTGCCCCACTCTGGATGATACTGCAGCTCAGCTAGCTCTTACGTGGGTATAAACTTCTTTTCCCCTCCTGCAACACACATACAATAATATTCCCTGTTTGCTTGGACCGCTATCGGGCCGCTCAGGGGCTGGATAATGCACGGACTAAGACCTTGGGCTGCCAGTTGGCCACCACCATTGTAAGAGGTTCTACAGCCCTATGTCCTCGAGGAAACAGGGCTTCACTGACCAGAGAGGTGGAAAAACCCCACCACCCAACAACACGGAACTCAACCTGCAAGAGGGATGCCACTGAAGGGCAAGTCATTTCCCCAAATTCGCTTTGTTCTAGGAAATCGTAGGGTCCTCCCCTGTTCTTGAGGAGCTCGGAAGAGCCCCTGAGCTGGGTGAGACAAACACGGTGGGTAGTTGGCCTTATTTTTCCAAGCAAGGATGGGAAAGCCAGAAAGCATGTGTTGTTAAATGATCGCAAAATAAGCCCTGACCTCTTCCAGCTGCAGCGGACGGAGAGAAAACGGCACTCTCTCTGTCCCAGTCACTTCTAATTCGAGAAGATGCCATCCCTGAGAGACCGAGAGCCACCGCAACCTCCACCAGCATCCCCCCCGAGGGCAGGATGCTTTGATGGGTCCTCTGTCCTCCGAGCACCGAGCGAAAGGGCTGGGAAGGGGACCTGCGAGCCCAAACGCCATCCCTTGCTGACGGCTGTCAGGCCACGCAGGCACAGACAGCGCTGCCCACCAGGGAGGGGATGAGAGAGAGAGTCACAGATGGGGGACATTAGCCGCATGGCTTCACGCTCTGCAGGGAAGTGCTCTGCCGCGGCGCCGAGGAGGAGGCTGGAAACACGTAAAGATGAGAGAACAAAATCCTCGCAGCCTCCTGCCCTTCTCCCTTCCGTAAAATCCTCTCTGCCGGGTAAAAGTCCACAAAATGTCCACGGCTCTGGAGCGTTCGTGTTGCAGTAGGTGGTGGGGACATGACTGGTATCCCACCCTGGTGGGGAAGCTGCGCCGGCTCCGGGCATTTGGAAAATAAATGGCTTTTTTACAGTCGTTGCAAAGCGGATGGCTGAGGACGAGGTGAGTGGGAGCGATGGTGATTCTCCAGGAACCTGCTCCGGGTTTGGGAATTCCCGAGGGCTTTAGCCTGCGCATCCTCCGCTCTTCAAATGCCTTGAAGATTTTCCACACCAAAATCCCTCCAGGGGACGGTGTGAGGGTGGCAAAGCAGAGGGGACACGCTTTCCTTCCAAGCTTTCCCACTGCAACAGGCGAAACGGGCTTTGTCTTTGGAACAGAAAGGGAGACCGGCCCCTAAGATGGGAGTATTCCCGGGACAAAGCCGGGTTTTTTTGAACGCCTCTGGCTAAATGCCGCTCGTGTATGATGATTTATAGGGCAGCTCCTTCCTGCTGGGAAGCCGTGCGGCGCTGGAACCTAGTAATTAGTTTAATGCTCAGAGCTTGATGCTGAACGGTGGGTGCTAATCTCCCCTCTACAATTAATCTAGCAGATTCATCAGTGCCTCGTACGACGGAGGACTAAGTCGGTGGGTTACAGTCATCTGTCCCTGAAGAACGCGATGGTTTCAATCAGAAAGAGCCTCGTTTCATTTTATGGTACTATTTTACATGGCGATCTGTGCTGAAGGTATATATTAAAGGACGAGGCGGAGAGGAAAAATTCCCCAAACCCACCTCACTCATGCTAAATTTCAGCTCCCCGCTGCCTCTTCTCTTCTCTGTAACCCATAACTGGGATATACGGAGAGGGATTTCTTACTGCTCTCCGCTGAAACAGCTACAGCAGTCGGCGGGTTTGGTGTCCGTACCCAAACCTCCACCCGGCAGGATGTCTCAAAATGACTTCTTGCGCTGCTGGTGTGAGAGCAGGCGTCACAGCAGCCAAATAATACCAGATTTTCCACTTGGCGGCAGAACCGAAAAATTAGGTGGCGTGAAAAATCCGCTTGCATCAAACACGTCCCCCGGCATTCTTCTGTGGACCCAAAATCCTCTGCAAAAATTCATTTCACATCCAGCCCAAGCGCTTGCCTTGAGCCCTACCAAAATATTTTGGTTCGTTTGGAGTTATTTGGGGGCTCAGTATTATTATTTTAAATATAGGTCAATTTTCAAACAAAAAGTTTGTTTCCAAATGAAAAGTTGGAAAAATAAACGAAAACAAATCACTTCGGCCTTTCAGGAATGCAAGATCCTTTTGAAAAAATCTCCACATTTTCTCATAATTTCCTCTTGTCCACGACTATCTGTAGATTTTGAGCGGATTTTACAAATGGTTTTGGTTTCTTTTAGACTGTGTTTTTTAGAAAATTCATCAAACATTTCTGTCCAGGTCTAGTAATATGTACAAGAACTTTTTTATCAGGAATCCTTCATTCACTGTTTATTTGCTGTATTGATTTGGATTCTCAACACCTTAAATTTTCTGGTTTTCAGTCCTGTACTCTTTCACCAAATGTCTTCCGAGATGACCACTGCTGAGTGTAGATGAAGGGGATTTCCTTTGGTTTGGCTTAGACTTTATGGGAGCAAACCAAAGTACGTAAAATCTGACACCTACATGGTCAGGAGACAGGTACTCAGGGCAAGAGGAATCATAGAATAGAATCATAGAATCGTTTTGGTTGGAAGAGACCTTTAAGATCATGGAGTCCAACTGTTAACCCAGCACTGCCAAGTTATCACTGAACCGTGTCCCTTTTCACTACATCTACCTGTCTTTTAAATACCTCTGGGGATGGTGACTCCACCACTTCCCTGGGCAGCCTCTTCCAATGCTTATCACAGAATGGTTTGGGTTGGAAAGGACCTTAAAGATCATCTAGTTCCAACCCCCCTGCCCTGGGCAGGGACACCTCCCACTAGACCAGGCTGCTCGAAGCCCTGTCTAACCTGGCCTTGAACACCTCCAGGGATGGAGCTTCCATAGCTTGGCTCCCTGGCTTGATAACCCTTTCAGTGAAGAATTTTTCCCTAATATCCATCCTAAACCTCCCCCGGCACAACTTGAGGCCGTTTCCTCTTGTCCTAGCGCTTGTTCCTCGGGAAGGAAGACCGACCCCCCCCTCGCTCCCCCCTCCTTTCAGGGAGCTGTAGAGAGCGAGAAGGTCTCCTCCGAGGCTCCTTTTCTCCAGGCTGAACACCCCCAGTTCCCTCAGCCGCTCCTCATCAGACGTGTGCTCCAGACCCCTCACCAGCTCCGTTGCCCTTCTCTGGACACGCTCCAGCACCTCAATGTCTATCTTGTAGTGAGGGACCCAACACTGAGCAGAGGACATGCTGGCACTGTGGTTTAAGAGCTGTTCTGGCAATTGGTGAAATATTAACTCATAGGGCATCGCATCAGGCAGCAAGGGCACTTTGGGAACAGGGTTTCTTCTGCAAACTTAAGCAATTTCCCTTATTTGTTTAAAGAAGAAGTACTCTGGGTAGAGGGAGCTCAGAAAAGACGGCGGCGCTTGGCTTTCCCCAGCTTCCCCTATTCACGTTGATCTTTTCTGGGGAACCTCTATAAAAAGCGACGATGGTAGCGTGCAAACCTGCGGTCGTTTTGGGGTTGTCACTGGCAGCGGTTCCCAATGCAGACACTCGGGAAAGCCACCTGAGGAATGCCCGCGTTTACTGCCTTCACCCGCGCTGGTTCGAGAAGGTTTTGCTTTTCGGTCCGCGGCTGCACACAACCAGTGACGGAGCCGCAGGGTGACCCCGGAGCCCTCCGCGGTCCCAAGAGGCGTCCTATTAACGCCGTGAAACGAGACGTGATTCACTGAGTGGCTGGCCAGCCCAGTTTCGCCCGTGACTTATTACTACGACAACCTTCGTTTAGCTTCCCTCCCTCTTCCTTCCCGGCCGCCTCTGCCCCCTCCTCTGCAGGGAGGAGCGGGATCTCTAAGGCTTGGGGTGGAGGAGGTCCTGTGAGAGCAGAAGCTGCATCTGATGGGTGAGAAGAGGCTGGTCGAGGTGTCTGCGGCTGCCTGGAAGGAGTTCAGAGCAGATAAAAGACAAATTTTGTCGCTAAATCTCTCCCGTGCCGCTGTATCGCCAGCGAAATCAGGACTCGGGCGCGTGTAAGAGGCTCGGAGGAGCTCTTGCTTTGATGAGCGGGGATTACAGAGACTAACCCCCAGCAAGTTCCTCCTTACCGGAGCTTCACACACTAACAGATGTGCTTATATATAGCTGCAGGTTGCTGCGGAGAAAAATTGCCCTATATTTTCCTTACAGCAGCGTGAAGGGAGCTCCCCATCCCTTCGGTGAGGGGAGGGTGGGAGGAGGAAGGAGAAGAGGAGGGAGGGGGAATCCGGTGGGTTGGTGGGAGCGTCGCCATCGCAGGGGAAGCTGTTCTCGGGGCTGTTAACAGGAACTTTCTTTTGTTAACTGCTCTTTTCAGAGAGAGGGGATAAATGGGACCTCAGGTGCAGCGTTAGAGGACAGGATAGTCCGTAAAATAAGAGGCTGGCAGAGAAATATCTTTATAATGGCGTAACAAGGATAGGCAGAAATAGGCTGGGGGCCCGGAAGAAATCTTTGATGCTGTTGTGTGTATTTATTATTTATTCTTCTGGCACAAATATAGCATCAAAGCATGTCAAAACCAAAAAACCCGTAACCTGCTGTAGCTAGATTAGTCCTACATCTCTGTAACCATGGCATCACACAGTATTGACAAGGAAAATCAGCGACAATGGGGGAAAAGAAGCGCCTGGCATTTATGACACTTGCGAGGATGAGGCAGACTTCCTCGCCTCGGTGAGGATGCACCAGAAGGGATAAGAAAATCTGTGAGCATCTTGCTAGCCTGGGCATCTGCGAGGCTCGGCTACGACGGAAAATGCCACGGAACAGCGAAATTGCTCCCTTGTGTGTAATCCCGCGTGATACATATGGGGAACGTAGGGTGGATTGCCCCCCCCCCCAAACCATTTTGCTGCCATTGCGGAGCACCTCCAGCCCCGCAAAATGGTGGGGGATGCCACCAGCGGAACGGAAATAGCTGCGACACCTCAAGCAGCGTGGTCGAACCCCTCCGTGGCTGTGACCCGGCGGTGTTCCACCTCTGCAGGTGAGACGGCACCGGTCCTCGCCCGCCGCCTCTCCGGAACATCCTATTTCAATGCTCTCCTTCCTTCCCTCCTTCCCTTCTGCTGCTCCCCCTCTCTCTCTGCCAGCATCCCCGGCGCTGCAAGCCATGCGGCTGCTGCAGCTGGAAGCCCTCCCTCGTGCTCGTCCAGAGCAGAGGACCGTGTTGACACGAGGAACAAGGCACAGGCTTAATACTGTACTGATTGATTATTTTTTTGGAAAATAATGTATATTCACTCTTTTTTTTTTTTTTTTCTGGAATGCTTTTGCTGGCTTGGCAATATTTCAAGTACCAGCAGGGGATTAGGGAGCTTCTTTTAATCAGCTTTTGTTTTGGTTCTTTTTTTTTTTTATGTCTTTGCAGAAGAAGGAGTAAAAGCCAACTCCAAAATACTCTCCATGGAGGAATCGGGATTTGGCGGTGTCATGCAGTGATGCCGCTGGATAAGGGGAAACGGGAACGGTGCAGCCCCTCACCGCCTCCCAAAGCCCTCTTTGCAGAGGGGGTCAGACCTCTCCCTCAGACAGATTTGGGGCAGGAGGAGCCAGCGGGCTCCAGCCCGGCCGAGAGCAAAACCTCAGCCTGGGGGTCTGTCAATGCTGCCCCGGACTCGCCCTGCAGCACAGAGAATTGCCAATAAAACCTCGGAGCAGAGACTTTCGCAGCTGTCCAACGGGTCTGGCAATCTGATTGCCTCTGAAATAAGCAGACCGGCCCTATAGCCCCCACGTACGTCTCGGCAGCGGCGGTCGCTCCGCGGCACGGCCAGCAAGTGCGAAACCCCGACAAAACCCAGTGTCTGCCGTCCTTAGTTCCCCTTTTCTTTCCTTTCTCCCGTTAACTTTCGGCTTTTCCTCTCCCGCAGCCAGCCCCGGCCCCGGGCACAGCCCTGCCTGCGCGGCACTCTCTGGAGATGCCGTTTCTCTCGCAGGCGTTGTTCCGCCCGTGGTGCATTGCAAAAAAAAAAAAAAATTAAAAAAAATAATAAAATAAAAAATATCCCCAGCGGAGGGAGCGATGCCAGTAAGACGCTCGCCCGCCCTCCACCTCCCAGGGCTACTTTCTGCCTTGGCTACGAGCCCGCTGCATCTTTGTGTGGTTAATAAAAATAACCCAAAAGTACTCGGGAGCAGACAGAGCAATCCCAGAGACTCCAAACATCTAAGGGGCTTTGTTTCCAAGGCAACATCTTGTCTCCTAGCTGCAAAAGGCCACGGGAATGAAGGCAGCCTATGGAAAATGAATAGCTCAATGACAACAACAACAACAAAAAAATCTGCTGGGGAGCGTACGGGGAAGGGAGGGGAGAGCGGGGTGTCGTTAGGGGGGGCCAGGAAAGAGCGATGCTGAGCCAGCCCGGACGAGCTGCACGGAGCATGCAAAGGGACAGGGTGCAATTTATCTCATGAGGAGCCCGGTCCTGCCCCCATTGAAATGCATAGCGCCACTTCCACCGACTTAATGGGAGCAGGGGAGCTTGCACAAATCAGCTATTCTTTTCTCCCCCCCCCTCTTTTTTTTTTTTAAGCTACAGTGTTTGAAGATTCGAGCTAGTTAAAAATAATCCATTGTCCAAGGCAGAGCCTTCCTGGGTCCCAGGAGCTTTTCAGCCGGGGCTGTAGCACGCTATTGATGTTAACCACCCCGGGTTCCCGCTGCCGGAGCTGCCTCCATCCCTCCACGCCGCGGGGCAGTGAGGCGGGAGGTGCCGGAGCACCGGAGCATCCCTCCAGCTCTTCCCTTTAAGAAAGAAACATGTTTTCCCTCTTTTTTTTTTAAGGTTTCCAGAGCAGTACGTGAGTATCTGTGTGCAAGCCAAGCTGCAGAATCATTTTTTTTTTTCCCCGCTGTGGCTGCGAGGATGGGTTTGCTATTTCAGCTTCTCGAGCTAGCTGCCCAGACGGCAGACTTGAGGCTTCGGGCATGGGGAAATCAAAGACCCCTCTGCCCTCCTCGTCCCACCGGTGACACCCGTGGCCCCGGCCTGACAGCACCCTTCCCTCCAGGAGGGCAGGCGGGCAGGTCTGGGGCTCCGCCGGGCGCTCTCTAACGCGCACGGTGCCTTTACCGAAGGGACTGCCGCAGCAAAACGCCCCCGAGATCATGTATGGGATTGATATCAGACTGGGAAGGGAGAGGCTCCCCAGCGCCAGCCCTTGCCTGCAGACGCCCTGCTCTTGCCTCTCCTCTCCTTCACGTCTCCCGGGAACGCCTAAAAGCTCAGGACCGTGGTGCCAAGTGAGCTGCCGGAGCTTCTCCTCCGTGTCCCAGGAGGTGGCACAGATGCCCTGGGGATGAGACAGGCATCGGGTCAGGAGGTGCTCCGGAGCTGGCTCCTCGGCAGCACCATCCCCACGGAGCTCCATCGTGCCAGGAGCTGGCTCCCGACACAGCGCGGGGAGGAGGAGGAGGAGGAGGGAGCCTGGGTGTTTCCCTGGGGTGGGCAGGAGGGACGGAGGACATCGGTGTGCTGGTCTGTGCCCTGGGCTCTCCCTCGCGCTCTCCCTCTCCTTTTCCTCAGAGGCTCTTTGGGATGACGAACGACTCGGCCATTGATGTCCTGCCTGATGTTAAAACATTTTATTTAACTAATGTCTTTCTTTTGTACCTTCTCTCAATCAATACCGGGTGAGTGAGAGGTTTGCAGAGGGAGAGCTGCCGGGAAATGCTCCTCTCACACTTTTCTTTTCGCACCCTCTGCTGTGGGCAGAGCAAATCCATCCACGCGGATGGACGACTGCTATTTATTATTCATCTTGGTACGCCAAGCAGAGCTCTACCCCAGCAAGTTTCGAGACGGTGAGGTTTGCTTCTCACTCCCCCTCCCTGAAGCGGTTTTAATTTAGCTGAACTCCAGGGAATTCCTCTGGAATTGCCCCAGCGGGGCAAGGCTGCAATTTGCCCTCCGTCGCCCTGCCCCGGGCGCCCAGATGGAGGGCAGCCTCTGCCTCCAGCCCTTGGGGAAGCACAGCAGGGCTGGCTGCTGTCACCACAGCCTCCCCCCTGCAGCCCGAGCCCCACCGGGTGTGCGATGGCAGCGCCGGTTTGTCACCCTCCCTCGGCTCCCGAGAAGATGCAGCCGGGGTGAGCAGGCAGCCCGCGGTCCCCGATGCACAGCACGGAGCGGGGGGACACGGTCTGTTGGAAGAGCTGGGGATGACCAGGCTGATGTGTTGCTCTGCTCCCTCTCTTCCCAGGGGACACTCGGCGGGGGCAAGCTGAGACCACTGGGAGCTCCTGGGGCTTGGGGATGGACCGGCGGGGACAAGACGTCAATTTAATAAGCGGGAAAGCGTGGGACTTGGGTGTTTGCATCAAAACCAGTACAGCCATTTTACCCTCTTGCCCCCAGTTCTTCCTCCTTACAATACCCGCCATGCGTACCACATGCTCGATAGTTTTCTGCCCTAAACTCGTTTGCAGCGCTCCTGGATCACCTTCCACAGCCGCATCTACTCTCCTTACGTGGCCCAACTTCACCGCCGCGTGAAATGACTCCCACAGACCACATCAAGTTTCCACTTGCAAATGCGCTTTAAAAACGCTCAGCCCCACTTCAACATGACATATATTGTGTGGTTTGTGCCACCCTCTGTACAACTAGCTCTCAAAATAGTTCATCATATTAATACAGGCATTGGCATTTTCCAAAGCACTCGGTATTGACCTAACCTGTTTCCCACCGCGCTCGGCTGTAGATTGTTATCACCGGGGAACAATGAATGTTCCTGAAAATCCCATTGCTTGGGCTTAGCAACAGAGAAAATAGACTTTGCAGGACACGTTATTACCGGCTTGTTAAAAATTCTCACCTAGACGTCTTTAAAAATGCATCTGCTCAAGTCATTAACGGCATCTGCACGGACAGTCTTGTCATTATGTCTGAATGAATAAATAGTATTGATTTATAATGTAATAAATTTATAGAATAAATCAGAGCTAGAGTACGGCCAGCCGGGTGGCCAGTGAGCTCTTCAGAGTATTCGCTGGCTGATTTCTGGTGTTGTTTGAGTTTTCCAAGAGGGGTGAACGTGAGCCGATAGAGCCGCTGCCCTCCGTCCCAACACCACCGGGTGCTGAGCACCCGCTGAGCAGCACGGGGCACTCCAACCCCTTCTTGAAAACCCTCCTGCCCCTCAGTTTCCTGTGCCACCCTTCTGCTCCACGCGGCTTAGCTCGCTTGCTCGCTCTCGCCAGACACGCGCAGGCTGCCTTCCAGCCCCACGGCTTGGGGAGAGACAACACGTGCTCGCATCTCCGCCGCCGACAAAAATCGTCAAGCTTTCGACTTCCCACTGAGCCGCTATCTTCAGAGTAATAGGCCAAGCTGGAAGTGCATTTCCAACCCGTGTTGGCCCACCAGAAGAAAGCTCTCCGTCGCTCTTCGCTGCCCCTCGCGAGCCACAGCGTTCCCTAACGAGGCCGTTGATGTTCTTTTGTCCCTGCCAAAACCCCGCTCCCTCCCATTCAGCTCGACAAGACGCGGAGCCCTGGCGCTGCCAAGCCTCCTTTCAGCTGCCGGAGGAAAAGGAGCTAATCAAACCAGCGAAGGAGCCCCGGTGCCAGGCTCCGTTCCCAGCCCAAAGCCCCGCAGATGCGATACCCGCCAGCCGGAGCTCTCTGCCCATCCCGGGGTGAGAGCTGTGGGCTCCACCGCTCCCGGTCCCCATCACTGCTGCCTCAGTTAGCCTGCGTCGGAAAGCCGCCATGTCGATCCCTCTCAAGGCACGCCACGGCCTCTACTCCTTAGCCCTTTATATATGTTTTTAAATTCCTTTCCGCGATGCCAGCTTCCTATCTCTCCCCTCCTTATTTCCCCCAGCCGGGAGAGAAGCCTCCCGCTGCGCCTTTCACGTCCCTCGGCCCGTCAGCGGGCGCCACGTTTGAACTCGTCTTTATTTTTTTTTCCGCCTCCGTTTCAAACCCCGCTTCGGTCAGAACCGAGAGGAGCCGGACGGTTTGCGGCATAAATATTTCAAGCGTGGCGCGGGCGACTCCGCCGCCAGGCTGCCGGGTCAGCGGCGCTGGCGTTACCGGCCGGGCGCTGCCTCGGCCGCTGCTCCTCTCCCATTTACACCAGATGAGGACGGGGTTGGTTTTCAGGCCTTCTCAGCCTGGAGAAGAGAAGGCTCCGGGGAGATCTTATTGCGGCCTTCCAGTCCCTAAAAGGGGCCTACAGGAGAGCTGGGGAAGGACTTTTTACTGGGGCATGGAGTGATAGGACGAGGGGGAATGGCTTCAAACTGGAAGAGGGCAGGTTTAGATTGAACATTAGGAAGAAGTTTTTCACTTTGAGGGTGGTGAGGCACTGGCACAGGTTGCCCAGAGAGGTTGTTGAGGCCCCATCCCTGGAGGTGTTCAAGGCCAGGCTGGACGTGGCCTTGGGCAGCCTGGTCTGGTGGGAGGTGTCCCTGCCTATGGCAGGGGGGTTGGAACTCGATGATCTTCAAGGTCCTTTCCAACCTAAACCATTCTATGATTCTATGATTCTATGATTCAGCTGCATTCCGAGGCGCTTCTCCGAGACATCCTTCCATCTCTTCATTTTTAGCGCTGACGTTAAGTATTTAGAGCATAAAATGACTAATTGGCCTCTCCGCAGCCACTATGTTTTGAGGCCATTTGGGAATTGCTGAAGTTATTTGCCACCTACAGCCCAGTGAGTTTAATAAAGAGGTCGTACGTTTCCTTCGTACTTCTAACTTTGTGCAAACTGCTTATTTACCGCGCGGCCGGCCGGGAGGCAGCCGCCGTCGGGGTTAAACGCAGGGGCTGTTGAACATCCCCATTACCACGCGTAACAGTTTAGGACGGGAGGTGGAAACGACGCTTTGCCAAGTGACTAACACCGAGTTATCTGTTTCAGCTGGAGCCGCTCCAGCGCTTTTGGCATTTCTGGAGCTCACGGACACCGCGAAGAATATTTAAGGCGGCAAAAAGTAATCTGCAACGCTTTGGAGGTCGGCCACGGCGCCGCTGTAAATGCCTCTCCGCTCTCGGGGCCGGCAAAGGTCGCGGGCGCTCAGCTGCCTCGGGGCTGCGTCCCTCCTGCCAACACGGGGCCCCGCACACCTGAGGGAAAAGCCGGCCAGCCCCGAGGCGGGGAGGGATGCCGCGTGCTCGGCGGCCCCGCATCCCTCCTGACACCCTCCTCCCTCGCAGGAAAGCCCGCCCGAGCGATCCATCCATGCACGCCGAGCGTGGCGCGGCTGGAGGAGAGGGCAGCGTGAGGCACGGGGTCAGAGGATGCCGGGCTGGTGGCGTAGCTGGTGCGGGGAGCCGGGGAACGGTGCCACGGTGCGGAGAGCACAGCCCCAGGCATGGCACACCCACGTGTGCCAAGGCACACGGCCTTGGTGCCGTGTCGCCTGCCGGACCTTTGGCTGCTCGTGCTGAACCCACTCTCACGGTTACCTGTCCTGCTTCGAGCCACAGAGGATTCGTTTCTCTTTCAGTAATTTGACTTTTCAGTAAGGTCTCCTCTAACGCCTGGAGAAAGTGCACTTTTAGAAGACTCCAGTGTCTGAATTTGTGAAAATATTTCCATTATAGCCAGCTATGGTGTGTGGATTTCAAGGTCTCAGTGTTCTCGAGCTCACCAGGTGCGGGGACGAGGAGGAGCGAGACCCGGGCGCTTGACCCACGCTGGGCAACAGGGTTATTGCATACCATCAATGGCACACTCAGCATAAATTAGGAAGTTTGCTGAGGAGTTCTCTCTCTCCCATGATGGCTGAAATCCTGAGAAATCCTCGCCCCAGTGCCGCAGCCCTGAGCCCTTCCCTTCCTCCTGAAGCCACAGTGCTCGTGGGGTGCCACATTGGCTGTCCCCCACCGGCAGCGCACGGCTTCTACCGATAGAATGGGCTGAGGATAATCTTTGTATATTTTCTATTGGTATCAGGATCAATACTGGTTCTTTACTATTAATAGTATTAATTATTTAGTACTATTCTATTAAATCTGCTTATATGTCAACCCTCAGGTTTCCTTGCTTTTCCCAATTCCCCTTCCTGGGTGAGGAGGGCTCATCAGGTGAGAGAATAACTGTCTAAACACCAATAAATTGTTGGGGGTTCTTCAACCCATACCACTACCCAATATCCAACTCCCTGCAGCCCCGAGGTGCTGTGTCTTTAGCGATCGTGCCCCACCGTGATGTGGAGGTGGCACAAGAGCTTTCCAGCGGCTCCGCTCCCAGCCCCGACACGGGAGATAAAGCGGGGACGTGCCACTTGTGAGCCCAACGGTCCCCTCCATCACAGCCCATCGTCCCTGCGCCGCAGCAGGGCCCCACGCTGCCTGTGTTTTGGCTTTCTTTAGCTCCACGCAAAGCTCTTCTGCTCTCTGGCTGGACTAAGGATGGTCTGACTGCATCTGTAGCTAACACTCTGCCGAAGCCTCGAGAGATGAGTCCGTCTCCTTCCTCCAGTGTCTCAGCCGAAGGGGTCATAGTCTACAGCAGGCGATGTTGTTTTAACCCGATTTCTGTTTATTGTCATGGCTCTGGTGAGTCTTGCCTTCAAAATCCATCTGCAAGCTCTGCACGTCGCTGGCTTAGGGAGAAGGCACTGCAGTGTGCAGCGAGCATCCCGCTGGGCTGGTCCCCTTCTCCGCCCGACTTCTGTGCCGGCCTTCCTCCGTGGGACTGCAGATTCCCCTCTCCTCACCCTTAGCCGGGCTACTTCCACCTGCCAGTCCATCCTCAAAGCAGTGTTCGTGCGATGCGGTACCGCTGCCCACCCTCACTGCTCCTCAGCAAGTCTTTTTCCTCTTCTTCCTTCTTCATTTCCACGAGAAGCCACTCAAAAAACCTTCTGACATTAAGGGCTTGTCAACCAACCAGCTGAACCCCCCCACCCCGTGCATAACCTACACCACCAAACTCCCCACCCCGCCGCGCCAGGCCAGCCTGATGGACTCGTAACTTAATAAGCTTTTCCATCTTAATGTTAACTGTCCTCGTCCCCCAGCCGGGGTAATGAACGCTGCCCGCATTTCTCTGCCTGCGTAAATATTTCCCTGCTGCTGTGAAGAGGCTCTTTTTCCCTCTCTCCGTATCAGCTGAAGATGGCTGCTCTGCCAGCTCGCCGTGTAAATTTAATAGCATTCCAAAACCTCTGTCCTACATAAATATGAATGTATTTCATCCAAGAGGAACCTGGTACCGAAGGAGCTGCGGCGCTAAATCATTCAGAAGGTTATTGTTTGAAGTACTCGCAGTCGACGGCGTCTTGGCTGTTACGGCTCAAAAAGAAACCAAAAAGGGAGGGCGAGCGGAGGGAAAAAATGAGCGGGGATCATGGAAACCTCTTTAAATGAAGGAGTTTATGTGCCGAGATCAACAAGGTATAAAGAGGGCACTGCCAACCAGCAGGTCCGGCCCCAGGAGGACGGGCCAGCTGCAAGCAGCTCCGCAAATTACTCACTGGCAATTGCTTTCTTGCTGCCGCCCTGACTTATTTACACTCCAAAAGATTTCTGGAGTGTGTTTATTCAAGAAAGATGAATCCAGAGGCTCTGGGAAGGGGAGAGGAGCTTTCCAAAGGAATGAGTCTCGTCCCCGTCCCCTCCCCGCAAAACAATTCGTTTCGCTCATTAACCCCTCCGCGCAAGGAAGAGGTGGGGAGAGCACTAAGTGCTTATGCATTAAGCATGAGCGCGCCGCGCCGGGAAATTCTGATTTGATGGAGGCTGAAGGTTAAAAGGCATCGCTGTGCTTTTTCCTTACTCCTCGGTGTCACGCTGGAAGACGGAGCGATGTTGTGGGGATAGGGAAAATCGGGGGGGAACGATCGCTCCTGTGCCCAGACACCGACTGCCCCAGTGCAAATGGAACCAGCGTCACGGTTGCTGGAGGATGTGTTCCCCTGACGTTAACGTCTCTCACCAAATTCAAACATTTCAACCCCCCCTTTTAGTAAATTCCTGACTTTCTCTAAACAGTTTTGCGTCATCGGCGCACGAAAGCACCCGAATGTTCATCTTCAACCCTGTTAAGCAGCGCAGTTCTGGGTACTGCAAGGACTCGGGGAAGGCACAAGGTCCGAAGCGAGACCTTGCCCAGGCACTCCACCTTCTTACTGAGCTTGTAAACCGGCAGCTAACGGAGCGCCGAGTTTCTAAGCTGCTTTCAGTCATTTAATTGATGATGCGACTGTATAGATCTGCATCTCTGTCCTTTACTCTTTACTGATTCATCTGTTCCCCAAGCAAATGTTTAAAATGAGTTTGGTTTTTTTTCCCCACCTGCAAACTGCAGAAGCAAATGAACTGCCTGCGCAAGTGCTGTATTTTAAGATGTCAGCCCGATCTTTGGGAGGGCATAATTAGGCAGATGTTTATCTGCCCACAATGAGTTGGGTTCATACTAGAGTTAACCATAAAGGATAAACCTTTATACCCTGTAAAAGTGTCTCTCAGGTACACGTTGCAACCATTAACCCTCACTTGCATTTTGGAGACGCCCACAATGGACATCGTTCTCCTAGTTCTGGTGCGAGGCATCCAAAACTGATGCCTGGAGCAGCCCCGGTCTCTTGGATTACCAAGGGATGACAATGACGTATCATCCAATGCCCTGGAGGTGTTCAAGGCCGGGTTGGACGGGGCTTGGAGCAACCTGGGCTGGTGGGAGGTGTCCCTGCCCAGGGCGGGGGGGGGTTGGAACTGAATGATCTTCAACATCCCTTCCAACCCAAACCAGTCTATGAGTCTATGATTTTGCTGTTGTTCCAGCTGCGGATAAGAAGTGGTTATTTTCCTGTTGCTTTGCTCCTCCACGTGATGATGTTCCTAACACCGCAGGGTGAGGACCCCATCTTGGTTCCACTTCAGTTCAGCTCCATGGATAATGAATGTGAAGCGCTTGCTCCCAGCACCACCACTGGAAAGGCGCCTTTGACACCACCTGGCCTGGCCCCGCTCTGGCGCCAGAGCAGCACGTATTCGGATTTCCCATGAGTGACAGACATCTTTCACTGCTCAGTGTTCAGAGTTTTGATTTTCGGCAACGGGCTTTCACGTTCAGATACTCCTTGTGCGTCGCAACACGGCAAAGCTATTAAAACCACAATTTAATTTTGGTCTCGTTGCTGATCAGTCCAGTGGGAATTCTCACTTAATCAAACTTTAATGTTTTCCTTGTAAATTTCAGAAAAATCAGTAATTGGCCCGATAATTGAATTTTCAGATCATGTATCAAAGGAATAATGCCACGCATGGGATGAGCAGCAGTCTGCCTCTGGAAGCCCAAACATCTGAAATGGAAAATTCTGCAGAATTCAGATAAAGATTTGAATATACTGCCGTAGAGCTAAGAATAGACCATATTATTTATATCGTCAAAGGAAGCGGCTGAAATCGCAGAGATCTTCGGAGAGTAAAGATGCTCAGACAGTTATGCGGAGGAACCGTGGTCGTGGAGCAGGAGTGGAAAGCTACTGACGTCTCAGCACAGGCACGCTGCTCCCGGCGGGCCCCGCGCACCGGGCGGCATTGCACGCAGACGAGAAACGCCAGGCTTCTCCCTCCTGGAAGACACACTCGGGGTATCTTCCAAGTACCCAAGAAGAGAGCGGGGAGTAACCTGCCCATTGCAGAGATGTCTTGCGCCCCACCGGGTGCGTCTCCGCTGTGCTGAAGTCCCCGTGCGCTGTGTTCGTCCCGTGTCCCCGACAGAGAGCCTTATTTCAGAGATTCATTAGCGTTTTCCCATTGAGTTATTCTCCAGGTCCAGTCCTTCTTAGAAGTTCATTTCTGACGAGATCAGAGAATAAAATGAAACAGCTAGTGGGAAAAATTCAAAACATCCTTTTAATTAAAAATAAAATAAAATAGAGGCCTCATAGCCATAAAAGACGACTGCGTTTCTCTGAAGTTCACATACTTTAAGAACTGTGCCCCTCTCTCCTGGGACCATGAGAGCAGCACTCAGTTTTTCCTGTACTTCAGATGCTTTTGAGCTCAGAAGCGTTTCCAGAAGTACAATAAACACCCGATTTCAGTCCTTGTTTAATTTTTCTCTCTTTCCTCCCAAGTATGTTTCTTGTCTCTTCACTGACACTTCCCACTTTGGCCTCTTGTTCACATCTCTCTAATTGAAGGTGAACATCTCCAACCCCAAAAAGTATATGGGTGGAGGGGTCCCATTTCCTCTCTCGCACAGCCTGCGACTCCACTGCTGGCTTTGGTGAAATTGCTCCTGTTTATGCCAACATCCAGGAGAGGAGAGTCAGAGACCACGAGCCTGCTCCTCCGCTCCTCCTGTGCCTGTGCGACACCTTCTTCCATCGAGTGAAGGCGACGGGAGCGGGTGAGATGAAGGTTGGAGCCTGCCCATCCGCAGGACTGGGAAGACAGATGCCTGGTAGGAAGCGTGCCTGCAGCCTGCTCCGAGAAGCTCAGGTGCCAGATGAAGGATCTGCTTTCCGGGGAGAAACAAGGAGCGCCAACCACATACCGCGTCCAGGACTCCCCTCCCTGCAGAGGAGGGGAGCAGGGGCTGTGTTCACACCGCCTACGGCTGAGGTGCCACCAGCCTCTTCAAGGAACTGGAGTCAACACTCATCACCCTCGTGGATTCAGGTGCAGAAGGAGAGATGATGTTCATGCTCGCTCCGGCTTCTCTTTTGCTGTTTTGACACTAGCTGTCTATTCGGCTTTGCCAACCCCGTGGCCGCCAGAGCCAGCTGGATGCCGGCGTTTCTCCCCTGTGCCATGACAAGAAGTTACACTGGTTTTTGCAAAACAAACGTGCCAAGAGATTTTGGCGGGTGGTTCTCTCCACGCCACGTTTAGACAGTTATTACGTTCTCTCACTTCAGCAGTATCAAAGGTTTACATTCGAGTAATGACAAAATATCCTCCTCTAATTTTTCCCTTTCATTTTAATTTTCCTCTCGCCTCCACTTCTCAGCTAAGCGTTGCTACTGCTATGTAGCGAAAATGAAGACATCCGAATGGTTCTGTTCGGCTTTTCACTGTCAAAAATTCCAGCAGACCCAATTTCCCTGAAAATTGTGGGGTTCGGAGAAAGTGGCATTTTTGGACAGAAAATTACTTCCAGGGAAATAAATAAAATAGGATAGAGTGCCTGTGCTGGCATTAGCTCCGCTCCTTCCATCCAGGGGAAGGGGAGTTGTTTTTAAATTCATTCACTTGGATGTGCAGGAATAAAATGGCTCTGATTTGTTTTGATGATTAAAATGTCCAAAAATATCAGTTTCCTGTCCATCATTCAGAGCGTGTTCGTGTCAGACGGCAAGAAGGAAAGTTTCTCCTTGAACAGCGACAGCAGACCACAAAACCAGCTACCTCCAGCTGCAAGTGCTGGGCTTGGTGGTCGCTCCCACCCCTGCGCGCAACAACTCCGTCAAGGTTAAAGGGTTACAGAGATTGTGGCCGCATTCATCCGCAGACCCATAAATCTGTAGGCAACTGTTTATCCATAGCTCCTTCGGCTAAGACGACCAGAAATTCCGTCCTAATTAATCCATCAGGCGGATTCTGCTGAGAGCATGAATTTAAGTAGCAGCAAGTGTCTCGGGGGCTCTTGCCCCGATGGTGGAGAACCTAGAACCCGTGTGGTTTTGCTGTGGGGATAGGAAGCAATCCCTGGCTTCATCCTTCAGCATTGCGACAGTGATGCCACCTAGCACGTCACTGGAAAGAAAACACGTTCCCCTTTCCTCATGCTTTCTCCATCTACTGTGTGGGATGGGCAAAATGGAAAGGGTAGACCCTTGGAGAGCCAAGGTGCAGGGCCAGGAGAGCTCTGGGGCTGCTCAGGTGCCCTGGTCACTGTTGGTAGCAGGCGTTGTGGGAGGGAGGGGGTGGTTGTGTAGCTCTGAGACATCCGTGGGGCGACAGCGAGGTTGGCAGCCCCTTCTTCTCAAAAGCGCTGATGGAAATCTAGCCCGGGAGGAAGTTTCAAAAGGGAGGCGAAAGCTACGGAGAAGTGGGCGGTTTGGAGACAGTGACGAAGAAGCGGTGGAGGGAAAGGGTGCTCCCAACACCACATTACTTTCCAGAGTGATGTGTGTTACATCGCACCCCGGGCAGCGCCAGGGATGTAGCCGTACCCGGAGCCAGCTCTTCCCCCATGCAGCTCACACAGCAACCTCGCTTCTCCGAGAAAATGTCAGGGGAACACACCGCTGTGACGGCCTAAGTTGCGTTCATTCCTCATACATTCCTGGGGAGCCTGACAAAGACAAACTCTCCTAAGTTACCGGGGAGCACGACCGGGCGCATCTCCACAGGGTGAGGGGCACACACCCCCAGGAGCAAAGGCTGCCCGGGCCTCGTGCGAATACACGCCTGGCCCAAAAACGAAGCACCAAACCCACCTTCCAGCACCCCCATGGGTTTATGGGGAGGAATGGGAACGCGAAAGGCAGATGAACAAGGGTTAACAAACCCGACAGGTATTTCTCCTACCAGCACAAGCAAGTTGGACAGAGAGGTGTGGGATTTTAGTGGGATTTGGGCGAGCGCACATCTGCCAGTTCAGAGAAGTCAGCGTGAGGAGGAAGGTTTAGGCACGGGGAGCAACCCCTGTGCTAGTCTCTGCCTGAAGACGCTCTTTGAAATATTTTGGGCCAAGCCTTACCAGGGAGCTCTTCTTCAGGGGATTACACAGCCGGTAATGCTCATCTGCTACTGACGGTTAGCAGTCACATAAACGGAGAGACCGGGGCGCCAGAAGGGCTTTTGCGCTGGGGGACTGAGGAGCGCGGGATGTCGAGAGCCGAGCAGATGGAGGGGAGAGCTCGGGGTACACCCCTCTCTTGCTGCCTCGGAGAACTCAAGGGCTCCACGTAGTCGAGAGGGTAAGTCATGTTCAAATGCAGCAATTAGGACGTCTGCTAGAAAATCCGCGGTCTGCTTTAAGGGGCTTCTGACAAGCAATGATGGGAGATTAGCAGAGCACAGAGGAGCTCTGGAGCTCCCGACAGCAATTTTCTTTAAGATGGAGCTGTTGACAGGCAACCAAGTTAAAAGTTGGAGGGATACAGCTGATGTCATCTCCCTTTCCCTTCACCATCATTCTTCTCTTCTAACCCTTTTAGGCTCTATCTGCACGCGATAGAACCTCCAAACTAGTCACCTCTCTCATTCTGGAGAGGAAAAAATGCCCATTTTGTAAGGGTGACCCAAATTATCTGCCCCCAGTCAATCCTGCCTGCAACCTGACTGCTCTTCTCCAGCCACCTCTTTGTCTGGAGACAGCGCTGTGTCCTCTCCCAAAGCGTGGTAGTCATGGCTTTGAGACTAAGAAACTAAGTCTCAGACACTTTTCTTTGGGAGAGGAATAATCTCCATCACCTTCACAATGAAGGCTTTTCTGGGCTCCAGCTCAGCTGCTTGGGC
The DNA here is from genome assembly GCA_008711295.1 of Anarhynchus alexandrinus. NCBI lineage: Eukaryota > Metazoa > Chordata > Aves > Charadriiformes > Charadriidae > Anarhynchus > Anarhynchus alexandrinus. Next base: position 228,906 of record VUYV01000396.1, read on the forward strand.
ATTGCAGCAATGTTAAGAGGTACTCCTGGTTTTAGGGTTCCTGCAACTGGGAGCACTCAGGAGCTCAGTCGGGGAGGAGAGGGAAATCCAACAAGTGTGAAATCTAAGCCCTAGTATTGCTTTTTTTTTTTTTAAAGTTCCTAAAGAAGAAGAAAATGGCAAACTGTACCCCAAACTGGAGGCTGGACCCTCGGGAACTCCTCGGACTTTGACTTCTGAACACCTTTTCTTTCTCTTCGCAGCTGGTTTTTGCTCTGCGTTACACTATTCAGACCTTGCTTTGCATATGTGCAGTTTCCCTGCTCAACTTCTGGAAAGGCGACGCTGCCTTGCCACCCTGAGGCCATTCCAGCAGCTCAATGGCCAGGTCCAGCCAAAAACCCCCTCCATCAGACAACCCCACGGCGGTGCGGAGAGTGCCAATCGTAAGTGCCAGAGGGGGAGCGCAAGAAGCAGCAGACTTCAAACTCTACCTCTACTTAAGGCGTTGTTACAGACCGAAAGCCCTCTTTATCTCACTTAAGCTTAATTGGACAAAGCACTAAAAGCCTCCACCTCAGTGGCAGCTCTGGTACCCATTGATTGAAACCCTCAGTGGTTCCCAGCCCCTCCACCAGTACAGGGGACACTGGGTTTGGGTACAGGTATCAGAGTTCCCAGCTGGCAAACCGTAAAAGCTTGTAACTTTTAAAGTCTGCTAGGTTGCTCTCTTTCTAATGCCTGTGTATCAACGATGCCAGGCTTGAAGACTTGTTGGTACTGAGTCACTGGGAGGCAGAACTTGGTCTGAAACATACTGGGAAAGTTCACAGCTCCAAAGTGACCTGACCCTGTGACTCAGGGGGGTTGTGTCTGCAAGCACTCTATAAAATTTCACTTTAAGGTCAAGTTCAAAACCAGAAGATTCCAGCACTGTGAGAAATGACTTGAAAGAGTTTCGAGGAGTGAAGGGAAGTAGAGACTTGGCTAAAAGACACCTGGTATCTTCAAAGGCAGGAGATCCTCAGGATGTGGCAACTGAACGGGCAAATATTGCAACAGCCTCAGACGCTCAGAGACTTCCCCATCCAGTATCAGGCAGACGAGTTTGAAAACGTTGGCGGTGACCCTGTAGACCACCAACACGGAGCGCCCCATGAGAGACAACTTACACGGATAGAAGGTCTCAAGGTCTTTCAAACCTTGCTTCATGTTCCCAAGCTTGTACAGAGAAGACAAAAGGGGAAGGGTAGAAGTTGTGAGGTGTGGAGGACAAAAGGCAGAAAGGAGGATACAAACCCCAGACAAATCAGAGTTGAGTACTCTCTCACTTCTGAGTCCTCTTTAGTGTAAGGAACATACTCCGTTGGAGTTTTTTTCTCCCTGCCAGCCTGGAATAAGCCCAAATTAAAACTAGAGGATATTTTTCGCAATGCAGTTTTGTTTTTTTTTCCCCTGATCCCATCCCATTACTGGTACCAGCCACGGGTAGCTAATATAATCAAGACCACAAGCGCTAGAATCATAGAATCACAGAACGGTTTAGGTTGGAAAGGACCTTGAAGATCATCGAGTTCCAACCCCCCTGCCATAGGCAGGGACACCTCCCACTAGACCAGGCTGCCCAAGGCCACGTCCAGCCTGGCCTTGAACACCTCCAGGGATGGGGCCTCAACAACCTCTCTGGGCAACCTGTGCCAGTGCCTCACCACCCTCAAAGTGAAAAACTTCTTCCTAATGTTCAATCTAAACCTGTCCTCTTCCAGTTTGAAGCCATTCCCCCTCGTCCTATCACTACGTGCCCCAGTAAAAAGTCCCTCCCCAGCTCTCCTGGAGCCCCTTTAGGGACTGGAAGGCCGCAATAAGATCTCCCCGGAGCCTTCTCTTCTCCAGGCTGAACAGCCCCAACTCCTTCAGCCTCTCCTCATAGGAGAGGTGCTCCAGCCCTCGCATCATCCTCGTGGCCCTCCTCTGGACACTCTCCAGCAGGTCCATGTCCTTCTTATGTTGGGGACTCCAGAGCTGGATGCAGTACTCCAGGTGGGGTCTCACAAGAGTGGAGCAGAGGGGCAGAATCCCCTCCCTCGCCCTGCTGGCCACACTTCTTTTGAATGAATGCTTGAAGTAAAGATCGGGCAAGCAAAGCTTATGGGAGGTGGGAATGGTCACGGGATACTTGGACAGCTTGACATGATTGCCCTCACTGGGAAGAAAAAGGCTGAGAAACCTGGAAGAGACGCTATAGGGCGTCGAGGGGAAGAAACCAGCAAAGGAGGTTTACTGCCTGCTTGTACGCATGCACAGCATTAGGTGAAAACACGGACTTTGAGATTGTACACCTCACTGTTGGTTACAGGTCAGGCTGTCACCTCCTGTTACATCATCTCACTCCACAGACAAAATCTCTCGCTGGGTAACTTTTCCCCAAATGCTCAATTTCTCCTTCTATCAATTTTTGCTTACAACAGTCACTTCCGCGTGAGCAAAAGCTGATGTTCATGATTACGCTCGCAAATGCCAAAGTTCCCCAAGAATCAAAACAGACCCACGTTTACCTGACAAGTACACTATTTCAAAATCTTTCGCAGGGGAAAAAAATCCAGGGTTAGGCAAAAAATATACACAAATAGCAGTCGGCTTGGCGTCATTATCACAAAGACAAAAAACATTTGGGGACCTCTTTTATGTGCTGAATATTTCATTCAGTCCTGCAGTGCAGTGACTCCCTAAACCTTTAGTGAGCTGAGCTCTGCTTTTGAGGCTCTAATTTGCTGTTGCCATGACACTGTTAATGTCTGAATTGCTTTTTTTAACCACCCTTCTCCTTTTTTTTTCAATCTCTTGCAGAGGCATTCTGAAACGGTGGGCACGAGCTGATCTTGTGGAACAGCCTGTGTGTCCTCAAAAATAACAGAAGAGTGCTCGTTTTTACAAGCTGGATGGCTGATACAGTCCGGATGGACGGACGGATGGATGGATGGATGGATGATTACAATCCTGACGGATGATAGCTTTTTAACTGGAGAAACCACAGTGAACATATCTGACCTAGTTGAGATAATTTTGGCTTTGGTGCGAGGGGTGGGGGGGCGATTTCATTTGCTGGGTTTTTTAAACAGTGGCATTCACGAAAAACGTTATTAAATAAGCAAAAATTCATTGTTCTCTCACGCTTAATTGGGCTTCCAGAGTGAGTAGAGTGCACAGAATAAGATTAAATGGCTCAGCAGCGAGTTTATTAACATACTTCCTCCCCAGATCCAACTGAGAACGGAGACATCTCTGTCAAGGTCAGCCTTAGCAGAACAGCATCGCTTCCTTAGGAAACACTTTTTGCAGGAGATGTACTTCCTTTACTGGGATAATACCTTCCAATTGCCTGGCTTCTTAAGAATACAGCAGCCTTTACTGCTGAGGGGTTTAAAGAGGATGTTTTCAGTCATTCTGAAGAATAGGTCATCTCAGCTCACCTCCTCTCCCTGGGCTTTGGCTCTTCCCTCTGATCAGCCTACCGGAATGTGCACATCCTGCAGCGCGTCTCCTCCGGGACTTGCACGGCAGCAAACTCTCCCGTTATCACCTGTAACTGGGGCTGCACCAGGCACCAAGCACCCCTTCGCCGGCCTGGGCGAGGAGATGGAGTCTGCTCTGTCTCCGCCGCTTTCTTGAGGGGCGCATCTGAAGAACCTTCTGAGCCCAAACCTGCAGCGATTCATCCCAGGTCACCTGCTGCCAGCTCCTCCCAGCGAATGCATCCAGCACCAGTCCCAGTCCCTGTCCCAGCACGAGCCCGAGCCAGACTCCAGAGGTATTTTGACATTGGTATTTTTGTCTTCTGGTTACCAAGGCTGGAGAAGTGGAAGACGTTTAACAAGCGTCAAAACTTTAAAAAAAGCAGCAAGCCTGACAGAGTGAACAGCATGTTCTCTGAAGGCACCATCGGGATCATAGGTGAGACTTCGGCAGCTGTCACGACGCGGAGGTATCGCTGCCTTTTCCGCAGGCGAGAGGGTGATAACAGCACTTGGAGAACTGGCCTTGGCTGTCGGACTTGGACCCTGCCGGCACCGCGGAAGGGGCTGACACTGGCAGATCCCACGCTTCTGAGCTGTCTTACACCTTAATGCAGTGGGATGTGCACGGCTGTAGTGACGTCTCGTCGTGGCACAGGTTTTAGTTCCGACATATCGAGCAGAGACTGAGCTCAGCTCCTCTTACAGGACACACGGGGTTCCCTTAACGTCCTGGCCAGATGTAGTTGGAGTCTTTTCAATTCGATCTCTGCGCTGGGGTGCTGCTGGGTTCCACCCTGGGCAAAGCCTCCTCTCTTATTAGGGCTTTCTCAAGTCAACGATATAATTCCCATTCAATGGGAAGAAGAATGGGTCCACAAGTGTTAGGTCTTTTGGGGCCCTACGGAGTGCCTGGGCAAAGCCTCCTCTCTTACTAGGGCTTTCTCAAGTCAACGATATAATTCCCATTCAACGGGAAAAAGAATGGGTCTACAAGCAGTTAGATCTTTCGGGGCCGTACGGAGTGCAATGCGCTACTTAAAGCTTAATGACCCCATAATGGCTTTGAATATTTCCTGGCTTCAGTCTCAGTTTTTATAGGTACATCCGAAAATAAATAGTGCTCTTGGAACGCGCCAACAGTGACATCTGAGTATTTCCAGGAACCCACACTATAAAAATGTCTGCCCACCACTGAAAGGAACAGAGATCGACATTTCAGATAACAAACAAATGCCTTTGATTTCCTCTCCGTGCCAAGGAACACTGATATTGTCTCTGTCTCCTGGGCATTCTTCAATGTGCCTCATTAGGACGTTATGAAATGTTGCTCTATTTGTTCTGTTGTAAAATAGCAAAACAAGCCTTGGGGCCAGGCTGACTTCAACGGGGCGGGATGGCGGGACGCGCGCGGGCTGAGGATCTGCCCTCGGCGCGGGGATGCTTGTGCCCAGCGTGGCTGGAGCCGGGAGTGCCGGCGGGGGAGGGCGCAGGGAGAGGGAGAGAAGGTCCCCTGGCAACTTCTCGCTGTTTTCTTCCAACGGCTCAGCTCCGGGAGGCCCTAACCCAGGGCTGCCGCTCTAATGCAGGAGCTGGGCGAGACCCGTTCTGCTGCGTTAACACGCATCTGCAGGATTTCGGGGGTTTTGGACTTTAAGACAGAGGTGGAGGCAAAGTCAGATACAGAGCACTTTTAGAAACTGTTGGTTTTCCCACATGGAGCTTTTAAGCTAAACGGATAGATGAGAACAGCCCCCCGAAAATATCACAAATATCCCAGGGACTCTGCAGCCTTACTGGGCTTTTTCACATTGAATACCGGGGAAATGCGTTCGGTTCTTTTTTTTTTTTTTTCTTTTTAATAAACACTTGCAAAGAGCATACCAGAGCTCCAAGGTTAAAACAGGCATGGTAAAACTTTCGATGGCTGATTTTGCCAGTGCGTTCAGCAAATCTTTGGTATTCACACCTACTGAGGAGTCTCTTAATGAGCCGAAGCGGGTATCAGATCTGCACAAAGAAGGTGAGCGGCTGTATGCACTTATAATAGATACAGAATCAGCCCACACCTCTTCTGCAGTGGCAAATGGCACCGTGCTAATGGGTAATGTCTAATCCTGCCCTTTGCTCATCCAGTCATGCCTGCTTAACCACTTTAGCCCAGTTCCTCCCCAAGATCTCTCCCTCTATAATGAATAATCTTCAAGTTCAAGTGGCCAAGGCCCGTTTCCATTTTTAGAGATTTGAATGTCAGCCACAAACGTAGATGTAGATTGCTCTGGAGATCTACCAAATATGGACTCTTGAAAATTCAGTCGTTTTGGGAAGGTCAGAAGTGACTGGGATTGCAGAAATCTTTCCTAGCCTGGCAAGCTCGCTCTGAGTGGCCACGCTTTGGACTAAGTGACCCCTGACTTTGGACAGAGCTTTAACGGTGTCTGTTCTTCCGAGGTTTTCAGATGTCAGGATGGGATGTTGCCATGGGAGCTCACATCAGCCTTATGTACGAACCAAAGCGGCACGTAATCGCTGCCTACGAACCCTTGAAGAGTTTGCCCCGCATGATATAGTTAATACAAAAGTTTAAAATACTGTGATGGAGCGAATTAGAGCGGCGTGAAATAGGATTGTAGTTACAACATCTAATTAGAAAGCACTGTGAATTATACACTTTTTATAACATATAAGCCGGTTATAAATAGGACAGCCGGACAGACCAACAAAAAGTTGCTTCTTGAAACCTGGTGATGCAAAAGAGTATGACAGGATTGGGTCTCTCCCCAGAAACCAGAGCACTTTAAGGTCTTCCTGCCTCAACCCCTGGACGGCTGTTTCCCCGGATAGCAAAGATTAGTTTCTCTAGTTCCACAAGCAAGAATTAAGTCTTTCAGCTTCTGTTCTCTTCTGGGCATAGACATTATGATAGACCAGACTAATGTCTATACCCAGATACAGAGGGTTCCTGGACCAGGTGCTCTGTTCATAATGGGCACAGCTCCACCACCTGCTTGAGGACCTTCCCTCTGGGGCACACGGAGATGGTGGCAGCAGCAGGACCTCACTGTGTAGGCTGCAGAGATTTAGCAGAGCCTGCAAAGGTATCCACCTTCCTCCACCTATGCACGGACGTAAGAACAACTTTGCTGAGATAGGTATCGCAGGGCTTGGCCTGACGTGTGAAGAAGGCACGATGGCTCCTTTGGCGATGACGGCAACGTGTAGATGTGTAGAACTGTTTCCCTCCGGCACTGCTGCCCATTCGCTGGAGGAGTCCCGCTCCTGAACGAACGCCCTGAGAGTCACCGTGCTCCTGTCCCAGTGCCCTGGGGGAATTTCTGTGGGACACACCGACTTAGTTTGACATTTAATAAACTGCTTGGGTTTTAATTTTGCCAGGGTTTCATTCCTGACGTCTCACCTGAGGTGGGGGGGGAAGGAAGCCTAACTCCAGATAAATACTCTTGGGCAGCGTATAGAGAAAGAACGGCTCCCGGCTTCTGCCCGTGCTTTCGAAGGGGTGTTGACCAGGAGGTGCGCGCTCCGACTGCGTTGGCAGCGAGCAGGATGGCATCGCTGCCTCTCCGCAGAGGGGCACTGCGGTATTTCGAAGCCCGGGGATGAAGGCTTGGTGGGGAGGATTGGTCCACGTGAGCCATCTGCCCGCTTGGGTTGCTCTCCGCCACGTTGTGTGTCCTATCTGCAGAGGCAGAGCCTGCTCTTGGAAGCACTCCATTCCCAGCGATAACGGATGGGACAGCTTTAGCTCTGGTTATTTCAGCCTGTCCTAGTCAAAAGCTCAACTTGTGGATGAAAGGAATAGCTATTCACAGAGCTAGGAGAGTACATGCAGATCTGACCTTTAGAACAACCTTTTACAGTTACGGAGATGCTACTTTTATCACTTAACTACTTGGTATCCTATTTAGCATTCAACTAGAACCTACTGCCCCTTTCTCTCCCGTAAGAGCTGGAAAAAACAATCTGAGAAGCTTTGCTGGTGGTCCTGCACATGAAATTGGATCACCTTTCCTTCTGCACACCAGGTGCTTTATTTCTGACTGCTTCTAGAACACATCCATCCAGATTTAGGCGCTAGGCACCGCTTCAGACGCATTTAGAGCTGTAATTTTGTGTGTGTGCTCCGAGGCGCTGGCAGTTCAGGTCACTGTTTCACAGACCGTCCCCACGGCTGGTTCAACCCCAGCTACGCCTTATGGCGATCCACACGAGAGGCCAAGGGCTGTGTCTCTGTGGCTTTGGAAGAATATCATCTCTTGGGGTGAACACCTTTACCGCAAGCGCTAATGGGCACTGCTCATTAGCAGCCTCCCCTTCCAGGCCAACTGGGAGGAAACAGAAATTAAGTCGGTGTCTCCCCCATACCTCCCCCAGCTCCCGCCCCGGAGGAGAGGAGCTATCTGGTCCAGCAAGGAAGAAATAAGAGCAAAGTCAGCATCACCCCTGCTCACCTGAGAAGACCCCACTCTTCAGCCTGTGGACGATCACCCCTCTGCTAGAACAGCCAAGAGAAGAACCCGGTTGAGTGCTGGTGAGTGGGATAGGGACAAACGGTTCCCTGGAAACTGTCCTGGCGCTATTAAACCTCCTTCTCGGTGCTGAGTGTAGCAATCTGATCAGTAACTCCCGGGCTGAACCAAGAACTGCATAATCAGTATGAAGGGAAATCTGATTTTTCTGGCTCGAGGAACTTGCTGGACTAATTCTTCCTGATCCCACGCGACACCCTACAGCTTCTTACGGAAAAGGGCTTATAGCTGCACGGTGTGCTGGTGCTGCCCGATGCGTATAATAGGGTTTGCACAGACTGCTGGGGAGAACATCTGTTTACATCTGGAATTTAACTCGCAGAAAGCCGGCGCTTTGCAGTGGACTTGGCTCCTGAGCTCAGTTCTCTTCCGAAAGGGTCACTGAAGACTCACTAGGACTGGAACTAATTCCTGGCATTCTCCTGGAGGATTTCAAGGCGAGTCAGATAACGACAGTGCGCAGTGACAGGCTTCCCCTCCCCACCAGCCCTCGCTCGTTATTTGCTGCCCACACTTCTGTTGCAGAGTCGATGGCAAAGGCGAAAGGGACATGGCGCAATAGCCTGTCCACTCCCTCCGTCCATCCTTTGGGCTCTTGGATCAGCCTAGAGAAATGAAGCTGAAAATGCATGCTGACAAGCAGCATGACCCCAGAACTGGGGTCTCGCCTGCCCCGGATTTTAGGGGACGGATGATTAGTGGTGGAAAGGCAGCTCAGAGCTGCTGCCTGTGTGCATTACTATTAGCAGCTCTGTCCTCATCATCTTTCTTCTTTTTCCAAATAAACGTTATCAGCTGATCATGCTTTCTGGTTTGAAACGTGCTTGCTCCTTGGCCTTCTCATGCAGCGCTGCCCAGGGAAGGACCACCGGAGATGTCTGGGGGCAGTGCCCAGGGAAGGACCACTGGAGATGTCCGGGTGCAGTGGCCATGGAAGAACCACTGGAGATGTCTGGGTGCAGCGCCCAGGGAAGAACCACTGGAGATGTCTGGGAGCAGTGGCCAGGGAAGGACCACTGGAGATGTCTATGTGCAGTACCCAGGGAAGGACCACCGGAGATGTCTGGGGGCAGTGCCGTGCCTGGTTTGCAGTTGCAGGCTGCTGGGGACGAGTGCGGAACTGCCTGAGCAGGGCCAGGCTTTGCACCCTACAGCTCCTTCAGGAATGGGAAGAGGGGAGCCAGAAAAGGGGTGTCAGCCCAAGAAGTAGCTTTTAGCTGGTTCATTATGGCAAAATGTCTGCGCGCACAGCCCGTGACTGTGAAATAAGCAGAGGTATAGTTTGGGTCTGGCTCCTCTTGGTTTCTGAAACCTCATGGCCTGAGAGCCTTGATGCTGAAATTGCTCAGCGTCCTCATGCTGGGGGATAGGCTTCCTCCTCCTGGTACGCAATTCAGGGCTTTAGGGTTGGGATTGTTTCATGTATGTGCATTTTTTGCTTGGATCGCCAATAAGAAATAGTCTATAGAATCATAGAATCATCTCGGTTGGAAGGGACCTTTAAGATCATTGACTCCAGCCCTCAACCTAACACTGCCAAGTCCACCACTAAACCATGTCTGTAAGTGCCACATCTACACATCCTTTAAATACCTCCAGGGATGGTGACTCCACCACTGCCCTGGGCAGCCTGTTCCAATGTTTGACAACCCTTTCGGTGAAGAAATTTTCCCTAATATCCAATCTAAACCTCCCCTGGCGCAACTTGAGGCCGTTTCCTCTTGTCCCATCGCCTGTTCCTTGGGAGAAGAGACCGACCCCCACCTGGCTACACCCTCCATACGCTCATCTCTTATTCCCAACACCACAAAGAGCAGCTGAGCCAACGGCTCAGCCCTGCAGAGCCTCGTGCGCTGCCGCAAATCCTCCCTTAGCCTTCCCTGAGGTTTTGTTCTTGGAGAGAAAGTTGAGGAAATAAGGATTTTTGCCTACTCATTCGTCACAAGACCAGCCTGAACTTGGCTCGTGATCCACCGTAATGCTGAATACGGTCTTTTCAGCCTCGGTACGTCTTTTGCCTCTGGAGTAAATTCAATAAAGAAGCCTGCAACAGCGGCAGGCGCGCACCAACCGCAACCAGCTGAATTAACCCCGCGCCGTTCGCCGGCTGAAGGATCCCCACCACTGGAAGGGAACATGGGGAGACACGTGCGTGCCCCAGCAGCTAAGAGAAGCAGAACTTGAACTCGCTAGCCAAAATCTGTGCGCCTCGGGAGGGGTTGCCCGCAATGCGCACGGAGGGAGGCTGTAGTAAAACAAAAGCCTGTTTAAAACGAAGGGACTCGAACAAGGACAGCACAAATATCACCGGTTAGAAACCTCTGCATGCCTCATAAATACGGCGGTGGAACTTGGCAAGAGAAAAGCTTTCCTAAGCTTATAATACCAATAACAGTAATTATGGAGAATAAAAGCTGGAAGAAAAATAGCTTCGAGACCTTTGGCTCAGGTACCGGTGAGGTGGTGAGGAAAAACTAGCCTAAAATTCCCCTGCCTTTGGCATCCACAGAAATGTCACGCTGCGCCTCCAGATCGGCTGCATTGCCAAAATGTGCCCCACAGAAAGAAAAAAAAAATGTACACAAATGCCGTGCCATGTAGAAGGGAGGAACGGAGATGAGACCTGCTTCTCGCTTGGAAGAAACTAATTCATAACTTTACAGAACTCACTCAGACTCGCCGGATGGTGACTACCGGGATCTCTTTCTTCTCGGAAAAATTTTCCTTTGTTGCCTGGAATATCATCTACCGGCGCTAAAAGCTCTCATAATTTTAAATAAAAACTCAATAACATTGGCAAGCCAAATGTTCTCCCGGCCTCAGAAAATGCTCTCTGCTTCTCCACCGCTGCCTCCCATTGCTCGGCTCTGAGCGCAGGGCCGGAGAGGCGCGGGTGGGAGCTGGGTTGTGTCCCACGGCTGCGTCCCGCTGCGCCCTCCCCGAGGAAGGCTTGGCAAGGAGGATTCCTCCTCTGGAGCACAGCAGCTGCTGGCAGCTAGGAGGGAAGAGACCCTTTTTGCTTCCCAAACCGGTGAAGAGCTATTTTGGAGTCTGTTTCCACCTTCTTTCGTTAACGGGTGCTCGTTTCCTCTGGGCAGTACATTCCCCTCCCATCCCCACATGTAAAACCTCCTCAAATCGGAAGCGGTTTCTCTGGAGGACAGTTTTGCTCCCGTTGTGCTGTGAGACGAACCAAAAAGTTGTTGTATTCAACGCATGACCCATCAGCCTCGATACCGGACTTGAGCATCTGTAAAATATACCCAGCAGGTAAGACCAGATAAGTAAACCCCCTTCCCACAAACGTCTGCTCAGGGATGGTTTTGAAATGCAGAAAGTTGGGATCACATGTGGATGTCACCACTACAGCTAATGGAGCATGTTACTGTGGGACTGCTCCTATGTGTCACTCGATTCTCCATGATCTCAGCATACATCAAGAGTAATTCCCCTCTAATCAATGGAGTTAATCTAGTCTTAAGCCAATCTATAGGAAGATGAAGAGTTAATCACAAAGAGCCGACCTAGGGGAATTATTTCTTACCAAGGGAGAAGTATCTAGCAACAGCCATGCCATCAACACAGATACAACATGCTGCAAAGCAGAAACTCCTACGGCTCTGGAAAATGAAGAGCACAGCAAAAAGGAGGATATTTGCTCAGAGCTTGTGGGTGAGATTTTCTTTGGCTCCTGAGTGGGTTTTGACACTCAGGAGGATGCGCTGCGCTGCCTGGAGCCATTCCGGGGAGATGTGCTGCGGATGTGGGTCTCCAAGAGGGAAGGATGAGGCGTCCTGGGGCCCCCAGCGACTATCCATCACAACCCCTGAACCAGACACAAGCTGATTTGCATGTCCTGCACTTTTTTCCTGCACGTTTTCTCCCTCTGTCTTTGACCACAAGGCTCAACATCGCCACAGCGCAAAATGACACCGTTTTACGGCAGCTCTTGAGGCTTTGTTGTTTCTCATCTTCATCTGGAGCTTGATTCTTTCCTTCCTTGGAACGAAACGCCGGGAACTCCTGCCTGGCCTCCCTGGAGGTGTTCAAGGCCAGGTTGGACGGGGCTTGGAGCAACCTGGGCTGGTGGGAGGTGTCCCTGCCCAGGGCAGGGGGGTTGGAACTGGATGATCTTCAAGGTCCCTTCCAACCCAAACCACTCTGATTCTATGCCATTTCATGAGTTCCACACTGGAAATCTGTTTAAGGCCAGGGATGCCCCGTATAAATGTTTTCATTTTACATCTGGAGACATTCAAATAATAGGAACATCATAGGAGACATTGGGAAAACAAATATTTTAAATGGCGCTCCCAAGACCAGTGAGTAAGCAGCGTGACTCAGCAGCGCTTCCCAACGCTTCCCAGAAGAGATGGAAATAAATCCACTTAATAACTGACATGTGTTCGAAATGTGCTGAGTCGTTTGTAGCTCTCTGCGATTGCTGCTGGGAGAGCCGACTTGGGATCGCACCCGAAGACAGCGCCCTGCCTGCACCGGGCTGCGGCCAGACGCAACCTGAACTTCACTCTCAAACACGGTGGCGACTTCCCGGAAGGATTTTAGCGAGTGCCCGATCCGCCATAGAGTCAGAAACACGTAGAAGCATCTTTGAAGCCTCTGCCGCGGTGTGCGTTTAACCTCAGTGCCTCAGTTGCGCAGTACGTCAAATAACGATGTATTTTTTTTTGTTATGGCATAAGGGTCTTTCAATCCCTTTATGGACAGAAAGGCTCTAGAGAAGGACAAACGGTACCTGCCTGTGTTCAGCGACACCAGACACCACCCGCGGCAAGGCCACTGCTGCCTGCTCTGCGGGGAAGGGCTGCGCCGGGTCCCGTCGGACGGGCTGCAATCCGCCTTGGCCAGGCTGTGCCACCGCGGGGAAGGAGCGGGCGGTGGTGTGGAGCCAGCCCTCGCCTGACCTGCGTCCCACCATGGATCCCGGAGCCGCCAGGAAGCCCCTTGGCGGGCAGCGGGGAGGTTCCCCCCTTCCCAGGGCGCCGCTCCAGCTGCCCTCTTCCACCAAATCTGGGTTTTTTTGCACGCCTCGTCTTTTGTGTCGTCCCACTCTGGCGCTTCCCAGAGAAGCCGTCTTCCACCGGTACCTTCTGGGAAGGGAAAGCAGCATCCCCACCTCTCATTAATTCACCGCTCGTGTCACAGTCCCGCGGCTGCTTCGCGTGCCAAGTGCTCCCCTGTCACACCACCCCCCCGGCAGCCCGAACCGCGGCTCCATTTGAATAACAAATCTCACAGGGGAAGGCAGGCAGCCCTCCTTCCAAGGGAACGGGGTTTTGGTTGGGTTTGGGTTTTTTTTTTTTCTCCCTTCTTTTCAAACTAAAAATACTCCCTGCAGCATCCAAAGAAACGGTATCAAACACATAAAGCTTGGGGAGGAAAAATCCATCCCTCTCTCGGCGAAAAGAGAGCGCTTGCAAGCAAGGACTAACCTCCCTCCAGCGCGGGGTCTGTGTTTTCACAGGTGAACGGGGATGTTGGGGCAGTTTTGGGGGAGGCGGAGATCCTTTTCAAGGATCCTTTGGAGGACTAGTGCTGTCCGTTGCTCAGAAATCAAGCCTGAAATGGCAGCTGAAAGCAGAGGCACCAGGGAAAAAAAAAAAAGCAGCTCTAAAGATGGATTTGCACCTGAGGAGGTTGTGCTTTCCACCAGCCAGGGAGCAAACAACACCAGGAGAATTCATCTCACAAGCTCTCCTCCTGGCGGCTAGCGGAAAAGGAAGGCAATACTCATCATTTAAAAATCACCTTTTTGGGTATTTCCTATCTGATCCTCCCACGTGCAAACATCCTCAGGCCTCTCTTTTCCCTCCACGCTTCTAATGCCCAAAGCGCTGGGCGGCCCTTCAAGAACGGGTTGTCCTCATCTCTCCTGACGACACGGAGAGCACTACGAGCCCAAGCCCACGTCCAGCTGGAATTCCCTTTCCTGGCACCAGTGACCACTGCCTTGTCCTCTCACTGTGTCACTCCGGGGAGACTCAGGCACCATCTTCTTTAAAGCCCTCCTTAGGTGGTGAAAGATGGAGCTTGGAGTTGGAGCGAGATGGCTGTGGTCTCTCTCTTATCAATGATCCCCCGAGACATCTCTTTCCCTCCCCTGTTTTGTTTTGGTTTTTTTTCAAAAGAAAATTAAGAGGCTAATTTTAATTGATGGCAGCTGTTCTGGTCCGTGGTTTTATAGGATGGTTAGCTACAGAGCTAACCTCAGAAGTGGGAAGGCGGCACGGACGGCAAGTGTCACCAATCTCGAGTGCCGGGCTGACGCCAAGTGCTCACCAGAGAAACAGATGTGAGTGGCATTCTGAGGTGCGATTCTCATCTGGCTCACTTAGATATGACGCTGAAGTGCATCAAAATATTTTTTTCCCTAGAAATGTGTTTCTTAGGAACAGTTTTCTGACTGCGCAGAGGGATCGGAAGACCGGGTGACCTTCTATCCCACCCCGTCCCCTGAGTGCTGCCCATTCACCACCAGCCCCCGGCATCCGGGAGAACCCAAAAAGCGGACCCAGTGTTTACTTTTGAGTGAGGATTAAAGCGTTGCCATGCCAACACCGCAGATATCATCCTGAAGCAGGACCAACGTGAAAAACATCACGCTGGCACATCAACCGCTCGGTAAGGTGGCACCTTCCAGAGAGCAGCCTTCCACACGACGTGCGTTTCCAACTTGCTACGCGACTGCCGCCCACTCTCCCTGCCTCCTTTCGGCTCCATTTCACACGGCCTTTTTTTCACTCTTTAGGAATTTTAACTAAAAATGGGGACATTGGGCCACCCTGGGGAAGTTTCGGGTTTTAGAGCTGTCGGTGGTTGATAGTCGTCCGCTGGAAGAAAGGTTAGCTGATATTGCCTCTGGGTGCAGCTGTGTCCGCGCAACTCAGTCGCTTGCTGAGAGCACCTAGCTCTTTCCACTCCTATTACACCTTCCAGGCTATTTCTACGTGAGTCTCAGTTCCTCCCCTTCTCCTCAGGACCGGTACCATCTCTCTCCTTCACAAAACTCAGGGTTTCTTCCTGCCCACAAGCACTGTTACACATTTGCAGAAGATTGGGCTTCTGACTGTTGTTCATCACCACTACTGCCGCCCTATAAATAGCCGTAATCCGTTCGGTGCCAGAGCTAAGATCACATTTTAGCCCTAAATGAATCACCAGTTTTCTATTGTAATTACCCAGGTTGGAAAGGAGGACAGATCGACGAACTTAGCCTAAGTAAAACTCTACATGAAGACTTGGCAACCTCCAACCCTACAACCTGCTTATTTAATTGGATGGCTCTTCTAGGCCAAATTCTGTCTGTGAGAGCGAGGCATCATGTGTTTATAGCCATGACACGAGCTTATTTTGTCTCCCTTCTAAATGCTGTCTTTATTAGTAGCATGACTACAGCGAACCAGACACCCGTTCCGGGGCGATCTTCTTTGCTAGATGAAGATCATCGTATGTCATTGACTCGATGGCCATGACTTCGGCCTTGCGGGAGCGCAGAGCCAAGCTGTGCCGCTGCTGCTGCCGCAAAGCCGGCTCTCCCGGGACCGGCTGTGGGTTTCAGCCAACTTGGCTGGGATCCCTTTGAGTTTGACTCTCCCGAACAGGTAGAGCAAAGTCATGGAAGCAGACTGGTTCGGGCTCTTTTAGTTGGCTCAAAGAGATATCATAAACTGTCTTCACGCTCTGCTGTTACTTTACTGTGACCATTTATTAGGGAAAGATTTTGTATTTTCAGGCGCTCAAGGGATTGGGAGGTGGGTCCTGCACCATGCACCACGCAGAGAGAGCTTACTCTGGGATTTCCCTTGTTCTTTGCCGTCCCCCTCTTTCTCCTCCAGCCTCATTTTGCAGCAACGATTCCCAACGCATTGGCCATCGCCGCCAGCAACAACGAGCCTTTCTTGAATGAGCCAACCATCTCCCCGGCAACAAGGCAGGCTGCGAAAATAACAAGTGCTTTCCTTTCTGGTTTATGTTTCCCACCTCTGGAGAAATGCCCTGCCTTTTATTAGTCTCCACTGCTCAAAGCCATGAATGACGGTAACTGCAACGCACCTCGTGGAGGGACGAAGGAGGAGGTGAGCGAGAACGGTGGCTTTGGTCTTACTGGAAAAGAGTAACAGATCTTTACACCTCAGCGAAGGGCAGGCTGAAATATTTGTCCGGCGCTGTTAGAGTGATGAACCCAGCAGACCCAGTACAGCAGGAACGGTCGTACGCACGCTGTGGCTACCGCACGCAGCAAGCACGGAGGCTGCAGCTGCAGCTGGACATCCAGACAAATGCTGACACCAGGCAAAAATGGGGGGGCTAATGCCCCCCTTATTCCATTTTCCCTTTCCTCCCACTCCACCCTGCTCCTCTAAAAGCAGCCCTAAGTTACGCGTCGCAGCGGTGAAGTTCCCATCGCCTCCCACAGCAGACCAGCGCAGGTTGGCCGTGTCCCCACCGCAGCGGCAGAAACCCAGGAATCCTGCCTCCATCCCCACATCACCCCATCAGCCACCAGTCAGCAACGGGAGGCTCCCTACCAGCACGGCGGTGCCCGATTAACCCCATCTGCCCTCCCCAAAGTAATTAGCAGCTTTTCTTGCATCTCGCAGAGAGCCGAGGTTAGGGAGCCAGCTGGCCCAAACAGACACCTGCCTGAAACGAAGTAAAACCCACAAATATCTTGAGCTGAGAAGCAGAAAAAGCCAGTTACCCGGGAGCAGGTCTTACGAAAAGAGAGCTCCTCCCACACACTGCTCCCTTCCAGCGCCTGGAAGGCAGCAGGTGACAGCGGCTCCGTCCCCGGTCCCGCCACCGCCTTCGGCGCGCGCGGAGGGGACGGGGACGGCGGCCCCGGGTTTGCGCATGCACCCCGCTGTTCAGAAGCAGGTTGGATGCAGGATTGGCCCCCTGCGCCAGCCGCCTTGGGTGGGCTGTTCAATTCCATTACACGGATTTTATTATTTTTTTTTAATATTCCTAACCAGTATTTTAAAACTGCCCCAGGTATGTTTTCGTTTAGCTCACAGTTCGGGAGTTACACGCTGCGTACGGCGCAAGGTCACCACCAACACATTTCGCTACAAAGCCTGAAAGAAAACAAATTCCCTATCAACATTTTTTAACACCTCAGCCGCTTTTTGGTTTTCCCTTTCACAGTCGAAGCAGACATTTCCAGACTCCCAACCGGGAAAAAAGTTCAATTTGAAGGTCACCGCCTGCCACCTCCGGACCCCAAGCGCCGGACCTGTGACCGTGCCACCTCGGATACTCGCATCCGAGCCACACGACTGATAATGGGATTCTCTGTTGAATAATTTCGGAACAGTTCCAGCCTGTTTCTGTCTGGTTTAATAATATGAACACGCTCTACAGCTGTTTTCGTACCTGCCTGCACGGGGCGGCGCGCTTGCCTGGGCGAGCTCGCTGCAGCCCGGGACCCCCCCAAACTGTGGGTGCCCCCGGAGCCCTGCCTGGCTGCAGCTCCGGCGTTTCGCCCCAGTCACTGCATTTCCAAGCAGCTTCTGAGGTCAGCATTGACCCGCTGAGGAAGAGACTTTGCCCTTCTTCTGGTTGGGATACCCGATGGCGGACTTTGGAACTGCCTCTTCAAACGGCGAGATGAACATCCATCGCATCCCCGCCCTTCCTGCTGGAGCAGATCAAACCACTTGTACTGACTTCTAGATTCCCAGCCTTAAATCCCCGTTTCCCCGTTTTCCCCGCCCGGCTACACTGGGAGGGAACCAGCGAGGAGCTTGCTTTATTAAGACATTTGCGCTTTAGAGAACCGTTTAATCCAGAGTTACGGCCCGACTCTTTCCTGCCTGCTAATCTGATTATGAAGGTACGGAGCGAGTGGTGCCCTACGGGGCCAGCGGGACACGAGGAGCCAGGCGAGACCCCAAGGCTCTGCCCCTCTTCCATCCTGCATCCCCATCCTCTCGGCTCGTCGGGGCTCCAGACCGCGGGCGGTGTTGGCCCTGGAGATGAGGGACACCCGCGGGTGCTGCTCCTCCCGCCTCCTCGCCGGCGGGCTCCTTTTTCGCCCGCCCTCTTGCGACACGTACAGGATTTGGGACTTTGCGCTTGCCCGGCTCTTCTGGGGTTTCAGGCCGACCTCGCGGGCTGCGCGCGGCGATAACGTGCCGTGAGCTGGAAGGCCGTGCTCCTGCCTCCCTGCGCTGAAGGTTACCGAACAAGGGCCCAGGTGCTGCCATGAACCCTTCGTGAGACAGGCACAGCAGCAAGAAAACCCGCTCCCCCGCACACCGAGCACCTATAAAAGTGAAATCCTACACGCAGACTGTTTTGTTCTTAACCTGGGGACAGGTCCTTATCAGCAGAGAGGGTCAGCGAGACCCGGAGCATCCGCTTTTCGTGATTTATTTTGTCTTTTTAGCTCGCATTTCCTCCGTTGATCTCACTTGGGTCGACAAAAGCGAAGGGATTTAGTCTGGACTCTTCCCCCAGCCTTTATTAGACTAAATACCGGCGGTATAATCATGGGCAGGAGAAAAATGAGAACAGTGAGAGAGGATTTGATTATTCTACCTCAATAACAAAAGCCCAAATCACATGTATGAAGTAGGGGAGCGGGCTTTTTCGCTCTGAACGCCGTCAGGGTGCCTTTTGGAAGGGGCAGACGCGTCTCCCACGAAGCCGGGGCGGGGGAAGCCGTAACAGCCAAGCGATCCCTGGGGAAAAGCTCTCCTGGGTCCCCTCCTTCCCTGCTGCTGGACCAGGCTGGGAGCAGCCGCGGCCCCGGCTCCCCTTCCCGAGCTCTCTTCTCTCGGGGGGCTTAAGCGATGAGCAGGGGGAAATCCCCCACTGAAAGATTTGCATTGGAAACCTTTGGCTGAGGAATGACTTTTAAAATAGAAGAGCTTTGCTTGAAAAGGGATGAACCGCGTAGCATAATACTCGACAAATCGCCCGGTTAATGGCCTCTCTTTATAGCAGCTGTGCATTAATAACCGAAGTGGGATAGCAGAAGCCACGCTCTTCTTCGTAAGATTAAAATAAATACTATTTCATCCGAATACCAGCAACTTTCTGCGGAGGTTGACTAAGAGAAAGGAGCAAGTGGAAGACCGTGGCTTGAAAGACGCCGTTTCTTTCCCCTTCGCCTACTGCTGGATGGAGGAATCTCTCTCCCATCTGCGAAGGCAGAAGATAGTCCGAATCTGCCCCCCCCAGGCTGTGGTTTGGTTTATCGTGCCCTGTTGCCGGTTTGCCTGCACACAGTCAGCACGACACCACCGTAGGACAGGAGCAAATCCTCCGGGACTAACTATCTTCAGGGAAACTAGGTTGGGGAGAACGTAATTTAACTCGCTTTTTACTTTGCAAGGCGTAACGCAGGATCCCTACAGCCATAAAGCATCAATGGGAATACGCGGTTCACACCAGCCCTAAGGAGAAACCTTTTCAGCGCGAGGGCAGTACAGCGGTGGGCCAGGTTGCCCGAAATCCTCCATCCTTGGAGGATATCAGACCCAACCGGATAAAGCCCTGCTTTGACCTCAGAGCCGACCTTGCTTGAGCAGGAGGTTGGGCTCGACACCTCCCGAGCTGCTCTCCAGCCCGAGTTATCGTACGATCCTAGGAACAGTTGGCATCTTTTCCGCGGGCATAGGAACGGACGCGGCATTTTGTGCAGCCCGGTACTCCGGCTCTCATTCCTGGCACTCCTGACAACAGCTCTCCCCCTCCGCAGCCCGTACTTTGCCAGGCACTAAAGCAGTGCCGAGTTTCCCCTCGGCAAATTAGGACTTCGGGCATTTAAAAAAAAACAAAACCAAAAAAACAACAAAAAAAGGAATTTTACATTTTAAAACTGTCTGCCACAGACTCTTTATCTGACACGGGGAATGATTTGTTTCTGTTTTCCTGGGCATAGGTTTTTAGCTGAGACAAGATACGTTGCCTTGCTGAGAGCTGAGTCACCGAGTAATCAACAGATTAATGTATTCGGTTCGAAAGCCATCAGCATTAGTTCTCGGCAAGCTCACAAGAACTCCATTATGGTATCATCTCTACCTTCGGGATGGAAATGTCTCCAGGATTTAGAGTTCCTGTGGGAAAAATCCCCAGGTGCAAAGAAATCAAAATACTCCTTTGCGATCGGGAGAAATAAGGTACCTCTTCATACGGTCACACCACAGCGGGATTTTGGCATCCTTTCTACTGAATGCTTTTATTATCAACCCTCCGATAAGGAGTCTGGGGTATGTCGTACATCTGTCATTTGAGAGCTACCTAAAAATAGTCCCGACAGACTCGGTGGCACGTAGGACTTTGCCTTTACCAGGTCTTTAATCTGAAATTATTTTATTGCCAGTGAAACCAAGTAGTTTTGCTTTCTCTGGCACGCAAAAAGGGCGGTCTCGACTTCTCTAGGGCTCCGAGTTTCTCCGTGTGGGCTTGGTCTGAGCCAGAAATGCAGAAAGGAAAGGCGGAGGTTGGCAGGGGCACCTCGCAGAGGAGCCACGGTTTAAAAATAGGGAGCTGGTTAAAGAAACAAGAGAGTGGCAACTGCAAAAGGCCAGGCTGGCTTAGGTGCGCGGCCAGACGTGGCATGGTTATTCTGATAACGCACACGCTAACGCTGCTGCCTAAGACCCCCTCCGTACGCACCTCACTGAAGGGATACATGCTCTCGTCTGTGAGCGAAATCGCTCTTTGGGTACACTTGAGGGGGGGGGGGGGGGGGGGGNAGGGGGATGTGTGAGCAAAAGCCAGTCGAGCCCCCGCAAAAGTGAAGTTAATCCAAAAAGTGAAGTTAATCCAAAAAGCTTTCCTCTGTTAGCAGGCCGGAAGGGGTTCGAGCAGCAGCGAGACCTCTCCCCACGCATTCCTCCTCGCAGCCGGGGTTTCCAGCACACGCACAGTAGACAGGACACCTCTTCTCACCGTTTCCCCTGGTCTGTCAGTACCTCCGCCCAGGCTGTCCCCAGATAACACAATTTTTTTGTGTACTGGCCTGGCTAGCGCCGGGGCATGAGAGACTGTGGCCGTTGTGACACAGAGGTCCCCAGGGCTGCCCTTTCCTAGCGTAGGCGTGTCATACGCCGTTGTGCCTATGCCTCTGGTTGGTGCCCAAACCGCACGTGCACCAGGCACACCGCGGTGGGGTAAATCTTCCCCCCATCCCTCCTTTTCCCTCCAAGATATCCAGATGGTGCAAACGCCTCCAGTTTGTGCTCTGGAGGCACCAGGTGCCCGCTTCTCTGTACCCCAGCAGCGGTGGTTTTCACTTACCCGTCGTTCCTTGTCGCCGTATTCGATGCCCAAGGTGTCCATGGCACGTACAATGGCCGCCAGCGACTGTATAGTGTTGCTGTAGACCACTGGCTTGTACTGCTTCACGTCTTCTCCAGAGAAGCCATCCTCGTGGATGATCCTGAAGAAAACGCAAAGGACAAAAACCTCTTGAGAATGTCATTTTAGTGGGGGAGACGGTGTAAAAGAGAGCCGCGCTCTTTTGAAGAGCACATCTGCTAGCTCGCTTCAGTTAATTTAGTCAGCATTTCTTTTTAAACCTTCCTGGTTGCTCACCGGTAGTGTCTCCAAGCCCAGTGCCTGGGATCAGCGTCCCTTTTGCTCTCTCTCAAGGAGGTTTTGTGCAGGGTCGGCGCATACAGTACCTCTCTCCCAACCCAACCGTGAACACCGGAGCCCGGAGCCCCTCGTGGCCGCACGCGTACCCGTCACAGCGGGGAGCCTTCCAGCTCCTACATCAGCTTTCCTGTCAAGGTCTATGGAAGTATGTTCAATGCTTCCAGCGACCATCAGATCAGATCTTAAACAAGTGGTAGAAAACCCCAGTTGTTGTCCAGTCCTTTTCATAGCGACTCCCGGGGCGCTTTACAAAAGAAACCGGAGTGGAAATACCCCTGTGCGCACGGGGACACGGGCAGGGATGACTTAGTTGTGTAGCACTTGAAGTATTTACAACCCTTCATGCCTTCCCCCTCCTTTAAAAGCAGCGCTGGAAGTTTTTCTGCCTAGAGGCATGTTATGTTATCCCTTCCCGAAGCCACGTGGGAACGAGACCCACAGCCCCGTCAGCTCTGCGCGCGCGATGCTCTATGCTTTAGTCCCTATTAAACTCCGCAAAAGGGACTATTTGACGGAGCGAGCTCTTGCAGTCCCTTCCTCCAGTCGGAAGACCGACCCCTGTAATTTCTTCGTCTCTAAGCAGCTCAAGAACCAAGCGTGGGTGTGTCTAGAAAACAGCTAGGGTTTGCAGAGCTAATTGTGTTTGACAATGATTCTGCCCAGCGAAGACATAAGTTATGATCCTGTCTCTTAAATATTGGCCGAGAGGATGATCTGCTCAGCCGAAACGAAGCCCTTGCTTGCTCATCCCCAGATCTCACCGGACAACAGAGAGCCCTTCGGTAACAGATCTGCTCCCGGATAAAACTGAGCGCCCCATCTATAACAGGATTTTTGAATCCTTTTTTTTTTTTTTTCCTAAATCAGATACAGGCAAAGCAAGGTCCTGCCCAGCGCTGGCACCCCCCCGGGGAGAGGCAGCGCTGGCGGGGATCATAGTCAGCTTGCAATAGATACAGTGCTGGGATGGCGGTGGAGACCGGGGCTGGACGCCAGCCCCGTGTTATTACCAGATGACTGCACGAAGAACAGGGCTGATGTAGAAACGCGCTGACAAAGACACAGATCTGCTTCCCACGATGTGAAGCTCACCGAAGGGGCTTCTAACCGGCACCCTGCTCTCCCCACCACAGCCTTCGCTCGCTCGTCGCGGAACACTGAGCTCCTGGGAGGAGCTCCTCCAACGCCCTCCGAGTCCTGGAAAAATAGGACCGCAAGCAGAGGCAGACCGAGACAAGCAGTAGTTCAAATTAACTGGTGCCCAGGGAAATTTTTAAGCTACTGATCTGAGAACTAACCAGGGAGAGCCCCCTGCTCGGGTACCCCGGCTCCAGGAAGGGGGAACGGAAACAGCACGAGGGGCTGCTGGTTTGTCTCGCCTGGGCTGAGAAGAGCAGGGCTGGATGAAAACTTTCCTGACTTAATAAATCCAGCTTTGTCGATTCATCGAAATTTTTTCTATAGCTAGTTTTAATTTTGATGAAGATTTACAGGCAATGTTCTACTCTTTAGCTTTGATTTTGAATGAATCCAGTGCTCGCGCCGAGGTTTGGAGTCCCAACGTTTGAGTAACGGGGAAGGAGGAGGGCCAGCAGAGCTGTGTGCTGGCGCTCGATCTCACGGATCATTTACCGTTACTCAGATAAGTTGCTGAACTGCTGGGAAATGTGTTCTTCGTCAAAAGTTGCAGTCAAACCTGAAGAGTTATGGCTGGCACAAAGCACAGGGACCTGCATCAATCCCCACTGAATTCAAGAGAGACCGTAGAGCACCGGTTCCTCCCAGCTATGAGGAGGACAGCAAGAAGCTCGGCAGAGCAGGGGTGCCGCGGGAGGCAGGCGGGCGGTTAGCAAAAGCATCACCAGGAAGAATTCACTGGCTCGGGGTCGGATTTCTCCCCCTCTACTCTGCACTGGTGAGGCCACAACTGGAATACCGTGTCCAGTTCTGGGCTCCCCAGTTCAAGAGGGACAGGGAACTGCTGGAGAGAGTCCAGCGTAGGGCAACTGAGATGATGGAGAGATTGGAGCATCTCCCGTATGAGGAAAGGCTGAGAGCGCTGGGACTCTTTAGCCTGGAGAAGAGAAGGCTGAGGGGAGACCTTATTATGGCGTACAAGTATCTAAAGGGTGGGCTGAAGGAGGATGGAGCCAGACTCTCTTCAGTGGTTCCCAGTGACAGGACGAGGGGCAATGGGCACAAGTTGGAACATAGGACGTTCCATTCAAATACACGGAAAAACTCCTTTCCGGTTGGGGTGGCAGAGCAGTGGCACAGGCTGCCCGGGGGGGTGGGGGAGTCCCCTTCTCTGGAGGTTTTCAAGACNACTGTGGGACTGGATGATCTCTAGAGGTCCCTTCCAACTCTGAAAATTCCGTGATTCTGTGATTTGGGGGCAGAGGGGACTAAAAGTTGGTTCTGGGGCAACTGAGAGAAGGAAACATAAGAGGGGGATAAGAAAGGGGAGAGAAGAGGACTGCAGGAGGGGCAGCGTAAGGGGCACAAGAGGTTGCAGCTGAGATCCGTTTGGTCCAGCCGCCGGCCATGCTGGTGGAGATGGGAGTGGTGCCCACACCTCGGGCTGCCTTCGTTTCTGCCCTTCACCAGCAGCCATCGGCTCGGGACTTGATACGGCAAAAAGAGGGCTGAACAGCTGTAGGTGGAAAGGGGTGAGCTTTGGTGGTCTTCAGAGTTTAAACCGTCTCCAGCCTTGCACTGTGAAGGTGTTGCCTGACATTTCCACTTCCAAACACTCCGTGTTTCTAAACACTCCGAGCCAGTAAGCTCCCCATCAAGTAACGGGGCTCCTTGTGCTGAAGGGGCGGAATTAAGCGATGGAGAGCGGCTCTGGTATCCCTCAGTGAACATCCTGACACCGTTCAAAGCGCAGACATAAAAGCGTTACTTTCAAAGGGGGCAGAAAAGAGCGTGGAGAAAAAAACCACCCCGATTGTTCTCGTGTGAAACCTCTCCGGGAAGGCAGCCACGGCCGCCGAAAGCAGCGCTGCGGATGCCAGTACTGAAGTTCGGCTGTAGGAAGTACCCACGGATTAATCAATCACGCAGTTAGCACGTTACCTAATATCTGAGCGAGCAAATCCCCCCTGACTAGTGCTGTCCCAAAGCCTGCTAGGACACCGTGAACTGGTTTATTGTCCTATATGCTTTTAGCAAATGCTTCTCCTCTTGCTTTGCCTCGGTGATCTGATGGCTGAACTCCCGGAGCAGCTTTTTCCATAGTCCTCTGGAAAACGTTCACGCTGCCGCTCGCCGGTTTGGGATACACCTTCCTTCTCGCCTGCCATCGTGCTTTGCTGCCTAGAGGACATCTAAAACTCCTCGGGAGGTATATAGTTATGGGGGATGGCTTGAGCCAGCTTGTGCGCCCCAGGACACGAGAAGTGGTGGGGTTTGGATACTGTCCCGAGCTGCGACCATTAAAAATGCCCAGAGTGTAGGAAGTGACAGAAGCGAGCAGCGTGTCAAGAGTGGGAAGCCTTTAAAGGTTCCGGCGGGGTGGGCTAGTCCTTGAGCGACCCGCAAATTAATGGGAACAGAGAGTTTCCAGCGCTAAAAATGTGAATCCTCTGTTTTCCAAACGGCTTGTATTTTTTCCCATGTCTGAAAGCCAAAGGAAACTGCTGCAGGCAGGTTCCTCTCTGCCACACCAGAGCCGGTTCTCTCCAGGGCAAAGGAAGAAAAGGGATTTAAGAGGATCCCCGGGGGCTGTGGGAGGGGGAGACAATGCGGTAATTTTTAAAAGCGATTCTGAGCAATTAAAAAGCCATTTCATTCACCAAGTGACTAATGAAACACCGTGCCCTGAACGGAATGGCGAGAGACGACCGAAGCAACCTGATTGTCTAATGTACCTGTTAATGCCCGCTCCCTATCGCTCCGCTGCTAACAGCAAAACCCATACGTTTGCATCTCCTGTTGTCATACTCGTTTCAGAACGGCGTTAACAGACAGGTATTTGCTGGGGAAAATGGTTCCACTGCAGATCAGATCTTCTGCCGTCCCCCAGCAAGTCATTAATCCTGAAGAAGTGCCCGGTGCCTCGGCGATTATTGCTTAATTACAAAATAAATGAAATACTTGGAAACAGGGGGTGCATTCCGCGTAGCAGCTCGCTTTGGCTTCCGTTCAACAAAGCACTTACGTGCCTTCAGCCTTTCACTACAAACCCAACGTATTAAAAAGGCAAAGCCAAAGATAATTTCGCCGTATGTCCCGGCTGACACGCACTGCCCCGGCGGTTGTGAAACGGCCGCTTTGAACAAAGCACACGACGGCTCCAGCGCAGTGGGGCTGGAGCTCAGCCTGGGGACAATCCAGGCAAGAAGCCAGTTTGCCTAGGTCACTCCTGGGGGGAATACTTGTCCGTCTACCCCAAAAACCTCCCGGAGCACAGGTTACAGTCTCCCCCCCACCCCGCTCCAGTCCCAGACCAGCTATTCTGGTGCTCTCCTTCCAGCCCTTCCAACCTAAAGCCAGTTTAGTACTTGCAGACTCTTCCCTACGCCTTCTCCAACTGGGTCCTCCTCCTTCTTGAGGCGCGGTGCTCCAGACTGGACCCAGTCCTCACTTCTCTGACCTCCTGAGATCATTTTAAGCTGGAAAATGTACTGAAGTACCTCTCCCAGCTCCACATCACTGCCACACGTAACTATGTATTTTCATCCGTTTTTCACCGATGAAAATTTTGAGGGAAGTCAACCCAGACCCCTGCAGAGTCCTGTCTGATGGGGTCCTCTGCTCTGACCACGACCCACCAGTAACTCTACTCGTTGGGAATGAGTTGTGCTACTCATCCTTTTTTGTGCAAGATCTGAAGTAGTTTTATCTGGACTGTTTTCCAGGTCCCTTGATGAAAGTCAAGTGGGACCGTGTCAAACCCTTCCCAAAATCTAGATATGGCACCCACTATTCCTCTCCTACTTCTGCTGAGGAATCAAATGAGATTAGTTTAACATGCCTCATTTTTGTATAATCCGTGGTGGATGTCACTCATCTCCCTTTTTATCTCCCAGGTGCTTGCAAATTGTTTGATTGATAGTTCAATTCTCTTGAAGGCTTCTAGAAGATGACTGGTCTATAATTCTCACTCCTCTTTTCTCCCTCTATATTTAGAAGTAGACACCATGTTTACATTTTTTTCCTGTCTTCTGGTACCTCACCTGCCCTCCAAAAGCTCTCAAGGAGAAGTGTTTGTGTTTCTGAGATGGCGCCAGCAGAGCCTGTAAGAATGTAGTACGAAGTTCCTTAAACACGGCTGGCCTGAAGACATTTAATCTTACAAAAACTCGCCCTTCTTGTGCCAGAGAGAGA
Source organism: Anarhynchus alexandrinus (assembly GCA_008711295.1). Taxonomy (NCBI): domain Eukaryota; kingdom Metazoa; phylum Chordata; class Aves; order Charadriiformes; family Charadriidae; genus Anarhynchus; species Anarhynchus alexandrinus. Next base: position 255,907 of record VUYV01000396.1, read on the forward strand.
GAGATAGAGAGATGGCAGCGCTCCACAGTGGAGCCTGCTGTGGTCACCTCTGCTCCCCCTCTTCCTTCCAGCGCTCGGTGTCCTCCATCCCTTTCACAGCCCTGCATGCAGGTTCTCCTTTCCTGACCGGCGCAGCCCTGCCTCATCTCCCGCACTTTGCCATCCCCCAGAACCTCGAGCTGACGCCTCTGAAACGTTTCCTGTTCGTTCGGGGAGCTTTGTGCGGCTTCAAACTCTCTGCATCACTGTAAAAGACATACCTAGAGACTTCCAGTTGCCTACCAGAGCAAATAAATCCCATACTGTTTCTGTTTTACCTAAGGTGATTTACTTTCAATCAGCGAGACGTTTCCAGCTGAATGAATTTTTCCCATATCAATGCACATCCCCGAAATTACACCGATTTGCTTGAATAAATCACGAGGAGATTATTACACTCGAAGTGTATGGCAAGCAAATACCTTGCAAATGAACGGTCCGGTTCCCGTAAGAGCAGTCCTCCCTCCTCACCTTCATCTGGACAAATGAAGGCACTTAAAGGTCATCGCACCGCTTTCCCGCAGAGCCCTGCGCCCCGGCGATGCGTTTCACCTCCCGGGGCTGTAGGATGCTGAGCTGGGTCTGGCTGGCAGTGGTACCCCCCACAGCCCCCGGGTGGTTGTGGGCTCCTCTGCACCATCCCCTTCCACGGCAGGAGAGCTCAGGTCTCTCCCGAGCACTCTGTGTGGGGAGCTCCTGAAGCCCACATGGACAACGTGGGCCGGGAGAACCTCCCAGCCGACGCAAAGAGCACGGGATGCTACAGGGTGTAAAGGGCCGTCTCCAAAAAAGATGCCGTGGGCCCCAGCAGAAGGGAGGGGGCATGAAAGGGACAACTGAGCATTTGTCCACCGATGCTTTTTTGCTGGGACTGTTGAGAGCCCCATTCATACATATACATTTAGGGTATAGACTGATCCAACGTGGATTTTCCATGTAGAATCTTGGAAAAAACACACATACAAATGTATTTTTGCTCGGCAAACTTTTCTGATTTTGTTTTTTTTTCTCCCTTCTTCCCCTCTTTCAGAAATAATCTTTTCTGTTTCATGCCACAATCAAACAGGCTCTGCCCTGGGGAGGCCACATCTGGAGCACTGTGTCCAGTTCTGGGCTCCCCGGGTCAAGAGGGACAGGGAACTGCTGGAGAGGGTCCAGCGAAGGGCTACGGAGATGATGAGTTGGACTGGGTGAGCTGCAGAGGGCCCTTCCAGCCCTCACCAGTCTGGGATTCTGGTGAGGCTGGGCAGAGCTTGAGTCAAAAGAACAAAACCTAATGGGGAAAACTAATAACGCAAAAATCTGACTTTATACGCAGGGAATGGAAGGGGTTGATCAAATTGTGATGGAAAATCTGCTGCTGGAGGTAATCAGCTACTTTTAAATTTATTTTTATCTTGATATGAGGTTAAAAAGTTTGTTTACAGGGGAGTTATGAAGCTAAATTCCAGTGATTCTCTCCTCACTCATTTAATAGCCTGAAATGCGATTAAAAACTCCTGGATTATGTTAAACTAAATCAACGCAGATGCCCGTGACCTTGTGTTTCAGAGACCGCAAAGGCACAGTTCAGACCTCCGTGACAGGGTGCAAATCTCTCAAAACTCTCCTCCTTCTTCTTCCCCTCTGGCTGCGCTTGAATGACACGTTGTACATCCTATTCCCGCCAGAAACTCTCCGAGATGGAGATTAAGATGACTGTTTGCCTACATGCCCGCTTTTTCGAAAAGAAAAACAGCTTCCTCAGTCGGGGTCATCTAAAAACTGCAAACGGAGCTCGTTTTAAAGAAGCATAATTTTTTCAACCTGGATTTTTAACACCAGTCCAAGAAATACCGATGGAGCCTTGCGATAGACTCCCAGCTGGGGGAAATCTCCTTTCTGGAGGAAATACCTTTGGGTCACTCAAAACTGAATTCTTACCACCGAAGTATTTCTTGCATGCAAAGACGTTATTCTAACTAACCAGCTGGTTCATGTTAAAAAAATAAGCAAATCCATCAGGCGGTTGAAATGCTGCCAAAACCTACAGCCCTGGCGATGGTTGAGCTTATTCAAATCGACTGCAAAGGTTTCATGGAGCTGTACAGGACACAAACACTCTTGCTTTTCTAAAGTGGCTAAATTTGTGCGTAATATCAACGCCTGTAAGTAACTGACGCCTTCACGAGGTCTGGCTAAAGGTAGGCGTGTGCTTCTGCACCTCACCTGCTGGCCAAAAAGCTAGAAAATGATGTTATAAGAAACTCTCTTGTGTATACTCAGAATGGATGTTGCCACCATCTTATTTTTTGCCTGTTGATGAGAAGCTGTTGAGCTAACGATGATCAGCTTCTAGACATGTAAGGGCCAGGTACTGCGTCTCTCCCAAAACCTTTGATTTCAGCTTGGTTTTGAGTGTATAAAATATATCATAGAATCATAGAATGGTTTGGGTTGGAAGGGACCTTTAAGACCATCCAGTCCCACCCCCCTGCCCTGGGCAGGGACACCTCCCACCAGACCAGGTTGCTCCAAGCCCCATCCAACCTGGCCTTGAACGCCTCCAGGGATGGGGCAGCCACAGCTTCTCTGGGCAACCTGCGCCAGGGGCTCACCACCTGCACAGGGAAAAATTTCTTCCTCATATCCCATCTAAATCTGCCCTCTTCCAGTTTGAAGCCATTCCCCCTCGTCCTATCACTACATGCCCCAGTAAAAAGTCCTTCCCCAGCTCTCCTGGAGCCCCTTTAGGGACTGGAAGGCCACAATAAGGTCTCCCCGGAGCCTTCTCTTCTCCAGGTGGAACACCCCCAACTATCAACACAGGATTCTCTTCATTTCCAGCTTAAGACAGACCAAAACCAGAAACAAATGCACTAAAGAAATCTCCCAGTGTGGTGCTGTGCCCCTGCAGTCCCGTGGCTTTTTGGAAGCAGATCTTAGCCTTTTTAAAATTATTATTATTTTTTAATTGAGTTCTACATCGATGCTTAATTTTGGCTTTGAGCTGTCTTGAGGGGTGATCCTCACTTTGGTTCCACGCTGTAGCTGAGAGGAGAGATGATTTCCTGGAAGGACTCAGTTCCCTTCATCAGCCTGGGGGGCTGGGTTGGGTTTTGGACCCCACGTTCGGGACGCCCCTGAGACCCTTCCCATCTTTGCTCCATGAGGACTGTTTCAGCATTTACATTTTCTAACAGGAAGCAGTGGTGTGAAATACTCTGGTTTTAAGTGTGTGTATAAAACAAGTTTAAGAGCGTAAACAGCCTACTGCGTCCTGAAAGTAATTAATTACTGTTGATAAACGGAAGACACCAGTAGTGATATTTCAAAAGAAGGCAAAGCTGAGCAGGCAGGGCAAATCCAGCGACTCTGCTAGTACTCCACCCAAAATGGAGTCATCCTTTGAAATTTAACCCCACAGAGTCAGGGAAATGAAGCATCCCGTGGCTTATTTATCCACACCAAGCCTAACTGTGCACAGAGTCAACCAGACCAGCGTTGGTATGGTCGGTATGGTGGTGTTGACCAAAGTCAACCATACCCAACCAGACCGGTGTTGGTACGGTCGGTATGGTGGTGTTGACCAAAGTCAACCATACCCAACCAGACCGGCGTTGGTATGGTGGTGTTGACCAGAGTCAACCATACCCACCCGAGTCACCCCAATGATAGTTTTGTCCCTGCAGAGACCACCGGTCACTGGTCCCCAGACGAGTCCCGGTACGTGGACGCACCATCCTGCTCCCAAGCGCTAATGACAGTATAAACGAGCTCCTCATTTATAGGCAGCTGCTGGTTCCCACAAAGGTCAGGCTGCGTGCCGGCCGGTGATACACACACGCCGAGGACCCGATCTCAAGAGCTGGCTCAGCACCAAACCCAAACCTCAGACCCTTCCCCTAAAGCACGGAGATAGGGGATGGCAGCACAGGGGTGCGGTCAGGAGGGGGAAAAATCCATCGTGCTTGCTGATACAGAAGCAAGACAACAGATCCTCTTTCTTGCTGCCCCAAATCAGTTTTTTAGGCTCCCAAAAGCCCCACCTGCCCAGAGGGGAAGCAAGAGGCGCAAGCAGGGATGCAGGCGGAGGCTGCCCCACACCCCCGCGTCCCGCAGTACGCCGGCAGCGGGGTGGACTTGGGTTTTACGCAACGTCAGGCCGCTGGCATGGTTTGGTTTTACTAAAATTTGCAGTTGTGTAACTTCGATAATGTGCCCTCTCCTGAGGCCTTTAATATTAAGATCAACTATTGAATACCCTACACGCACCTAATTAGCTTGAATATGCATCCTGCCCGGCTCGGGAAGAACAGCAAAGAAACACAGTCAAAAACAATTAGAAAGGGATTTTTTTCCCCGATTAAATAAATAAAAAAAAGACAGCTGGGCTACACAGATTCCTGCAGCAGCATTTGCATTAGATGAGATTGCATTTTTCTGTGGAAAAAGCCTCGGAGCCAAAAGGGTTTCAAATAGCACCGGTGGAGGCTGACAGCTGCGTTCTTCTTTGTGCGTTCCCAAATAATACTTCGGCGAAGGAAAAAGGGCTCCTGCTCCGAGTGACTTATCTTCTGCTCCCATGCGATGTGCTACATCGGCAATCTACTTTGTCCGCGCTCTGCCCGAGACCAATAAGAGGGGTTGGGAAAAAAAAAAATCCACCGGGCCGGTGATGACCCACATGAGCGAATTCTCATTAATTCCTCGGTAATGTTACATAAGGTCATTTTGTTGAATTAAAATTATTGGGCTTAATCCTCTTAAATGTTCTCTTAGATGCAAGGGGGATCCAACTGCAGCTGGATCATCCCACAGCTGGTTCTAGAAAGTCAAAACAGTGTTTTAAAGCCCCGTAATGGTTTTGTTAAATTCATCCCCTGAACAAGGACACAAAGCAGCTTTTTATGGCTTTTTTAGATCACTTACAACTTCTGTAAGCTGTCATTAACTATCATCAAAGCCTGAAAAACGAGGCAAATGGGTTCAATGTCAGTTTTACTGCCCAAACCTAAATAATATTTTTGGTTTCCCATCTGCCTCATCTGAAGCGTTTTGCTAGCTGGAAGGTGACTTTGCCTTTCGAAACCTTTTCAGACGGTGCTCTCCATAACCAAATACTCTGTGGACAATAAGAGGAATCAAAGGACATACCCGGCCTCTTCTTCAGCCTGTGTATTTCATCCTCACAATCAAGAACCACCACCAAAGCCCACAATAAGAAGAGAGCAACCTTGCCTATTTTACCCAGATATGTGCCCAAGTCCCTCCGTGGGTGAAAGCAAGGCTTTGGTAGGACGTACGTGGTTCCTAGCCCTCACGCCGCAATCCCGGCTTCCGAACGCCCCGTTCCACTGAAATCCCTTGGGATTCAGAGTTTCTTCCCCTGTGTCGAGAGCCGATTTTTGCGCGGTTGACATATTTTTCTGTGTGTCCTGGCTGCACTCGCGCTCATTAGGAATCCTGTGCTGTCATGAAAACACTCAGCTGAAATAAAAAGACGCTTTAAAGCAGCTTTGCTTTTTTGGGATATCAAATCTAGCAGCAACTGTCTTTCTGAAGCAATAATTGATGTGTTTGATTAGCTCCGGTAGCAGATGGGGGTTTTTTTTTTTCAGTACTTTTGATGTTTTAACATGTTAAGCTGAGAAGGAATCAATTCTGGAAAGAGCGATTATGCCATTCCTCGTCCCCTGTCCATCTTCCCTGGCATGATTACAGCGCAGGGGCTCCCTCCCCGAGCAGCGCGCTTGCCACAAGCCCCTGGGTGTGCTGCCAAGCCGACATTAGCCTCCGCTAATCTCAGCTCAGAGATCTTTGAGTCGCGGTGTTCCCAGTCCCGCAATGTGCTGCCTTTCCGTCAGGGGATATAACGAAGCCCCAACACCCCGCGGGTCACAGTTCGAGGGAGAGCAGCCGGCTGCCGGGGAAAAAAAAATCCCCGAAGGCTGTGATAGATCCTCCATCGATGGAAAATTTAGTAGTCAAAAGGGGGATTGTCTGCCGTAGACACGATAAAAGTCCTGGGCAGAGGAACAGCGTTTTGGGCTCTGTCACATAAAAGCAAACCCGTGGCATTCCTCGCAGCGGGGCCGCCAAGTTTCTGCTGGCTGTACTTACTGCAGCCTCGTGGAACGCTCTGCCCACGGCCGAAACACGGCTCGGACGGAGCAGAGGAAGACCCCTCTCCAAAGAGAATCATAGAATCATCATAGAATCGTTAGGTTGGAAGAGACCCTTGGGATCATCGAGCCCAACCATCTACCCTACGGTGGTGGGTAGGCGGTGGTGAAGGCTCGCTTCGTGCCCCTGCGCTCGCTAACGCCCCGTGCCGGGTGCAGACCCCCGCTGCCCCACCGCCGGGGTCTGCCGGCTGCGCCGAGGCTTCTCCAAGCTGCAGAGTTTGAGCTGAAAGGCGGCAGATAGGGTATTTTAGGCTGCCGCCCACACTGTTAATAAGGTTGCGCAGCAGGAAGGAGGTATGTTGCACTTGTGATTAATTACACGCGTTTGGATATATTTAAACCGTAACTTCCACACTCGCACTCAGAGAACAGGTTATCTGAAGGGAGGACAAATGCACAGCTTTTCCCTGACACCCACCACGAGGGGTCAATCAAATAACATAAACCCTTCAGGGATGCAGCTGATGGTTAGAAAACACCAGTGGGGGCCGAGACCTTGACCGCTCTAACTGGGCAC